>JAQLOL010000013.1:20261439-20278558 GCA_029783665.1 Naso thynnoides
GGCATCTGAGAGAGAGAGCGCCGTTCACAAACGCCAGAATGAAAGCGTTCACAATTACGTTCATCAAACGGGAATACGGTACGTTCAGTTCACGTTCTCCAAAAATATGAACGAGTTCATTGAACGTGTTCAGGCACAACACTGATTGCAAATACACACATAAATACACGTGCATCATAATTTGTACAGTGTTAATACATTCAAAAAACAGGACTCTTTTCTACAGTCCATAAAAAGTCAAATGAAGAGATTGTTTTTGATGAGCTGGCACACGAGCTTGAGAAGACCGCCCTGTGGATTTCCACTGTCCATGATGTTCTTCGTTTTCTGCCCCATATTTCATGTGAAATGTTTCTGTGAGTTTTCATGTTGTACCATGCAAAATACACCCTAGCTGTGAGCTCTCCCTGTGTTCGTTTTTCAGTGCTAACATGCTTCCACTGACCACAAGGCTGGGCTGGAGAAAATAACAATGTGAGCACTATGCCGGGATGGGAAAACAGAAATATAAACTGCAGAAGGCTTCAGTGTGCTGGCAGAGGCTTTAAAGACGGAGGAGGATCAGTCAGCTGAAGAGAGTGCAGCTACCCACAGTCTTTCTTTTACAGTCTTCTCTCAGCTTCTGTAACCCTCTTTCTGTTTTTTTTTTCATTTTTTTCTCGATCTCTCTTGTTCGACTTGCTATTATGGACTCATGTTACATCAAAGTATGTCCAGTCGTGACCTGTAATGCTCTTCTGTACACCTAATTGGTTAACAGCATCAAAAAATGCTGTGATGTGTGAAGACTGCAATTACAAAACTGGAAAAACCATAATTGTATAGCTCAGTAGGCAGAGTGGGTTGTCTCCCAATCAGAAGGTTGGTGGTTCAATCCCCGGCTCTTCTGGTGTGCAAGTCAAAGTGCCCTTGTGCAAGGCACTGAACCCCAAATTTCTGCCAGTGGCTGTTCAATTGGAGTGTGTGAGTTTCTGATGAGCGTTAGCTGCGGCGTCAGGATTTTAGTGAAGGATGTGCCGAGCTAATAAAGTTTGGGCTGTTTTAATTACAGTTGTTTAGCCTGTATTGTTTCTTGCTACAAAACAAACAAACAGAAATGCCTGCATAGCTGTACAACAACAGAGAGTAACAACTGTACACATAGTTAAAATGCTTACACCTTTTTCCAAAACATTTTCAATGCTGAGAATCTTATTATTTCTCCATGACAGTTTCTATTGATATAAATAGCACATGCAGGGTATTACTCAATCATGCGAAACGAAATGTAACATATTTATTAATCATGTTTAATAAATAACATAATATTATAAATAACATCTTGTTTGGAAAATCTGGCTGCTGAATTATTGTTAGTTTCTTTTAAATTATCAGAGACAGACCTCAGCTGCAGCGCACCGCATGAGTGATAAGCTTGTATCGACAGAAACAGTCTAAGTCAGGCAGAGATTTTCAGCTACATAAATCGTCTTCTATATTCTTCTAGTCTCAGTTATAGGAAATGGATTTGCACAGCAGACAGTTAAACAGTAACCTCATATCTGGATAAAACACGAGTAGAAACAAAACCCTTGAACTTTTAGTCACGTGTGGTGACAAATTTATTTGCGGTGATCTTAAGCACAAACATTTACACTTCTCTTTGACTCTTGACGTTCTTGATGTCTCAAACTTAATAGAACAACTCAAACAGCACGAGAAAAAAACCCTGAACCTCGACTCCTCCATCACTCCCCTCTCTCATGAGACCAGGCGGCGCGCACGCACAGACACAGCCGCAGTAACCAAAATAAACTCCAGACTTCTACTTCAAGTCACAAAGCATCATCCACATTGGGTGGGCCGGTCGAAAAGTGGGTGCCGGCCTTGTTGGTCTACCCCTGACACCGCGGCTGATGAGCAGGTTGGCATTTGGAGAGAAGCCGCCTTCCTGTGAATAGGTGAATGCTGACCGGTGTTGTAAAGTGCTTTGAGTTGTCAAAAGACTGGAGTAGCTCTGTATAGATACAGTCCATTTACCATTTAAATAGATAAAAATGGAAAACCTTTCATTGCATTTTCTTGTTTACAGAAAACACATCAAACAATGCCATTTTATAAGCTAAATGACACAGCTAACAGCTGATATTTTTTGTTTTAAAAATCCATTCGGACCAAGGGCACCTCCTGAAAACGCACTTCAAAACTGAAGCGTTGTTTGAAAACAACCTTTGACACCAGAGGGTTTCTTGAAAAACTTGACAGGATTGCCAACATTCATTAAAACCTGAATCTGAATCTCTCCTCTGAAGGAGATAAAAACATGAATATATGTTGTTGCATATGTTGAACATTTGTTGCATCAGGTCTAAACTGATGTCTACATATGGTGATTTATTTCACAACACTTGTTATTTATACAGTCAATATTAAGGCATCACGATGTTGAGATGCATGTGCATACTCCATATGAAACAGATGTGGATGAAATGGGAAACGACTGGGCTGTAAGTTGAAAACGGGCAAACTAAGTGCAGGGTTGTGCAAGGCTGAACACTGACTGCGAGCACTATAGGAGAGCTGTATGTGTTCAATACTATGGGTCCGACACACTGACAGTATGGGCATCATTTGTAATAGACTTGATTTGGACGTAAACACCAGTTGCTGCTGGTACGTTACTGAACTCCAGCTTGAAAAAATGATGGTAAATGGACTGCACTGTTCTCATCTATTGAGTACTCAATGAACTTTACTGTACAAGTTAACATTCAACCATTTACACCAACTCACACACTGATGGCACCACTGTTATCAAAGATAAGTTCATTTGTGTACAAAAATTTTGTGGTGATTTTTTTTAAAAAAAGGGTAGTTGTGTCAAAAATTACATATGAAGGTGCAGGACCTTTCAACTTCATTTACATATTTTAAAAAAATGGTATGTTGCTCCGCTGATAAAAACAATCCATATCAGGAACAGTACGACTCGAAACTTCCAAACCTAAAAATAAGGCTGAATGCTTCGAAACTAAGAAAAAACAACTTTTGTCTTTCATCGCCTTCTATTTGGTAACCAAACAAAAGTGTATTTCCTCTGTTGTTGTCTTCTTTAGTAGGTCTCCCTCCTTTTTGTGTCATTTTCTTTCTTGGGTTTTTTAAAACAGATTTTTCGATGCAATTTGACCTTTTGTCTGCACACAAACTCAGTTTTCGGTCAATAAAAACTCCACCCAGGGCGAAGATACTCAGAGAGACTGTTTGCAGGGTTGACGTGTAGACAACACTCATGGCCTTTGACACCAGAATGTGCACTAATACAGCCATGACATTAGTGTGTGCTGGTGCCAACTTTTCTAGCAGGACTTTTTGTATGTTTACAGTTACTCATCCACTAAACTGAGCAACACATTTATCAGAATGGGCTCAACAATCACTACATAGACACTACCACAACAGTTTCCACCATCAAAACTGCAGGTTTTGGATGAAAACCAGCTGGTAGCGAGCCAGTAACAGCTTTTCATCAGGTCAGCTGGTTTTCTATATCAGTGCCTTTGGGTTTGGCAAACTCTTAACAGCATTTCATTTTTTCTTTCCATCTTTCTTTCTTTTTCTTTTTTTTTTTTGGCAGGATTGTAGGAGGGGGGGCAGTCCTAGAAACGCATTTGTTGCTGAGTGAGTGGGGTGACCAAACTTCAGGATTGGTCAGACAGTCATTACTCTGTCCTCATTGGTTGTTACCCTTTCAAAATAAACCCATGCCAGTGGGCGTTTCGCCTGCTTTGAGTGAGTGTGTGAAGCAGTTTCACCGAGCGAGACAACCGAAAGCCAAAAATGTCTCCACGAGCTGTTAAATAATTACATAGATGTTGTTATAGTGTTTTGTGATTGAGATTCTGATTTGTGTTTTTTGTTCAAAATCATATCACATTATAACCATAAGTCAGGGCTCCAGACTGCAACCAAATGGTTGCATTTGACAACCAGTTTTTGAGACAGTGCCAGTAATTTTTACAACTACTTGAGCATGCCGGGATCTGCAAATTTGTTTTTTTTTTTCATGTTGGAAAAAGGAGGCGGGAGAGAGTCTGTCAGTGTAGGCCTATGGCTGGGAACACACTGAGATGTGTCACACCAGGTGCAGCTGCTCCAAAAGCCATGTGACTGCATGTAAGGAAAACCAGGTGGAGCGCCTGACGGTCCCAGTGTGGGGCGAAACACTGGAACTGATGGCAAGAAAGGGCTGAAGTGTCAGACCTGTTCCCCTCGGTCGGCACCAGATTCCCCTCAAAAATGCTCGTGGAAGAGCAGCGCCGGGGCTGAAGGAGCGGGAGGCTGTGAGGTGACATTGACGAACACTGCGGCTCTGCGTCTTGAGCATCCAAAATTAATTGATCTATTTTGAATTTATTTATTTGTTTTTAACTTTCATGCACACCAAAGAAGACAGCTGATAAACTGATGAACAGCTATTTGGCTCACAGAGTTTCTGTCTCTGTAATGTTACCTGATCAATAAACATCAGTACTGAATAAAAAGCTGCATGCTGTATTTAAACTGCACTGTGTCAAGCGGAGGCACAGAAATAATTTTACTGAAAAGAAAAGAAAGGTTTTTATTTTTGATTTATTAGTGTTGTCTGTTTATATTGATGTGCTGATTTTGAGGTTATTATTTAATAACCCAGAATACAATTAGGGTGTCTTTTAAACACTGGACATTATTTATGAGGCTAATATTTCAGTAAAATTTTGATTTGGTCACTTTTATCAGTGCTCAATTGTTAGCCTAACAAGTGATCTAAAAAAATAATAATAATAATTTTTACTGGCAAACAGACTCACCTCCGACATTAATCCATAAAAATAGATATGATTATTTGCATATATATATATATTATATATTACTTGCTGATGCCATTCAGCCATAAACTAGGTTTTCAGCTAGTTTAAGGATAAAAACTGTTTGTACCAGCACAGGTGTTTTCATGTAGGCCTGTAGTTTACAGCTCCAGAGGCGCTGAACAAACTCTGCTGACAGGTGGAGGAAAGGAGCAGAAACATGCAGGGCAAGGTTAAAAACTGTGGGGTTTAAAGCAGCAACGGTCTGCAGAACCTACAGGACACACTCACAGCCGCCGTGTTCACTGTCGTGTTGACACAAGCTCAAATGAGATGCAGGATTTCTTTCAATTACTTTGACATGTTGTGCGTTTTGAAGTCGTTTTAACTCTGAATCCTGAGGAGACTAATCTGATAGTCTGATGTCAGATCGGTTGCAAGAATTTAGTTGGACAAATGTCTTTGTTTTTTTCAGTACTGGAGGGGAAGTAACCCCCACAGCTGAGAATACTGTTGGAAAAACGAAATGTCACGTTTGTATGAAACTTCAGTTTTGATATTTCGGATACGCCCACAGTTAGCTACAGCATCCAGCTCTTTGACTGTCCTAGTTTGTTTTAGTTTGGTTGCAATTTTAGGACAGACTTACAACTTTATTGGTCCATTCCACTAAAGTTCTGTCCATCTTCAACCTGAGCAGAAGTCTCATCACAAAAATAAATGAAAACACCTGTCGTAATGTGACATGTTGTCTGATGTGCTAACTTAGGGGGTCTTAGATGTCGTCATGAATCAATAACAGAGATATGTTGTTACATTGCAGATTACAGTGGAATCAATGCACGGCTCTGCTTTAGGTCTCGACCACTACAGGATGGATACCATTTAAGAAAAGAAGAAAGTTAAGAGACTATGCAAAACAGACAATTAGCAGTTTTAGAGGGATGAACAAAATAAGACAGCAGAACAACATGTATATATAATTTATTTTTAGCCTCTGAGTGGAAAACAACTGCCACTATCGTAAATTATATGGCTTGAATGAAATAGGACAGCATAGCATGTGTGTGTAATTTATTTAACCTAAAAGTAGAAAACTAAATATTGGAAATTATATAGCTGCAAGCAGCTTTATTACGATAGATCCGATCCATCTTTGTAACTAATCAAATCTGCAATGCCCGCAGTGGCTTTAGGATTTACAGGGTACAAGATTAAATTTATTGCCCATCTCAAGATGCAGCATACACAACGCTGCTGTCTCTGCTGGCTCAGTGCATGATTTACTGGCACACTTGAGAAAGCTCCTAAGTTTACTGCACCTAGACTCAGAAAGGAAGATGATTGGAGCTTCAATGTGTACATTTACATCCAACGCGTCAAACAGCAGAAACTCCCAGATGCAAAAACGTGCAATTGTAATGATTTAATTGCACCCAGCTGGGGAATCTGTTATCTCAAAGCACCGAATCCCAATACTCACATTCAGACTGTTGGATGCAAACATGTTCATTAACACCGTCGTTTGATGATATTCTAAATATTCTGTTAGAATTTGCGCTGATTTTGAAAAGGGAACTTGACCTTTGATGAGACGTGTTTTTTTTTTCTCTGTCTGTTTGTTTTTTTTCTGTTGCTGAACCTGGACCAGTGTAACTGTGCAACATGTAAACACTTTTCAACAGTTGTCCCCTAGTAATGATTTTCTGTCATTTGATTTCCATTACAACCCTTACACCTCTGAAGCCACATCTTGTAACACTGAGATAACATGGCACTGCAGAGTGTTTCAGATGTTTCACTATTTATAAAAGTGTCTCCCCCGGGATCCTCAAAAAGCCACTCATCACATTTCCCCCCCTCCTTAGACCCGTCTATACATCCTCTCCTTAGGGCGGTGCTCTTTCATTTTAAAGCATGTTAGTCATTACAGTCGCACTGTGGGATAGGTGGGTAGTGAACCTGAATTTCTCCAAACCTCACTCTACATTTGGCAAACCAGAGGTGTGGTAAAGCAACCACATCAACTGCCTACGCCGGTTTCAGTATCACAGAGCACTCCTTGTGCACAGATGTTGTTTTGGATTTCTCAGCGCCTTAAGTTAGCTCATTAAACAAGGATGAGTGCATAATGTGCGATTCCTTTTCTGTCATATAGTCCTAAAATACTAAGATACATTTGCTACTGCTGCTGAAAATGTTATTTGGTCATTGGAATTAATTATTCGATATCTGGTCTGCAAGATAGAATTTTGTCAGTGTGGTTAAGTACTGGAGTAAATTTGACCAGGCCCATACTTTCTTAAAAAGATGTGTGTGAATAAATCATGATGCACATTAATCAGCCAAAAACTGCAGGTCTCTGTGGAGTGATGAGGAGACCTTCCTGAGGCTAACAAGGCTAATAAGGCTAACAAGCTACATGAAATATCAAAACATGCAGTGAATATCTGTAACTGCTTATCCTTTGCAGGGTCCCACTGGGTTTGAGCTGATCCCGGTTGACATTGGGCTAATACATAGAGACAAACAACAGCTCTCACATTCACACCCTCAGGCATCTTAGAGTCGTCAGTGAAATTAGCCTGCATGTCTTTAGACTGTCAGAGGAAGCGGATCACCAGGAGGAAACCCACTCACACTAAGATTAAATAAACAGAGAGAGATATTTTCCAAATTTTCACCTCATTAATGCATATCTGTACTAACACTGAAAAGCAATTGTGACCCACTTTAGACCTCAGCGCTCCTTGTTACTCTGAGATTTGGTCATACAATACGTTTTTTGTGTTGGGGAGACTGACCAAATCACAGGATGACATACAGTACGCTAAATGATGCTGGCAAAAAACGCTGATGTTGTCCCTTAAACTTGAATTACAACAGGATTAAATAACTTCTGTTGACAGTAAATGGCTACCAGACCATGAAAAGCTGTGTCTGAACTGAGCAGGATTATGTTTTGTTGTATGAATGAATTCCATTCGGAGCAAAGATAATTAACGTTACAGGGACCAAAGCATTTTAGCTGTCATGTAAAACTTCTTGATGTCAGATAATTATTGACTCCTTCTGAAGACTATACTTTTCTTACTTTGAGCAATGCAATGACCTTTATATGAGGCAACTGCATGTGACAAATCAAACCTTGCTGACTTTATGCCTTGACTATTCCACACACTCTCCATCATTTCCAGTCTGTTCTGTCGCTGAATGTACGATAATTTGGATGGGAAACCAAGTTATTTCAGGCTACAAATTTAGCTAACAGCATAACTTTAAATTGCCAAGAGACACACAGTGACAGACTGGTGCCTTGTGCTAAGGCAGAGGACTCCGCTGACCCATAATCACTGAGGTGGATGCCCTCGTATGCAGTTACACGGTATATTTAGCTTGTCCTCTCATTGTCCTGAATTGGGGCCAAACCAAACTTTTGCCATTGTAACATTAAGTTTGGAAAATGGTTCTAAAAAACTATGATAATATATGCATGCTTGCATATACACTGGTATTTTAATGACTGGTAAATGAAGCAACCACTGACAAATAACCATCAACAAGAACAGAGGCCTCCTATGTTCTCTAAAACAGAACCAACATAAGTTTGCTATTGATCAGTTTAACATACATGTCACAAAATATGATCTTGCCCTGATCAGATGTGTTAAATAGTTTGCCCTCTGACAGGACAGATTAATCCCTTCATGCATTGAAGAAGTGATGATAGGACTTACCCTCTTCTTTCAGCTGTAGGACGGCAGTGATGAATGCCACTTTGCAAGGAGAAAGTGAAGAACGGAGTCCTGACTTGGTGGTGACAGTCCTCCCTCTGGTTGGCAGAGGGAGTGGTGGGAGTGTCAGGGCAGCCTCTGTAAATCGTGGCTAGCCTCACCACAGAATGTGACCTTGTGGAGACCAAAGTGGATCAAATGTGGATTTAAACACACACACACACACGCACGTCCCATGTGTGGACTGATCGCAGTGTGAAAAAGCATTTGTGTTTGTGTCTGTTGAGTTGTGATCTAATTTAATCACTGTACACATCCACCGTTACTTTGAATTTAGCCAGACTGAAAGATGTGCATTTCAGAAAGTTTCAGAAGATCTTCATGATCGGAAACATGCTCTTATTTTGAAAGGATTGTATGAGAATATTTATAGTTGAAACCATGATCAGTGTATGAAGAACTGGAGAATGTGGTTTAACAGCCAGCATGATTTTCCTGCAGCTGTGCAGTTTAATAAAATTACAGGTTTTATGTGGGAGGACGTGAAATAGCATCTGCAGCACATGTTCAGCCTCTGTGATATTTTTAGGAAGTAATGATTCTGCCATTTTGGACTCAAAAGTACTTAATATTGACCGAGTAAATGTACACATTTGCACTGTAATCATTTCATTTGTACCTCAAATGTAGAAATCAAATGGTTATGATCGAAGATGTTTTCTGGAAGATTCGACTTGACTTCATGTGGTTGTGCCACTAGTAACAAAAAATAAAACTGGATGTGTTTTTAAAACTTGAAAATTGTTTTTTATTTTTCTTTGGTTGGTTAAAAAAACACATTCACATTTTTCTCTGTTTAATGACATGATATTGTTAATCAGAGAAGAATCTTTCACTGATGAAGCAATATTATTAGTGTTGCTTCATATGGCCTTATTGGAAAGTTAGTTTATAGATGGAACAACCTAATCAGAGCTGGGTCATTATCCAGCGAAATTTTAGGGGAAATTCTGGAAATATTCGATGCTTTTTTTTAAAAAAAACAAAAAAAAGAAAGGAAGAAAGAAAGGAAGAAAGAAAGAAAGGGAAAAAAAAAGAAAAATCCAGTGACGACAGAGGCCAACAATGCATGGACTAACACGTAGGTCCATTGTGTGTGTGTGTATAAAGAGACTGATCTCCTGTATCTTTTTCCATCACGCTGCCCAAAAATGATTGTGAAAGAACCCCACAAAAGGGTTCGATACCCAGCTGGGGTAAAACCTTTCTGTCTGGAGTTTGCATGTTCTTCCCGTGTGTGTGTGCGTGGATTCTCTCTGGGTTCTCCAGCTTCTCCCCACAGTCCAAAGACATGCTGGTTAACTGGTGTCTCTATATGTGAGCCCTGTGAAGAACTGGCGACTTGTCCAGGGCGTACCCTCCCTTGCTTATTGTTAGCTGGGACTGCCTCTCCCGGCGACCCTGCAGAGAATAAACCGTTACGAATAATGAATGAATGAATGGATGGATGAATATATACATAAACGTACTGACCTCCAGATCTCAAAGACAGTTTGAGGACTGAAACGTTGTTATCATCAGAGTCCAAAGCACCTGTTCATACAACGATGACGTCTTTGTGTCCGGCATGAATGAAAACACGTCAGTGAGTCACAGGGTTGCTCTGGGTGACATGTCCCTTGATAATCATTCATTTTTGACTTAATCCTATATACACCGTCCTATTGCTGTAAATAATAAATGTTATGTATCTGAAAACCAGTTTGTGTTAACGGTTGATTTAAAGTGTGAGTAGCATTTGCTGTTAAGTTTGATTGAGATGGAGCTTATTTTAACTATTTTTGGGGCAATTTAATCTATAACAATATATCATATTTTGATAACTCACAGTATGTTTTATATATGTCATTTTAATTAGTTAAGCAACAAGTAACTATGACTGTCAAAATACTGTAGTGAGGTCCAAAGTACAACATTCTGGAACTGGAACTGTAGTGATGGAGCATGAAAGAGCATAAAATGGAAATATTACTGTGGGTACAGTTACATGTTTTCAATAATTTACTCAAGTACAGTCTTTGAGTAATGCACTGCTTACATAACTACATTCCAGTTCTGTCAACTGCTATCAAGTTGTGCAGCAGAAACTGAACGTGTGATGTCCCCTCAGTGAATATGTGTGACCATTTGAATGAGAAGCAACAGTGTGTTTCTGGGAAGGAGAAAAGAGAGAGAGGCCAGACATTCTACAGGACAATAATAAAAGAAAAAAAAATCTCTTCGAGAAACCTAACATTTATTTCTTTATGCAAGCAGAGAGACAGATGCGGCAGCTTTTGGCTGCGTTCATGAAAGGACCTCTGAACTGCCGCTGCCCCCTGCTGGAGCAGCACACTGAAGTTGTTTTCTCTCATACTCTCATTGCTCTCTCTCTCTACTGCTGCTGGTCCCTCAGTGCTAGTTTAAGGCTTTGCTCTTGCCAGTGAATTTCTGAGTTCAGAAAATAATAAAAATAACACAGCAACAACATAGCAATGAAAAAAACATGTCCAAATATGTGCCTTGAGTCTCTCTCCAGCCAGACCACACGAGACTGGACAACACAGAAAACTATAATACGCTCCAAGTCCCCGTTCACTGCCGGAGAAGTTAAGGGTAGTGTCAGTTCTGTTTGGTTTAGGATGCAAGGACAGGGTTGTTTTAACCTTTTCATCAATGCAAAAAATTTTCCCATGTCAAGAAAACAAGAAACGGTGAAACTTATGCAGACAGCGGACATGCAATACTGTCTATGCGCTAAATATACTACAGCTTAGCCTAACACTCACTGTTTTGCTACTTGTGTGTGAGGGAATGTCGCTGAAGGCCAAAGGATGTGTCTTAATGAAAAGTTTTGTTATGAGAGTGGGTTGTGGAGTTGTCCAGAACATACAGCATGGCCCAGGAACAGGCCAATCGACTTGTTGCCCATTCTTGATAAATTTTCATAAATCAAGTGAAAATGATGTAGATCTATCAGACTTTTTTCTTTTAAGTCCATGCTCTCATACACTATGCTTATTGAACGACTTAAACAAAGGATTACAAAAACATTAGATTACAAGGACAAATAAAAAATTTCACTCCTTTTGGCAACGAGTCCTAACAAGACTGGGTAAAAATCTAGTATATGACTGGACTGCATCTGGGTAAGGTGCATAAATGTGGTTAATGTGGGTCTGGGTAGTCAGCAGTAGAGTTGAGATTTTATAATGAAGTAGCAGATGAAATACAGTCTTATGCTGTTAGTGAAAAAACAAATAAATAAAAGGCTCCGAGTGCAAAACAGCAAATAACACTAAAAAGGACTTAACAGCTCTTATTAAGCACATCTAATGTTTGGTCCTGCTCAAAATGGAAAAAATGTAAAGTAAACTATCTAACACGGCGGTGCACATCCAGCCTAATGGAGATGCTCCCGCAGAGCCTGACAGGGAACAGAACAGAAGATAATAATCATAAATTGCATTTATGTAATGCTTTTCTGTCTCAAGAAACTCAAAGCGCTCCACAGTGAAGGGAGGCTCTCACTAACCACTATCATATGTAGCACCCACCTGGGTGATGCAAGGCAGCCATTTTGCGCGAGAATGCTTATCACACCTCACTCTCCACCCCTTTAGGCGCAGAGTAAGGTGGGTGAATAAGCCAGTTACATTTGGGAATGATTAGGGGGCCAGACTGAATGAATTTAGCGAGGACACCAGGGAACCCCATGCTCTTTACAAGTGCTATGGGATCTTTTATGACCAGGGTGAGTCATACACAGGATGGGATCTCTTGCAGCACAGTGTCCACGTCGCTGCTCTGCGGCAATGGGATAGATGTTTTAGGCAAGAGGGAAGATCACCACCTGCTGACCAAGACGACTATCAGCAGCAGCTTCGTTTTCCCAGGAGGTCTCCCAAAGTACTAACCAAGCCCACATCTGTTTATTACCGGAGGCAGGGTATCCCTTGGTCTGAACATGGAAGCTTCCTCAGCCTAATATCATGATTGTAAAGCTACCAAATCACTTGCTTTAATGAATTTCGTTTGTTTATAATATTAAGATTAGTAAAATATAATTTTCATGAGGCTGTTCAGTCAGAAAGTGTTGGATCATAAGTAGCAAACTTGGCATTTCATCCTCGACGTGTAGCGAAGGTCAAGTATGCAGCTTGCATGGTTATATTACGTTCCTCATAGACCTTAGACCCTATTTGCAGGTTGTTTCCCCATGGGCCTGAAACATACGGACAATAATTTCACTGGTCGGTCCAGTACTGAGCTTTGTTGAATTGTTGGAATTACAGGCATTTCTGTACACGGTCTCTTCATTTTCAGAGGCTCAAAAGTAATTGGACAAACTACTGAGGCATTGTGCATTTGTGCAGAGTGGGCATAACAGTGCCGCGGGGAATGAATCGCTTCTCACCAATGTGGTATGCTTTCCAGGCGCTGTGAAAATGGCAGAGATGAAGATGAATGATTACGAAGTCCCCCTGGTAATGCAAATCGACGCTGCGCGGTTTGAAAAGCTCCTAATGGAAAGAGACGTTCACTATATGGACAAGTAACTGACAAAGCCACGTTACAGGACCAAAAAACAGTCATGTGGTGGTATGTTGTGTCTGTGATATCAGTTTTAAAAGATGCTGAATTTATATATGGAGCCTCCACCTGTTTGTCTACAACTATTCGTGCCAGCTCCTGCTGGGGTGACAGGGTCTGCCCTCAGCAGCCAGAGGCAGGAAGCACCGCTGTAGGTCCCACTGTCCTACGTCTACTCATGTTGGTAATGTGGTGTGATTTCAAGCTAAAACATCTATTTGTCTCTTCCCACAATGCACAGTGGGTCAGAATCTCAATCAGAATGTAACATAACAACATATATGTGATTATTTAACAGCTTGTGGAGACATTTTTGGCTTTCGGTTGTGTAGACTTCTCCCCACGCTCTGTGAAACGCCCAGTGGCAATATAATGATCCTTCACACAGATTTTGAAACCGGCAATAACCAATGAGGACAGAGTAATGACTGACAGGCCAATCCTGAAATCTGGTTGCTTCACTCAGCTACAGATGTGTTGCTGTGCTCAGTCAGTTTCTGCAGTCCAGCCAAAAATGCTGCCTCTTTCAGGTTGCTACTAACAGGAGTTACAGTGTCAGTAAGAATCACTAGAAACAATGAAAGCTCTGTGGACCCTCTAGCCTGTAAGCTGTGTGTTTTCCTCTGTGTGAAATGAAGTACAGTTTGTTTATTTTAGTCAGGATCATTTCATTGAATTCTTTCAGCAAACTAACTGTTTTATCTTTTAACAGCTGACCTCAAGCTTCTTGCTATGCTGCAAGACTAAACGAAATAAAGAAGTTTAGAATATTCAGATTTAGACTTTCTAAATATCCCAGCAGCCAGTTACACTGAGTGACAGATCTTCAAACACAGAGGAAGCAAAGCTGCACAAAGGAGCCACGTTTACCTACAACAGTTTCCTTTTCTTTATAAATGTCCCATTTTTCCTTTAGAGGGCAGTATTGCCTAAGTTAAAGTCAGTGAGGCAGACTGTTTTTTTTCCTTTATATTATTTAGTTTAAAAATACAAGAAACTTCACATAAGAAAAGAGGAATTAAAAAATATAGATGCATAGAAAATAAAATGGCCATTTGAGTTTTAAAATGAAGACACAAAATCTCTATCATCCATAATCTTCCTTAGAACCCAGAAGTTATGCTTGCTTGTGTACACTTTCTTAAGTTGGCTTACCAATTGCAACAAACCATTTATAGATCTCTAGAAAAAGTGTGTAAATTAGTCACAGGTCTTACAGAGCACCTCTGTAAGTTTAAATCTGATATAAGAGTTCAGAACACTTTCCTATGGTCTCTGCATGGCTTTCCAGTTAATTTCAGGATTAAGTATAAATTTCTTGTTCTTTCCCATGAAAGTGTTAATGGATTTTCTTAGTTGATATAATGGTGAGACATGTCCCTGGTTGATTCCTCAGATCCACAGACTGTCTTTGCACTGTACCAAAAACTAAGACATTAGATGTGGGGAATCTGCTTTTTTTAAGTTCTAAACGTGCACAGTGCTATTCCGCCTGAGCAATATCTTCATCAAATACATTAGCCTACTGCAAAGTCTTAGCAGATTGACATAAGGATTGACAGTTATTATAAAGATAACTGATGTTGTTATGACATAGAAATTATTATTTTCAGTTAGATTAGGGCCCCACTGATGTATTGGTTTACCAATATTATTGGCTGATATTGGCCTATTGCAGATATACCTATATCAGCATATCTGCTGTCCGATAAGTGCCAATATTAACACCTTTTTTTTAAGGCTGAAAAAATACTTGGATTTGCGATTTAAAATGGTGTAATCGTGTAATTTGTCCAGCAGAGGGCGGTCCCTTATTAAATGGTACTGAGTGAAGTGTTTACTGTTTGGTGTAATGATGTTTAGAACAAAGTTTGTAAGATATCCTGCCTCCATTACATAGTATTGTCACACATATTTGATAACCACATTCAAAATATAATGTATAGGATATCTGTCGATATATCGGATATCAGAATTTCCATACTCCTTAATATAGGCTCCAAAATCCCATTGCAGTCAGGCCCTAATCAAGATAGAAGTGAACAGTTCTGAAGGGCTGCCTTTTGTTAGTTTGTCTCTAATTATTATTATATATTATTGTTTACTTATTATTACTATTCTTGCATTAGTGCAACATTTGTTTACCTGTGTGCATATTGTCTTAGCAATGCGTGTGCTGGGAAGGGCCCCAGTGTTGTGCTGAGAGATTTGGGTTTAATGTAGAATTTCGTGTCTTTCCTGCTCTGAAGTTACAGTCGGATGTACTTGTCATCGCACTCTGTATAACATATTTTGAGCTGGGTTATCTGGGTCACTGTGTGACAGTGATTTATGTTTATTTGATTATTTTGCACATTTGTGAGGGAATGTACACCACTTGAATGCGTCATCAAATAGACAGATTATGTATTACTGTTAAGGTCTTGTAGAGGGGTCCTATGTCGAAATCTCGTTTTAAGACCTGGTATTTCAGTTTGTAGTGCTAATATGGCGCATATTCCCAAATAAAACTGTAAAATTACTAATTGAGCAAACTGATGTGACACACGGACAACCAGGTGTGAGGGCATCATCCGCAGGAGTCTACGTTGAAGTTTGTTGAAGTAGTTAGGCGTCAATAATAATACTAAGAAGAAGATGTAGTTGAATAATAAAAAATGTACAATAACAATTGAGTGTGAATGCTTGCAGCAGTCACACCCAATAATATAACCTGATGATAGACCTAAATAAGACACACCATCTTCAATATCTCTAAATTTAGCTATCAGTGAAGACAGAACTAAAAACACTCAAGCATACAGGTGGCTCTACGTTCACAGTCGAATATAAAATTTAAGTTTCCTTTTACACACCAATATAGAATCTATACGGCGGAGATGACGAGCCAGAGTATTCCATAGATAAACTGATCCTGACAGAGTGTTTGTTTTTGGACGAGGCTGTATAGCTGACCATTGCTGGATCCTCTTGTGCTATGATCGTGCACAGTATTTCTATAAACAATTTGATTAATACAAAAGCAGGAATTTTACTATTTAAAGCTGGCTTAAACGTCACACTTGTGTTTATTGATAGCCTGCTCTCTACTGTCAGCTGAGACAGTGACTCATGCATTCGTTTAACGTTGGATCGTAATGAGCAACCCAAAACCAGCCGTGCGACCCTATTTTGGGCACCCTGAAGCCTTCTGAGCTCACCCTTGGCAGCAGATGCCCAGAACATATCTGGGTTATGATGTAGGGTGACATAATATTAAACTTTGCACAATCTGACACAAGAGGGGACAGGCAACAAAGGCAGCACATTTCCTGGAGATACCGACTGCTCTTCCCATCTTTAAGATAATATTATTAATGTGACGTATAAAACATAGAACAGAATCCAACATTACACCAAGGACTTAAATACACTCAACTTGTTCAGTGGTCAAATTACACAATTTTAAATCCAGCCTACAGCTACAAAATAATTTATGCCTTGAACCCAACTATATGCTCATAGTTTTGGGGATGTTAAAGTGATACACGCGCGGATTTACATTGTAGGCTTTTTCTCTTCATGGACAGTCAAAGGTTAGGGCAAAGATAAAATTACGTTGGTCACGGCTTGACCGAGGTCGGCCATTTTCGTAGTTTTCAAACCACGAACACAATATCCATGTAATGCAAATTCAGTAGAGAAGAAATGTGGATAGCTCTTGAAGCTTAGTTTCATGAAAATGTATCAACAGTGTCCATTTTGTCATTAATGATATATTAAAAAAACAATCTGAATTTGCGTTACATGGATATTATGTTCAGTGATGGACTTTTATTGTGAAAATTGCTTCAAGATGGCGGCAACGGGAAGCTAAGACGCTGCCTACACAAACATACGTTTTACTAAACTCTGTGTGCACCAACAATGTTTTCTACCCTGGTTTCTATG
>JAQLOL010000013.1:20294064-20305541 GCA_029783665.1 Naso thynnoides
CACTTCCTGCCGTCATCTTAAACAGGTTTTAATTGTGTTTGTGTGCGTGCGTCGTGATTGGATGCGTCACCGACCACTGGCAAGGAGTCTGGATATTTTTCATATCTAACTACACCCTTTATGTGATACTCAGGACACACACACACACACACACACACACACACACACACACCGTGGTGTCCATCAGTTTCCTTTTGTGGAAAGTGAAACTTATCTGCCCCTAACTGAAGCCCTGCCCACAGACTGGCTGCTCTGCAGTGAACGTGCTGTTTGTTCTCCTCTCCTCTGATTGGAGGAGGCGTAGCTGCTGCCACGGGAAGCTTTTTGCGTTGTTTGTTTGAACAACACTGCGTTAAGGCAAGCGTGTGCTTACGGTTTGATCATCAGCCACACAAAGCCCAGTCCTGTGATGAACACGCATGAGTCCGTTGTTCACTGTGAATTTTCTTTTCTTTCTGTGAGCAACTTTAGTTTTTAAATCGATTGTCACAGGACTCCTTCCTTTAGTTTCTCAAAACAAAAGTCTGTCACGACAGAATATTTGTCTTGGTTTTTTAAGAATATTTATCTTGTCTTTTCCTAAGTGACAAGACGGAGGAACTTGACATAATATGTTAAGAAAATGGAAGGAAAAGGTTCAGATGTTAATGTTACACAAGCATATGTGGAAATTCAAAATGTTCTAACTGGTTTCGCCGTGACAGACGGGTTTCCCTCATTTCCTGTCTCTCTCTCTTCCTCTGTGTCCACTTTTAGGGAGAGGTTCCTGTCTGCTCCTCCTGTCTTCAGACAGACCAGAAAGGTCTGCAGCTTCTTCAGTTGCGACTCCAGTTACTCTACAAAACGCACATGCTGCAGATGTGAGTATGGAGACTAAAAGCCGATGTCCATGATAAGGATAAGAAAGTCGAAAAATTATTTACAAGGTCTGAATAAATCCCATAAAAGCTGAGGGGGTAAACTTAAGGAAAAGGAATCAAGGCTACCACTTGGCTTTCACCTGACAAATGTACATTAAAACGGGAAAACGTAACAAATCTGAAAATTAATCACAGCCACAGACTAAAGGATCAGTAAATAGCCTGGAACACGTCAGAGGAAGCTCTTCGCTGAGAGCACGCGGTCGACTGTGTTCAGTTCTGTCTCCGACTGCGAGCAGACTCCAGTAACTCGACAAAACGCACGTGAGCGTGGAGACTGAAGGCCAGCGTCCATGAAGTTGATGTCATAGGGAATGATTCTCTCCGAGACGTTGGCGTTAAAAAAAACTCCAGCGCTCTCAGAGGGCAGCAGTTGTGTCATTTGTTGTTATTTTGTCCACTGGCGCCCAGTGTTTACATTTTGTTTACATTTCGGCGGAGTGCCAACGGCTTCATTCTTCATGATCTCTCAGAGATGTTCAGATACTTTTTTTTACCCAACAACATATTATTGTTGGTATTTTTAGCACCGCTCTGCTGCTGTCCTCGTATATATTTTATAATATGGATGCTTGAAGTTGAACATTTCACCTGCAGTTTATGATTGTTGGCTAATTCTGCAGTTAGGACAAGCTGGAGAGAAGCAGCAGGATCCATTTTCAAAAAAAGAAATGCTGCGGTATCCGATAGTTCTGTCGGCTTTTGCAATCACAGATTTCCTATCAAAGCTTCGGCGGTATCAGAGGCTGACGGTGTTTGTAATGCAAGAACCTCGGGGGGTTTTTTTTTTTTCCTCCAAATGTACTTTTGAAGTCAGCTGTTCAGTTGTTAGTCCTCTGTAGTCTCACCCATGTGCTCATGAGAGCACCGTGTTCGTCCGGAGCAGGTCCAGCCGCCGCTCCGTGTCTCTGAGTTTCTTTGTACATTCGCTCTTATGTTTATATCACATTTTTGTAAAAATGGTTTGTGCTGAGGAAATTTGTACCATCTTAAATCTGCGGCAACATATTTCACTGAGCCATGTTGATTGAGTGATGATTGCTTTTGTCAGACGCAAACGTATCTCTGGCTTTCTAGGCACCTGCCAGCTGGGAAAGGCCTACCAGGGAGACTGCTCTGATGCCTCCAGTCAGGAGGAAGGTGAGAGGAAGCGAATGATTGGCTCATTTCCTACTGTGATGTGTTTCTGTGTGTTTCTCCTTGGACAGCAGTCATGGCAGGCATGGAGCTGAGGACAAAAGACATGCAGAGAGCACGTATGGAGGGAGGCCTGAGCGTGTGAACAGACGCAGCGAAGGAATGGCGTGTTAACCCAGTGCACCGCCATAGCTGGAGCTGCTAGTGATGCCACCATACAGTCAGCCCGCCGTTCGATACCAGCCTCAGTTCTTGGGTCTCGGTTTGGCTTCGGTTGCAGTACGCATTTTGTGCGCAAGGAGAAATTATTTCTTTATTTGCCTATTAGCTAAAAAAAATCCAGTCAGACACACTGTGATGCATTTGGCTCATGTAGAATAAATAAGTGTGTCTGTCTATATTTATTTCAGTTTTTGGTGCTCTTTACCTTTTATAGGACATGTAATTTCATCATAATCATTTTATTTATTTATTTTTTTTAGCATTTTCATAGATGAGGCACAGTGCTTGGGTATGTCTGAGTGCATTTCAGACTGGTTCTCAATAAACCCCCAAAAAATATCTCAATGGCGTCGACACACACGGTGCGTTCACGGGCTGCTCCGAAGCTCCGACAGAGCCAATTCAGGGAGAAATACACTGAAACTAGTTACATAAAACTTTAAGCAAGACCGAAATACTGCAGCTTCAAAGTGCGTATTGAACGGTGGACGGCGTACCGCACAGTTCGATATTATAATGAGAACTGTGGCGTCCCTCGTCAGTGTAATAACTGATTGTCATGAATGTTTACTTGATTGATTAAATGATCTAAATCACCTCCGCAAACTTTGATGAAAGTGATCTGTCATCAGCCGTAACAACAGATTGATTGATCATTAACAGTCTTATAATGGAGTTTTTTTAATGTTTCTTTCCCATTCAGATTTGTACGTTCAGGGACCGAAGAAAAAACACGGGACCAAGAGTCCTTGTCAAATGTAAGTGGACTGATCTGTTTTTTCTCCTGATCTGTGCCTCTGAAATGTTTTTAGTAGAACATCACTGTAGCAGATAATAATGTAGTACACTACATTACATATCATAGAAAATAATAGCAAATTAATAAGAACGCACGTTAAGTAGCCATACACCTCTCACAGGACTTGTTAATGAAAAATTCAGTTCAGGAATAGCTGTTAAATAGTGAAATATGTTTTTTCTTGGATCTGATTCACGCTTCAAACAATAACACTCATTCTCCATCTTTCGCCACCAGGCTCTCGAGCACCAAGAGCCCCCAGGGGGACGGTCGGACGGGGGGCCACGTTGCAGAACTCAACGGTCCAGCAGAGAGGAGGAAGAGCTGTACGCTGAGGAGCAACCAGGAGGCGGAGCAGGTGGGGGTTCAGGGCTGAGGAGATTTCACTTCTGATGTCTGTTCTCAGCAGCTTGCACATCTGCTCCAGGCTGTTTGTGGCTGTGGATTTTTAAATGGAACTGATCTGTTGGCTGTGTTGTGTCCTCTTGAGCCGTTCTCTAAAGTCTTGCACAAAAGTGAGAACAGAAATGCTGTCAACAGAAGTGTAGAAAGGTTGCATTTAGAAATTGTGCCACTAAAAAACTGGATCAGCTCAATACTTTGATAAAGTGGGTTTGTGTCTGAGTCCCTGCCCTCCACTTACGTTTCATTATTTCACTGTTCAGGATGTTTCAAGGTGTCAGCCTTTGGGTGGTGGGTGTGTGGCGCCACAGTCACTAGCAGCACACAGGGTGTGAGGTCGGGACGTCAGAAAAAACAAGTGCAACATCTGAGTCAGGAAGCAGAGGCTAATTTTGAGTGTTGTTGATAATTCTGTCTCAGTTTTATTCATTTTTAAGGCAAGACTGTTTGTTTCTTGGGCTTTTGTTTTTTGGGCTCCCAGGTCTGACGAAATGACCGTGACAGGGATCAAGACTCTATGTATGTGTGAAAGGGAGAGAGACAGCACTCTGCTGACAGAGCATCCCCCTGTCTGTCTGTCTGTTTGTCTGTCACAATAACATCTTAACGCTGCAAATGCCTTTATGTGCCGCTGGACGGCGATCCATAGCATAAAAGATAAATGCTTAATTGACCGTACTTCACATTTAAACGTGTGTGATACGACGCACCGCTTTTCTCAAGAAAGAAAAAGGAAACTTAATCGAACCAATTCTGTCGTGTCCCCTTATCTTCTGATGATGCAGCTGTACTGAGAAAACAAAACTACAGTCCAAAAATGATACACTAGTGGTAGAAAGAAGCGCCCCAGTTCTCGAGGAATTCTCCGCAGCGCTGTTTAATGGTTTGGTTGAAAGCTGTGAAGCTGCTCTGACTCCCTGTCCTCCTCACAGCACCCGGACACTGAGAAGAGAAGCCACGCAGGCAGTAAAACAAAGAGCCGAGGCCTGCCAACAGACAGGTGAGTCAGCAACAGCTTATCGGTGTTTCATGACGACATCAGAAGACAAACAAGTTTCACTGTTCACTCAGGACTCCACACCGACTCTTTTTACTACCGGCCACTTACTGACAGTTTCTGGAGCGCAAGCAGAAAATTTAGGGGTCACACCTTAAATCGACCTGCATCGCAAATTTCAACTTTAATTAGAAATAATTTTCTTCTCATGAGTTGCTACTTCCCATGTTAACTGTTATGGATTTTGATTATTTTTATGGAATAAAGTCAGAGAGAGTAGATGAGTCTGTTTCCCAGTTTTTTGTTGTTGTTTTTTTTTTTTAAAAAAAGGTCACTTGACCTTTGAGTGTTGATAAAAGTGACCAAATATAAATTTCCCTGAAACATTTCGCCTCATAAATCAATTCCAGTGTTCAACAGACTCCATAATTATATTCTGTACTTCCTTCGTAACCGACGGCTCGAGTTACGGCCCCGAACGGGACAGTGACGCTCCACAGGAGCTCCCAGGTCTTTTTCTTGCGCTCAGATGGCTTTTGGAGCGGCCGCGCCTACTGCGACACATCTCAGTGTGACTCCAGCCGTCAGCTTCCACTGACGGATTCCCGCGTCGTCTCAGAAAAAGGTCGCAGTGCACAACCGTTTGGTCGCAGTTTGGAGCCCTGCTGTTCAGTGAGACGCTGCATCGTCTCTCAAAGACGATCACCTGCCGCTGATCCAATGCATAATACATTCGTTTCCCTTGTTACTGTTTTTCTGTTGACATCACCCTGTACCCTTGTTTGTCATTTCTCTTTTCAGGGACAAGGGGAAGGGCGCTGTCTTTGTTCATAGTGGTAGGTCAGTACCAGCCCTGTCACCTCAGAGGAAAGGTGAGTGTTTGGATGGCTGGAGGTTATTTGCAGTTTATTAAAAATATTAATCCCACTGGGTGAGACTTAAAGCATCTGTCCAAACGAATGACTGTTTAAAATGACATTCAGGTGGCTAGTCGCCGGCTTCATGATGGTGGAAATCAACACAATAAACATTACAAACCTAAAATCGGACCCTTTATTTTGGTCGAATCCTTCCTCTCACAATAACTTTTACATGAAGCTTAAAAAGTCTTATTGCACACTGACAACATGTGAATCCTGCCCTCTGCTGTTTCCATCCTGTACTTACAGACACAGACACAGGCATCATAGAGCGCACCCCCCCCCCCCATACAGCTATACACACCAGTATAGTAGTTCTAAATGGAATGTAAATAGTCATATTTCACACAGGTATACAGTATATTTTGACATGACGTAAAGGCTCTGCAGCCTGACATTTGTTGCTCTGTGTTTGGGTTGTTGCAGACAGAGGTTCTGGTCCAGATACCTTTGGTGAAACATCGTCGGAGAGCTACAGCTCGTCATCTAGCCCTCAACACAGAGGACCAGAGAGCATGGACAGCGAGGACGACGTCAACAAAGGTAAAATACACACACACGCAATGTAAACAAGGTGCGATCAAACTCTTAGGAGACTGTTGCTGTTGTGCAGCGGCCGTGTGCTGTGCAGTAATGTGCACGCCGCAGGTGCAGGGACGAACTGTCGTGACTTGTCATCAGCACCTCAGTGACATGCGTTTTTGTGGCCGCCGCATTTGTGATTTCCTGACTCCTGAGCAGAAGCAGGTCCTCGTCAGAGTCTGCAACGATCTGCGTCAACAAGCCGGGGATGACCCACATTTCATTTAATGGATCGTCAACAGTGATTAAGAGTTTTCCTCTATGGCTACAACACGGAGACCGGGTAACGGTCGCTCCAGTGGAGAACGCAGACTCAAAACCAGTGAAGGCGCATTAGGTCAGAAGTGCAACCGAGAGCTTGTTGGTTGTTTATTTTGGCATCGCACACTTGGACAGACTTTTTAATGCTGAGCACTACCGCGATGTTCTGAAGTGTTCAAACAACCTGCAGAGGAGCACAATGGTAACTGGGTTCACACACCCAAAATGAAGTCTGAGTAACAGAAGAAGTTGTAGCTGTAGATCCAAGTTTCATATCACAGGTGATTTCGCAAACGCAGAAACATTGTAATTACACAAACACACGTAACTCTGATGCTGGTGATAATCAGGCAACGCCACTTTAATTACTTTCTAATTCAATTTGTTGCGTAACAGTCTCTGAAGTTTCTAAAGGCAGCTCATAAAGTGCACTTAAGAAGTTAAAGTTGTTCCTGTGTTCCTACATGCCTCTTACTGTCCTCTGTCACATAGATGCCAGTGTAACGTGGACTGAACCTGTGCTCACCTGATCTTCTTTCTCTTGTCAGATACAGACAGCCACTCTGATGACTCCAGCAAAGGTCCAGGCCCCGAAATGTTCTTCGCTCACCAGAATGATCCAGCTGTGGTGGGGGAGGTCTCCTCTGTCCACTCTCTGTCTTCCAAGAACCACCAGGGACAGATGGAGCCTCTCTGCCTCCAGACAAGCACAGAATTTCCGCCTCTCTCCCCCTTCATGCATTCTCTCCCTTATACGCTCCCCAACGGGGCCGCTGACTCTTCCCTTCCATTGGTCCCTCCTCCTCCTCCCCCCAGCCAAAACGTCGTCCCTGATGTAAAGCCCTCGTCTGGGACACTCATGATGCAGATGCCCCTAGTGCCTTCGGCCGTCCCCGTTCCTGGAATTGTGGGGGAACCGGAAAAGAGGGACATGCTTCCAACATTTGGGATTCCACCTATTGGCCTCCTTCCTCCAGGAAGTCCTGCTGTGCAGCCCATGGTTCAAAGGTTCAAAACGGCTTTGTGTCACAGCCAAGGCGGCGCTGATGGGGCCCCGGGGAATGCTTCTGCTCCTGCTGCCCAGCAGGCTTCACACCAGGTTCCTGTAAGAGTCATCACTGCCATGTCTCCCGGCCCCCCTCCCTACTCGGCTTCTCTTCAGCCGCCTCTGCCCTGCCAAGACCCGGCCAGTGCGAGCTCAGGCCTGGTCTCCTCTCTGCCACATGTGGAGACTTCACATGCCAAGCACCCCGGCTTAACCTTACCGGCTTGCCAGCCTTCTCCCTACGCCCTGCCCCCTGTCCCCACCTCCATCATGCCTGCTGTAGGAGCACCTGCATCCACTGGAATAGCTCCATCTCCTGGACATGTACAAGCAGCTGTTCCTCCAGCTGTGCCCACCCACACCCCTGGACCTGCTCCCAGTCCCAGCCCAGCGCTTACTCACAGCACAGCACACAGTGACTGTACGTCATACAGCAACAGCAGTGCTTCCTGTGGAAGTTCCCCCGTTGTTCCTGGCAACCCCGTTACTCTTCAGCAAACCCAACAGCAACAGTTGCCCCCCCAGCAGCCAGCGCCACCACAACAACAACAAACACAGCAGCAGCAGCAGCAGCAGCAGCAACCAGTGGGCTGTGGGACTTGCGGTTGTCACAACAATTGCGGCAGCCGAGTCAGCGTCAGTAACAATAACAGCATCAGCGGCGCCTCGGGCTGCCAGGCACCCTTGTTCTTTCCTACCCACCAGATGGCAGCAGCACGGCAGGTGTTCAGCGTCCCCCCCCATCTCTTTCAGCTCACAAGCCTGTGCAGCAACAGTTACCTTACCCAGGCCCAGGCTCCTCACCAGGCCAACGGTGCTCCCGCTCTCCCTCCTTTCTTCCCCACCGCTCCCCCTCCCGCACACCCGTCTCCCTACGGTCCCCTCCACACTCACTCTCACAGCCACGGGGAAGTGCCATCACACATGCTCGGTACCCAGGCCGTGGCGGCCGCAGCAGCTGCAAATTACAACCTCCAGCATCAGATGGCGCCAGCCGCATCGTTCTGCCAGCGCGTCTATCAGCACGTCTACCCAAATCCCCTGGGTATTCTGTCTGCTGCAACGCTGGGGGGAGGTGGAGTCAATAAGAAGAACGGCAATGTGTCGTGTTATAACTGTGGAGTGAGTGGCCATTATGCTCAGGAGTGCAACCAACCATCCATAGACTCCACACAGCAAGGTAGTGTAGCCACACGGAACAGGGAGAAACACAGTAACCCTTAGTTTGCCTTGGACGCAGCCGGTCAGCGCGTTCACATGCACAGTTAAGGCGAGCGGCGGTTAGCGCTCCGTTAGGACATTTAATGGACTTCTGTCCTTGACAACAAATCGATTCTCCCTCTGCGCTTGTAGACTGGGACAGACTCCACCATGGTAGGCGGCAGTATACCCCGTTCAGCTGGTTGTTGTCGGAACTTCTTCCGGTTAGCCAAACAAGCTATAAACACGTAAGCAAGCGGCTGGCAAAGTCCACGTGGAACGGTGAAAACATGGACAACTTTACAGCTTCCGCACGCTTCGTATTTCCACTTTACTTTTGGTACAAATCTGATGCACACTTCCTCTCATGCTTACAGGATTTTTGGTTGCGTACTGGCTTTTTTCTACAAATTCGCGTTGTCCGAGTTCCAGGTCAAATGCCGCCGCAGGGACTGTTAATGATGCGCAGATGTTTTATGCCAGTCTGGGTCCAGTTGAAGCCCATACACGCAGGAGTGATTCGACTTCCAGTCGCACCATCTGGGTGTGTTAGCTTGACTTTGAGAAATGTGATTTAGTGTGATTTCAGTTGGACTGAAATGTTTACCTGCATTTTAAAAGCCCTGCTTTAGCTGGACTGAGACAAAAAAATCGATCTTCTGTAACGTCATGTAAACGCACTGACTGGCATCATCATGTCCAAAATTCAGTCCAGGCTGTAAGAAATTGGAAGTGGTTCTCAGCAGGAATATTTCCAGCTGCTTAATTTCAACACTTGAGTTTGGTTTATTTGACGAGGAGAGAAGCTTTGTAAGTGAAGCATTCACCAAATGACAGCACAGAAATCCTTAAAAATGTGTGTGTGAGTTATCCTCTGGAGCACCTGTGCTGTAGGAAACAGTGTGTGTTCTCACTTTGAATAAATGCCAGAGAGGAAAAAAACATGGCAAAAGGTTTCTCATGCGGAGTGATCAAGGCCAGGACTGAAGTTTGTTCTGGCTCCATGTTTGCCTTCAGACTCCACTGTGAACGGTTTTTACACGAGAGTGCCGCATTAGTGCGAGCCCCTGGTTCACATGTAGTCAGGTAGACGGCGTGAAACAAACCAAACCACGCCAAACGCCACGAGCAGTCTAAATGTGTTTCCACCGTACAGAGGACAGCGTTTAAAACCCAAGGCTGCATTTTAATGTGCAGCTCCTCGGTGAACTGGCTTCAAATTCACCGATTAACTAAAAAAGAAATAAACTCATTAGCTCTTCATTTATGATTAACAGACTGCAGATTTCCCACAAGGTGAAGCTGTTCAGTGGTTGTCTCTTCACTGCAGTAAGCCAGCTGAAGCAGGCGTGCCTGCACAGCACAACAGTTTCAGCAGTCTGAGATGCTTCCCATAGAAAAGTTTAGGTCAGCAGCTGTGTGTGTGTGTTAATCCTTCATGTTTAAGTCCATAAAAATCAACATTCTTTATGGAAACACTGTGCATGAAGCACAAATCCCTCGTGTGTGACTCGTCTGAGTTTTTGGGTGCAACGTCGTCTTTGTCTCATGTTGGCTCACCAAGACTTAATGGGCTGAAGGGCAGAAAACACCAAAGTGAACGAGAGCACTTGTTGCCCGTCTGCAGCGTGGTCCTTCCGTCCTTCTGTGACAGATAAACTTGCTTTTAACTGCGCGTTCGTGGTGAGCGCGACGCCTCTCTCGCATATCCCGCTGCCCTTTGGCGCCGTGGTTGTGCACATCCTCAGAAATTAATTCTACGTGTCCGTGAGATTTTTCCACTCTTCACTGACGTTAACGTTTTGTCCGGAAACACGTATTGATTTTAATGCACAAGCAGTCGTCACTACAGAGGTCAGCTGCGTTTTCCACCATCAGTGATGTACACGCTACGCCTTTGCACCACCCAAATGACGATCCCCATTTATTTGTGCTACACGTGTAATAGGGAAACATGAATGGTGCTGATTCTACAGATATATCATTTCTCTCTCTCTCTGTCTTTCTTTTTCTCTCTCTTTCCTGTCATTGGCCACAGGTTGCGCCAGTCTTTGAAACCATGTTGGGTTTCACAGAGTTGGAATTCAGTGCATTCAGCCGCTTCCCTGAGCTTTTCTATGGGAAACGTGTCTTAACATTAACACGGTTGCACCGTCTGCATCGTGTTTAGATGAACCTCGGCTCTTGACAGCAAATTCTGCAGGTCTGAACCGGTGCTGGGGTGGAACAAATCAACGTGCAGACTCCACTGTTAACATCATGTCATGCAACAAAGAACTATTTGTAGCTGATGTGATGAGTAATAAAAAGTCTGCCATTAGGTTTTTGGGTTTTTTTTCCCTTTCTATCTTTCTATTAAGGATAAAAAATAGTAGCAAAACTAAAACTTTTGTCGGCCGTATTGACTTTTTGTGGCGTTCACACGATTATTCTGTCAGCTGTCTGCTGATTGTGTACCTTGTGTGTGTTTGGATGCATCTCTAAACGTGGGCATGTGATGGCCTGTGTGTTGCTGTTTACGTTGCAGGTGGCTTCCGGTTAAAGTACGCAGCCTCCCACATCTCAGAAGCGCTCGACAACGCCGACTAAAGAGGAAGAAAAAAAACGAAGAGGAGATCTGCTGGCCTTGTTTCCACAGTGACGGTGCTCTGTTCTCCCTCAGCACTCTGTGAAAGGTGCACTGAAGCTGAGTACTTCAGGAAAACAAAAAAACAAAAACCAACATTGTCAAAAAGAAAGTGACCTGCCAAGGGCTCAGGGGACAAAGCCTAAGATCTTGTGCCTGAGAAAATCTTGTTCCCATCGAGATGGTCCACACGACTCCCTTTCAGTTTGATAGTTTTGCACTGAGGGTTGGAATGGTTAACTTATTACTTAATTATTAGTAAGTTCAGAAATTTGGGGATTTTTTTTTTTGGTTTTTACATTAAAGTGGAGACTAGTCTCGACTGAAAACAGTTCTTAAACACTCACTTCTTTAATGTATTTATGC
>JAQLOL010000013.1:20352704-20363611 GCA_029783665.1 Naso thynnoides
AGTGTATTGAGAGTTCCCTGACTGTGTGGTAGCTTAAGATAATTAAGCGGACCACCAGTGGGCGCTAGCCTGGCTAACAATCTGTATCATTAAATGGCCAAAAATGACCAAATCTTTGTCATATAATTTGTTCAGTTGTGTACTTATGTTACTCAAAATGTTTCCAACAAGTTCAAACCAAACAAATCTGTAATTTTGTTAGAAACTTTTAGAAACCTTACTGCATGTTCGAGGTTCAGTCCTAATCTTTGTCATTTTAAACTGTAATGGCTTCATTTTTCATGCTTTATTGGATGACGATGCCTAAGTTAATGAACTGCATTTGTGGTATTTAAGTATATGTTCGTGGAGATTGTCGGGGGGGTCAGTAATTCATCAGTCTGTTTCATTTCACAGTTTTAGTGGTCTAGCCCGCTTTAGGACGGTATCACTGTGCATGGCCATGGTTTAAATAACACGTCTCTGATGTTATTGGTTGTTCACGCTACAGTTCCATATTTTTCTTACTGAGAAAGAGTTTTTTTAAATCCATGTTTCTAGTATTGATGTCACTCACTCAGGTTATTCAATATATTTCAATGAAAGTTATGTATGAGCTGTTGTACATCTAAAAAAAGCCAGTCATCGCTTCATCCAAAAGAGTAAAGAATTCCTCTGCTGAGACCTGAATACAGACAGGCCCTTTCTTTATGCTAATCCACCTTTGAGAGGCAAGAATAGAAAGAAGACTCATGATCACGGGTGAGGAGAGAGAAGAGCATCATCACAGCGAGGGGGGGGGGGTTGAAGAAAAGGATCATGGAGGGAGACAGAGTATATTGTCTATATATAGCTCAATCGCATCTCCTTCGCAGCCCGTCACAACACCCCCGTCCTCGCTAAACATCCATTGTTTTCTCCATAGCCCCACTTCCCTCCTGTTGCTATGGCAACTGGCTCCTCATCAGCGTGCCAGCTCAAGCCATGTGGGGGGTTGGAGAAAATGGTTCTGGGGGACATTTCATGGTGATGGCGAGGGTATCGTCTAGTGACGGGGGAGGGATGGAGGATGGCATTAAAAGCCAACAGAGTGTGTGTGTGTGTATGGGGGGGAGGGACGCCATTAATATGCTACAAACCCTGGTGACATTATTCAACTAATCTCCTGTGCCTCTTGCCACAGGTCACGAGTTTGCTCCGGTTAAGTGGCGTCTCTGCATTAATCACAGTCATCAGATAAAAAAGTAGTTCCTTTGGAAGCACTCTGACAGCGGAGGGATGACTGTGAATGTGGGGATCTGGACAAGATGATCAACAAATAAACGCTGACATGAAAAAGCACACAAACACATTTATTATCAATACCACTCTGACCAGAAACGTTTGCATTGGGTGAAGGAGACGGCAGCATTCTTGGTCACATCAGCGGCTCAGCGAGGCTCAGGTGACAGGCGGTGGAAGACGAGTGTAAATTCTTTAATTCAGAAACAGTAGCAACACAACAAAGTAAACATACAAACAATTCTACTTGTGTTACTTTTTTGTGAAATATTGTGTAATTTGACCTCTTTGGGCCTCAAATATGTTAGATAAATGAAACATGTAAGAAGCTTAGAGGACAGAAGCCTGTTTGGTGGAACTGCTGACAACTCACAGACTTCTGAAACTTAACACGAGCCACAAGTCAAAGTCATTTCAGTAGGCTCGGTGAAAAATTTCTAAACCGGTTTTACAATTCATTATCCTAACTAAATCAAGTTTTCATTTCTTCTGAAAAATACCGGATCGATAAGCAGTACCGGTAAAAGTAGTAGTACCGTTAAGATCTTAACGATACAAATGTAAAAAAAAAAAAAAGAAACATACTTATTACTGTCATTAAAAAACAATGAGATTAATTCATAAAATTGTTTTTTTGTGATATACAGAGAGGGAAAAAGTTAGGCTGTGATTGTATACTAATCTAGCTTGTTAAAAAACACTTATTACTTAATTAATACTTAGTTCATGTAATTTATTTTTATTTAACCTTGATAGGTAAGCCATACCCAATCAAATTATTATTTCTTATATTGAAAAGGGTCTAAAGTCACGCTCATGGCTCTGTCTCAGTGCTTCATCATGGTCACGTGCGACGTGCAGCAGGTGAAGTTTATCATGTTCACTCTTAGTCTCTTTACGTCAGCGCTGATGCCACAGAACCTCATTTTTATCACAGCACTTTGCAGTTGCAGGCAGAAATTACTTTAGTAAAAGAGTAATTTTCTTCCCCTGATGAAAGCTGAAAGTTGTGCAGGGGGGTGCAGTGTGCTTTGGTTGACCGGCTTGTTTGCTAGTGCTGGAATCTGAGTGACCGTACAGGGCGTGGACTCTTGGCCGTGTGACCGTTCACTGAAGTCTGGACAGAGACGGATACGTATTTGTAGCTACTGGCTGACTTTCTGTTTCTCGGCCGGTCAGGCTTCGACAGTCACAACAAGCACACTTATGGCCCCTTGGGACCGTGTGGGGACCCCTGTCATAGCTCGACATGCAGCTTCAGAGGCTCCCTTAGCTGAAAATCCAGCTAGCTTATGCTTCTTGGCTAATACCTTAAACAGCTGACTCCAGCTACAACTGAAAAAATATTTTTGGACTGTAAGTGGTGATGCTGGTAAACAGGATAGTGCTCGGGCAAAAACAAGCCCAACTTCATGGCAGTCGACTCGAGGTTTGACCATGAAGTGTTAATACCACGCTCAGTCAGCGACGTAGCATTAGCCTTATTTAGAGGTCCGGGCAACGCTGGGATTTAGTTTTATCAGTTATACAACAAACCAGCTTTTATTCCGACTCTTACGTGTGCACACACTTTGAGAATTCATCGTTTTCTACAGGTGGTTAAAACAACAACAGAAGCAGAACAGCTTTTCTTCGACAACTTCGACTTTTTATCCTGCTGCCGTTCGCAAACGTCACCAGGTGAAAACCGTATAAAGCATCCCCAAACATCGATACTGCTTAAAATAACCCTGCAGCCTAAAAATATAGTAACATCAGCACATTATAAACTATATGGTGGTATTAAAGTTAACCAAAATTAACCGAAAGTAATCAAGTTACATCACTTTTTTTTATTGTGATACTTGGACTTAGGTAAGATTTTTTGCAGGTGATTAGAGACTGTATCAGAACACATTTTTAAAGCAACTCTCACAACCCTGTTTATTAAAATCCAACTAATGTCGGTCGAGATGTTTCTTACTTCTTTTTTGGGAAGATAAGAGCAAAGACGTTGACTGAAATTCATAGACTGCTACAGCTGACGGCTACATATATAATCATTTCTTCAGATTTTAAAAATTGATATTAATTAGGATCAGAGAAAAAAAAATGCTTGGCTTATCAATTATTGAATAAAATTAATTTCGTATTCAATGGCATATTTGCAAACCTAATTAAATTTCAGTGAAGGAAACTAAAAACAGTTTGTGCCTGGCAGCAGGATGAAGCTTGTGATTGCCTGACATGCCTGTTTTTCAGTGTTACTGTAAAAAAAAAAAAAAAAAAAGTCAGATCCTTGTTAATGTAACAAACTCTGTATTTGGTCTCAGGTGGCGTTTCAGTTCTGCTTCCTGTCTGGATTAGTCAACCTGTGTCACAGCCTGATGCTCATCCTGGATGCTGGGGGATTATTTCCATACCAGTACAAGCTCTGCCACGTCTATTTCAGTCTCTTCCTGTCCCGTTTAAAATACACCTTTCAATTTTAATAGCAAACTGTAAATGGTGAAAGGCTCTTGACACATTTCAATATAATTTGGCACACGCGGCGAGGATTTGTACTCTGCACGGCTCGGTGTAGAATGTGTGATTGTCTGGTGCTCAGACCGTTCTTTAAAAGGCACAAAGTCAAGACATTCTTCATCCGTTCTTTTCTCCTCTTCGTCTCTCTCCATCCAGTAAAGCTGTCTTCTCGTTTAGGACGTATCCATGTTTCCCAGACGGGTAAATAAATGCACCAGTGCCTGTCTTGTTTACTTGTTTTGCATAATTAAGCTGCTGAACGGGGAGGCTTTGCTGCTTTTGACTGCGTCCCACTGAGATTTTTCTGCGGTGCAGTCGCTCACTGAAACCTGCTGCCACAGAAAACCTCGACTGTCGCATTCCTGCTCGGTGTCTGTATTTTGTTATGTTACACTCGATGCTGCTCCGTGAGCTTTCATCCTGTTTGTGTTCCAATTTGTCTCCTCAGACGGTCGTCGTAAATGACGGGACGGACTTCATCAATCCTCGCTGCGTCACCGTCGTGGTGACAACAGAGAACACCGTTCGCAAAATGTATCACCCACCGCCTCAAGGTCATAAAAAGCCACAAACACAATTTCACCAAACACAACTTCATTTTATACGGCGCTTTAAAACTGAGTGGTTTCCAAGTGATTCACAGAGCAGAGAGGGATAAAAATCAAGCCCGAGGACGAGGATAAAGCAAAGTAATTTTCAGAGCTTTGCAAGAAAATGAAGGAGCAATCCAGGTTGGGCGCTGGTAAAGGCCGACGAGAAAATCTGTCTCAAGTTGGCTTCTGAAAGGTCCAACAGAGGCAGAAAAACGGAGAAACGTTGAGCTTAGGGCAGCTTTTTGGAGAGCCCTGTCGCCATATAACTACCCACAACTTCAGTCTTTGATCTAGAGGTTGAGATGTGTTTACTTTTTTGTCAAACCATTAAAATAAATCAAACGTGGCTGATTGTTGGCTAGCTTGGCTGTGGGCTTTTAAATTTCACTTACACGATGGAAATGTCAGAATACAAATGCTTTTTCTGCCAGCAACACATTTTCTGAAATGATTTTTGTTTTTGACTCTGTCTAACTTATATTTAGGTTTATTTCCTGTATCATTTCATTTTATCCAAAAACCCAACAGTGAGAGCCAGCTACCGTTGGCTGCAGGTAACTTACGAGATGTTTATATTTACTGCTAATAAGAATGACGCAAAAAATGTTATTGATTTGACCCGAAACAATTTACTGACCAGGTTCTAGAACTGAATCAAGTTAATGGTGAAATGCTCATACAAACACAAAGTGAGAAAATATCCATGACATGAATTACAAGAAATATAGTGATGTGAAAAAAATGGAGCAGCGGAGTCGTGACCTTTTGTTTTTTTTCCAGACAGAAACTGAGGGCAAAAATCGGAAAAAGGATCCGCACACACGCTGTGTTAAAAGGCTCCCAGCGACTTTAATTACATCGGCAACGTTTCGATCTCACAGATCTTCGGCTTGTTTTGTCAAGTCACCATCACAGAGAAACTGTACACCATCAGAAAGAATGTTGCTGTCGTGTCATCACCTCCAGCATCTCTGGCCGTTCCCAGGAAAAACACTAAGTGATCCGTCTCCTCGGTCTCTATGGTAACTCCCCCTGCCTGTTCTTTTCATTTCTCCCATCCCTCTCCAGAGGCACTTTATGTTTCTGTCTGCCGCTGAAAACTGGGAAATAAAACATTTTGATCTTCATTACCGTTTTGTTCAGTACATTCTCCAGTCACCATAACAAATGTAAAAGTCTAGCTAAAAAAAAGCACAGCCGCGTGTGCCTGTTTTAAATCAGTAAAGTGATTAGGACGCTGTCAACAGCGTCCGGATCACCAGAAGACTTTCAGCAGCCCGACTGCTCAGAACTGTGTGTTTTCGCCTCCAATCAGACCTTTTTTCACTCTGGTCTGTTAAATGAAGGTGCTAAGTGGGCCGTTCCTCCAGCTGCCGAGGCAGAAAGGGCGAGTTGTGCGCTACCTGCTCATCGGCTTGTCTGAAACGTGTCTGAGAGTCTTTCACCATTTAAAAGCAGTGAGAGCTTCCAGTGAAGCGTTAATGTTGCAGCAGCATACACCATAACACACTGGCAAACGTGGTAATGCAATTTGAGTTTAAATTTAGGTGCCCTCTCTATGTAACAGACGTCTGCATTTGCATGTCAGCTCCTCCATACAGACATACACTTGACTATATCCTCATGTTGGCACGTGCATGCATAACATTTTCTGTTCCTTTTTTAATCCACTTTACACTTTAATGGTCTCAAACATGTTGGAAGTTGATACCTTCCAGTTTGCGTCTATCTTCATGCGTTCCTGGCTGAACCCTCCTGCCTCCTTGCTTCTGTTTATCTCCCAGCTTGCTCGACTGTCTTTGCCAGTCTCCTATTTTCTGGACACTCCTCTGTCTCTGATCTGTCAGTTTCCTGTCAATCTGTTTTCATAAATTCTTTCACTCAGTCTGAAGTTTGCCTGGGGAGCAACTAAGCCTCTTCTGTTCTCAGATGCAATCCCCTATGCATCTATTTTTATTTACTTGAATTCAACGGGGGTTGAATCTGCAAAACAGAGCCTCTTTTAAGTTCCTGCGCACGAAGGTCTCGCGGCAAATACGGGGAAGGTTTCAGCAAGATGCAACCGGCTGAAAGGGCAACGAGTGGAAAGCCCGTCTGTCTTTAAACAAAGGTTAAAAAATGTCAAGTTCTAAAGGTTTACAGGTGACGACTGAAGCCATCAGCTGCATGACAAGATCATTCAGAAGCTACAGTGGTAATTACACAAAATGTTAGCTGCATGACTTATTTAAGGATTTTTTTTCTTACCCTGCAAAGCTGGCATGTTGGATTTATCTCGACAGGACACTCAAAACCCAACGTACAGTAAGAGCTGGGCGATGAAAAAAGATCTGAAATTTGTCATTTAGGAAGGTTTCTTTTTTATAGAAAATCGATATTCTCTCTCTAGGCTCATGTTTGGTTCCAGGAGCCACAATAGTATCTTTTTTATTCATGATAACAGAAGAATGGCATGTGCAGTGAATATTTTTTTTGCCAAAGTATTGCAGCCTTCAATGCAAATACAAACAGCTTTCCCTTCCCTGAAACTACACAGAGCACCCTCACCTCTTTTTTGGGCTTCTGCTCGAAAACACATGCCTGTTAGAGTCGAGTATATCTCTGCACCTGCAAAATCTACTTTGATCAGTTTCAGGTCATAATAAGGAGAATACTTGTACATTTTTTTCAGACGCATCAGTGTCAGTATGTATACTGTATATAATTATGTTAGTACTGTTAATCACTGTTAAATTCTGATTAATCGAGATTAATCAGAATGAAAAAACTAGTATTTGACTGTTTCTTTTGTTGAATACAGAAATGCAAAACAAACGGGTTAGTTTCGGGACTGCTCTGCACAACCAGTCGTCCACTGTTTGTCACTGCAAAGCTGCAGGAAACTGTTGAACTGGACCTGTGACCCTCAAGACACACGCCTGCGTCTCTAACCATCAGACTTTGAATTTACACATTGTTTCCTGCGGCGCTTCATAGTTTAGGCGGCTGTCTAGACAACACACATCCCTGCCTTAACCACCACTGTATTAGTGTTGTCAAACACAATGATTTTCCAGTGTTTTGCTTTAACGTTGGCAGTCTTCATTTATTTAATCTTAATGTGTATATTTACGTCTATATTTCATTCTCGACCAAAAAAGAAATACACTTTTAGAATGAATATCCCTTTAAAATTCTGAATCTGTCGTTCCAAATCTCTAGAAAACTACTGAAACATCTAAACATTACCTGGACCAAGTTTGATACGGATAAAGTGAAGCAAAGCAGAGTTACAGGCATACAGAAATGAACCTTTAAGTCCATGTGAATTGCCATTTAAAGCATGTTGAGCATATGGTGGCACCAACTTATGGCTGTAACTCGGTGGTGCCTTATCCTTGACAAATGACTGACACCTCTATCGAATTGTCAGAGCCAAAAGAATCAGTTGGACAGTGTCCAAATGCAGGTCAACACCACCACTGGCTAGTTATAAGGACGCAAACGCATTGTGAGCCAATCAGACACCGCTGCCTTCGTCCTTACAATACCCCTCCCCGTCAAACTTAATGCTGCGATGAAAAAACAATGATCTCAAAGCAAAGCAGCCATGTTGGACACATTAAAACCAGCGTTTATGGCTCCCAAACGTGGCGTTTCATCACAAAACAGCGAAAGTAAGACATCGTTTTTGGTTATTGTTGTAAACGAGTTATTTGTTACTTTTGTTTTTCTTTGGCTGCTGGTTAAGCGATTCTTTAGCACTAGCACGACACGTGCTATCACCAGAAACGTTGCGGTCTCAGCTATCATTTGAGCCCTCTCTGGGCAGCAGAGCGCTGGCAGTGAAAATGTGTCGAGCAGGTTGACTAGAGGGAGCTCTTGAGATTCTCAGTATTTGGTTCTAACTCTCTTGGTGTTTTCGGTGTAGATAAAACTGGTTTGCGTGACCTTGTAGCCGAGTTTGTCCTCTTTAATTTGACATGCAGCATGACTGTGTTTTAACACCAGTGTGTTGTTGGATGCTGTTTTTGTTTTTTATGATTTTCTGGGCCCTCACACAAGTCCGCCAGGCTTAACAGGTTAACCCAAAGGGAAATTCAGTTTGCTTTGTTCATATTTATTAAAATTAAGCAAAAATAGTTTTGAGTAATTTCTTTATTTGTTTTTTTTTTAATTACGGAAAAAAAAAATCTGTTAAAATGGTAAACTAAGTTTTATTTTTAGGCCATGACGCCCCACCGTTTGTACGGTATGGACCTACTTACTTCCTTCTCTGCTGCCTCAGCAGTCCTCGGAACATAAAGTTGCTGTGATAAACTGGAAACAAGGTCAACTTCTTCTGAGAAAAAGTTTAAGAAGAGCACAAGAGTAATTTATTATATTCTGGGTGCAGTCTACATGGATCTACACCACTCAGTCCGAACAAAGCGAGCTTTGAAAGTTGTGCTACACAAAAGTTTGGAGTAATTACACTTTTAAAAATGAAACTCTAATCAAAAGTGTCATTAAATTGTAATAGAACTATTGTGCCAAGGGACATGAATGTATGCTAGATATAAGTAAAGGCTCCATATCCATACAGGATATGGAGTTTCAGCACAAACGTCAAAGAATCTTATATTAGAGGGAAACTCCATCAACTTTAACTGTTCAAGGTTAGTTGTTAAACGTGTTTTGAGGCTGTGGCGTAGCTTTGTTTGGTCCGAGAACCGATTCCCTGACCCTGTCATCGACGTTATCACACACAGAAGGACCGATACTGTAACTTGCGGGTAATAAAAAAAATGTCAAAATAAACTAGAATAACCAACTATATCATTTCAAAAAACTCCCAAAAGCAACATGAATGTTGGACTTGTCCTTCACGTTCAGTGCTGTTTTTCATGCAGGTGAAAAAACACCAAACCTACCAGAATTTCCACTCACTGAACTCACACAACTGTCTTTTTAAAATGTCAGCGTCACAACTGATTATGTCCTGAGCGCAGCCCCCACTGCTGGCCTGAAGCCTTCTCTCTATGGGTTGAGAATCTGTTGCACGGACACGGTACATCTTCTGAAAAAAAAAAGAAACCCAGAGTGATTCACGCTCCGGTCCTACAGTTAGCTTTTAGCTAGCTTTCTCAACTTTACAGTGGCACCACCGAGGCGAAATCCAAATACTAACCCCTGAAGCCATCAAAAGGCATTAGCTCATCCCCAGTTCAGAGATGTGGCCATACTGTACAAATGTCCCTTCTGGGCTTCGATCTAACAGCCTGTTGCCCAATGAAAAGATCCGTAACAACGGCGCAGAACGCTATGTGGTAAAAACAGACCGCTGATACAGTATATTCATGCCTGTCTGCCCTTTGAGGACTTGTGTTTTTCCTCAAAAAGCTTGATGACTCAGTTATTTTTTGCAAGTGCAGGTGACAGGACGGCAGCGGTGGTGAGCTGGCGGTCTTTATATTAGCTGGCACCTGTGTTTACAGCTCTGTCGGAGAGGTAGCAGCGCTTTTGCTGAAGGGGAACAGTTGTTGTTGCTGTTTGGCCTTTATGTCGTTTCTTATTACTTTTCTGCCACATCTACTTTATTATTCAAATTAACAACTTTAGAATGCATAGAGCCATGTCAGGAAAGAGAGTAAGAAACAAAAAGGGAGGTAAGAAGAAAACATTTTAGTATTTTGGAGGCAGCAGACAAAGATGTGAATGACTTTTACCTTATAAAGTGGTTCTGTGACTCACTTACTTTATCCATCTACATAAACAGCAAAACAAAAAACATTGTTGGTATTCATTCAGTAATCCTGCACCTGGTAAGTGTCTGTCCATTAATTACTATCATTTTAGCTCTAGTATGGTATCCCAACAACTCTGGAAAAATGTCTAACTCTTTAGTTAGTAAATGCCCCATTACAGCATTGAGACTAAGCTAGAATGTTTTTTTAAAGCGAAAAGCTAAAAGAGGACAAACACTCTTTAAAGCTCAGAGGAAAAGACAAAGTCCGGCTGTGATTCAGGTGAAAGCTTCTGCATGATAATTTGTTCAACTGCTCATACAAAAAATATCACTTAGTGCAACTTTATATACCGTACAAAGATGTGTTGTGTGCGCCTTAATACACCGTATTCTAGGATGTTTATTTATAGCCTCACATATATAAGATGGAGAAAATACTTGGCACCAAAAAACACTGTGAGGCTACACCAGATCCTGCTGGTTCAACTTTTAGAAGTGAAATATTTAAGGATTAGAAAATGAACCCCGCTCATCCCACATTTCCTGGGCTAGAAAACACAAAGTGATGAAGTATTACGCATCCACTTCCGCTGCTAGCTTGCTGACTTTTTCTGTTGTTACGGCGACAGTGTGGCCACAGAGATCTACAGCACTGCCTCACTGTCCAGTTCAGGTGTGTTCACTTGTCATCTCTCAGAACACTGAAGGCTTAAAACTTCACTGAACCTCACTTTATCATGTTACTGGTGTTCTGAACATCACCCTCCCTTAAAGGGATAATCCGGCGTAAAATGATCCCAGGGTCTTTTTCTGAACGGACACTCATCAAAGAAGACCTCCAG
>JAQLOL010000013.1:20364066-20376970 GCA_029783665.1 Naso thynnoides
ACCGCCCCATTTCGATGCATGTTAGCCGTTTTTGGGCTGCAACTTTGTTCCGGTCAAACCCGATACAGGTCGATGAGTGAAAAAAACTCTCTGGAGGTCTTCTTTGATGAGAGTCCGTTCAGAAAAAGACCCTGGGATCATTTTACGCCGGATTATTCCTTTAAGTTTACATTGTTACTCCTATATGTCAGTCAGTTTATAAATCCTCTCTTCCATTTATCTGTTCAATATTCACCACCTCCTATTCCTTATTTAATCCCATGAGTCATCCAGAAATCATCACATCTTCTTCCTTCATGCATTGTCTCTCTCCTGTGGTGCATGAAGACTATTCTTCTGTCCCTGCACCCCTCGTCTACATCCCTCCATTTCCCCCAAAAGTATCATATTTATGATTTCAGTGGTTTCTTTTTCTGTCCACTTCCTCACTGTACTCTCTGTATCTGTAGCCCTGTAAAGACCCCGTCTTGCTTGTTACTGTGCTCCACATGCCTTGCTATCTTTTGTGCAAGGGGTAAATACCACTCTTGGTGACAAAGATCCACCCATGGACATCGACAAAAGGTCTTATTACACAGAGGGAAGGCAGAACCAGCTGCATCCAGCACTCCTTTTTCTCTCGTATGTGCACACATTCATACAAGCACGCACACAAAAAAGAAACTGGTCTGTGTATAACAAAGAGATAAAAATTAAGCCCAGTGAGCACGAATCCAGCACCCTATTCAGACAATCTATGCAAATTACAAATACTAAATGTGACAAAGATGCTAATGTAAGCCCCTCTGTTCATGTGGAAGGATGGAGGGCACTGATCAAAGCTACTTAATAGCAGGTTCAACGCTGCGCTGTCCCTGTGGAGAAATGAAGGCTGGCTCAGTCCTCATTACAGCCTCCTATGGGAGGCTGTGACAGGAAGTGTTGAAAGGAAGGACAACCAAATGAGTCCTTTGGAACTCTACATCTTCATCAATCACAGCAATAAACACAGAACACTTCCGCACATATGGAAAAGGACGAACACACACAAACACATACATAAAGGCATGTGCACAGACCAGCACGCATACAATGGCAAAATAGACACAAGGACGCATAAACAAAAGGGCAAGTAAAGGTGACATCCACGCACACCACTCACGCGCAAAAATAAATACCTGTACGCAGTTTTTGTTTTTTTGTGCCTGGCTTGGATAAATGTTATTAAACCAAACAGTCTGCTGAATCTTCATCTAATGTGTCAAATTGCTACAAAACTATTATAAGAGCAACCAAAAGCTTTCACCTTCCAAAGCTTAACTGTGTCTGGTGACCACAGGATGGTCAAGGTAACCAAGGGAGCTAACGTAGTCATGGCAGCTAAGTAAGCCAAGACCTCCTTCTAACCAGCAAGATCTTTAGCTCCTCCCGGGCAACCCGGTGGCATTCCCAGGCCAGGCGGAATGTCAAATCTAATGTGGTCTGAATTTGCTCCTGGGTCTTCTCCCAAATGTCCCAGGAAATCACAGGAAGAGCTGAGAGTGGAGAGCTGTCAATAACTCTGTGATCACCTCAGTGACCCGTACAAAATGGCGCTTGCAAAAAAAACACACACACACACACACACAATAAACGGACAAAAATCAAAAAGGACTCACCTACGGTGAAGAATCAGCCGAGGCAGCAATCATCACAGAACATGGAAAATAAAATCAACAAAGAGAGCAATTAACATTTGGTATTTTTTAAGTGACACCCTCAAGACACACACCGGGATGTGATCTGTTATTCTACAGCAGCAAGGGGAAGTTAATATGACAACAAAAGCCTTTTCTTCAACATTTCTACAGGAAGATGTAAAGAAACAGCCAGTTAGCGAGAAAAAAAGTTAATTGGACACAGACGAGAGAAGATTGAGGGAAATCCTTGAACTGTGTGCAAAGGAAACAGCATGATTACAGTGTTGACACACACACCTAGACAGAAAAGACAAAGAGAAGGTGGATTTGATTCGATGAAGATGCCTAGTGCTCGTGCCGCTACGGAGAAAGACTGTGATTAGTTAGTAGTAGAACACCAGTCAACAGCAACACTGTTAATAACGAAGGATGCTCCCACAGCCAGTCTACAGCCTCAGTTGGTCAGCACTCGAGTGCATGCATTAGTCACTCTCAAACAGTGCAACCACAACAAGCCAAAAACCCAAGCCAAGTTTTTAGACAAATAAGGAACATACCAAAGGTGCACTTATGCATGTAACTCACAATAAGTAAAAGACACCCAAGCAATCAATTCTGCCCCAAAGGTTTAATTAAAAATCAGGTTTAAATAAGTGAAAGACTCATGCTGGATCAAAATATCATGCATGACAGTAATTTCCTATTTTTAAGTGTCTTTTTTGTTGCTGTTGTTTTTGTTGTTGCTGTTGTTTTTTTGTTTTTTTTTTTTGGCTGACTGCAACCAACCTTCAACACTTGGAGGAGCCACAGCTGGATTTTCCATGGTATCAGCAAAGCTCGGAAAGAAGGGCTTAGCTGAAGGGTTGAGGCCAGATCCTGGAGGCGTGACCGATGGAGGGGAGGAGGGGCTAGTGACTGGGGACGCCTTTGGAGGGAAATTCTTTTCTTCTGGGGAGGTCGGACTCTTTACAGAGGAGGAGGAAGACGAAGAATGAGACTTCTTGGATTGTTTCTGGGTAGACTTGGCATCTTTGTGCTCTTTGGGCTGGAATTCTTGTGCAGTTGTTTTGGGGGAGCGGAGAGGGGCTGGGCTCGGGGTATCGAAGGAGAGCCCCAAGGGCAAAGGATGGCCTGAGGTGCTCACATCACTGAAGTCAAATAAGTCGCTGTGGCTGCTTATTTGGGAGTTGTTCAGGAGCCATGAAGCATCTGAGGGTGAGAGAGGCGGGGCTGAAGCCAACACCTTGCCTTTTGGGGAAAGGCCAGGGCTTGGATGGGAGGCGGGACTGAAAGCTGAGGTGTCTCCCTCAGGCATGCCTTGCACACAAGGCTCTTGAGGTGAACTGGTGATGTCAAACATCCCGCTGTCAACCATGTCAGCAGCTGTTGCTTCGTTCTCTGGAGAAAAAGGACAAGAGGAGGCCTGGTTGCTGTTGCCCAAGCTGGCATTTTCGGTGTCTATCAAAAGATTAAATTGATCACCAGGGTGAGACCCCGGGGGTAAGGAGCCAAGTGTCGCGCTGTTATTGGTGGAGGGCATTGTGAACGGAGCAGCTGTGGCGTTCAGCTCGCTGTTCAGGACCAGTGGGCTGATGGAAGCAACCGCTGGAGAGAACAGGTCCTGGGACAGGGGGGAAGGGACCAGGCCTTCTTCTGAGTAGACCTCCTTTTTCCAGGGGCTCTGGCTGGTGTCCATGTCTGCAAACGAAGCCTCCGAGTTTGCCTGAACAGAACTCCCCAGATCCACCATGACCTCCTCTGTGACGTGAGAGGTTTCTGCAGACACAGGGACAAACGGTTCAGCCATTACTGCCCACTCCTCTGGAAGCTTCTTTCTGCTCTTACCCCTCTTCCCACGGCCTCCACTCTTCCCAAGCTGCTCCTCCCAGCTACCCTCTCCTCTATCCCGTCTCGGGCCAATCCTCTGATAATACTCCTCACTTGAAGGAGTGTTTTCTCCCTGTGCTTGCACCTCGAAGTGACCCCTGCCCTCCACATGTTCATAAGATTCCTCCTCTTTCTGTCGCCTTTTCTTCTTCTTCTTCTGTTTTCGGTCCGATCCATTTCCATCCCTTTCATCGCCTCCAGCATAGGCGGTGCTCTCTCGGCTAGGCCAGCTGTCAGGCGGGTCATCTGGGCTGTTTGCAAGATGGCTGTCATGATAACTCATCCCCATGGAGTCACTGGGGGTGAGAGGAAGGTCTGCCGGTAGGCCACCAGCCTGGTCTGGCCAGCAATCTCCTATAGCACCTTGTTGTGGGTGAAGAGGGGAGAGTTTTAGTTGATGGATGGATATCTGTATCTGAACTGTTTCCCTCAGTCTAAATGAAACAGAGAAACTTCAGAAGACATGACAAAGAGGCAAAAGCTGTATAAGCAACATAAAGGACACAACAATACTAAACAGTTAAACAACAGTAGCAAATATAGCTATTGTACTTGCTGAAATGGTGAGAAGGCTGAAAAGACGACAAAACAGATCAGACACGGCATAGAAGCATCTAGAGGAATTCGATTTAAGGCCAGCGGGGGGGCATGTTGCTTCAAAAAGCCAAACCTTCAAACACTAAACACCGTGTGAATGTGAACGTGGGAGTGCCTTTCTCTTTAATCAGTAAATCTTCAGTCAAACAGGCAAATGTATCTGTTTTGTTATAATGTAACCAAAATGACAATCTAGCACATTCACACACACACACACACACTCACACACACACACACAAACATTGTGGAGAGTGTTGAGCTGAATGATATAAACACTCGGTATTATTGCGTGGCTGACTCACGACAGTCGTGGGGCCGAGTGCAGCGTCGCACACTCCCACAAAAAACTGACAGAAAACAAACAAACAAACAAAAAACCTGCTTGAAATTAAAAGACAAGATGTGTGAGTCAGGTGTGTGTGCATGCTTGTGCACATAAGGTTACGCAGTAGATCTACAGTACATGGGCACAATCGCCGCAGAAACACACAAACAAAAAGACTTCTTCACGGTCCTATGGAAAGGGGGTCAATTATAAACAACCATGCTGTAACTAAAACAGCTCAGTCTGGGGACATTGTGTAATACACTCAGACAGACGAGAGGTAACGGTAAGGAGAACATCGTCCACTGAGACATGGCTGTTCTACTTTGGCCCACTTTGTTTTCAGTTTTCAGTAACACACACATGCAAACACACACACACACACACACACAAACACACACACAAAGAGCAAGAGCTACAGTGAAGCAGCTGTCAGGCCCGATACAGTAGTCTTCAGCTGCTCTCTTGAGTGCCATGTTTCATTTTAACGATCCAGTGACAGAACTCTGCCCTCTGTTCTCTACGTATAGTGATCAGAAAGGCACAGGAAGACGTCAGGCAAATGGATTAGACTGACATAAGAGTTGTGTTGTGTGAACTCATTGAGCTGAGGGAGCATCAGAGGGCCACCATCTCTCTGCCTGTGCACATACCGTAGTACTCCACAGCTGTACGCTATGGTGGCACGGTTATAAAATACAAGAGGACGGTGCGGTCAGCGCCGTCTCCTTTTATGTGATGATTTTAGTGAAATGGTGGGACACACTGGAATAAAGCAAAGGATTAAACTTAAGGTGTTTGCATCCACTCAGTAGTTAACAACTGTAAATAGTTTGTAAAAATATTCTTGGTATAATTTAATTTAAATAAAAAAAATGAATCTTAAAAACAGCTTCCATGCTGACAACTGTATTTAAAAAGTAAATGAAGGTTTATATGTTTCCTGCCCTTTTTGGCATTTAATATATGTAATATCAAAGGCTTCAGAATTTAATGCTTAATCCTGCTATTGTCCTAAAATCTGTAAATGTAAACGACAGACTATTTTTTTTAAAGAATATAGTGAATTTCAAGGTATACCCATGGAGTTTTTTTTAAATTCTAACAGTAGTGATGCTTTTGAGCAGTACTTGCAGTAGACAGTTCTTGTTTTTGTTTGTAATCTGCATGCGAACGAAGGACCGCACGTGCAATAAAGCAGTTTGATCAACATCCCATAATCATTTTCACCCTATTTTCTGGATGGACTTGATGGTAATTAGACTAAACTGACGGAGCAGCAGAGAAGAAGTGTCCTAGCAAGAGAATGTGAATGTAAAAAACATAAAGCAGAGGTTTGCAGATGTTTTATGGAAAAAGGAAAGGCACGGAACGGCTCGGCTACACCTTAAGGATACAAAGAAAGCATTTCGGTACGTAAAGGTCTTTGCACACTGAGTCCGATTTTTTTCAGATGCGTTCTTTAAATCCATAACCCGATAAAAAAACGTCACACACAGAAACTTTGCACTGATACGTTTGTTTTTCTATCTATTGCAAAAATTTGCAGTGCGAGACAAAACGGAGTCACCGAGTGTTTACGATGATTTTGTGGTTCCTTTTGGGAGAGAAAAACAAGTACAGGTGTCACACAGAACATCTATCTGCATCTCTCGTCACACATGTCCAAGCTAACGGGCGCAGTGGAGCCGGGACAGGAAGTGTGACAGATGCCACAGAAGACACGTGGGGTTGAACAGGTAGGAAACAGGCGGGAATTAATCTTGGGAAATTCACAACGATGGAGAATTTAAAATATTCCAGGAAAAACAAAAGCTTAAACTTTAGCTCAGCTACACTTGCATTAAAAAGAAGACCAGCAATTTCCCTGAATCAGTTATCTGCGGTAGGGACACACACACACACACACACACACACACACCTGGATCCACAGACATCTACTTAAGATCGTGGTCAATAAGTTTCCTGCTGTGATCGGTCGGCTCTGTCACGCTTTTCCGCCAGTCTCTGAATATTCTCTAAAGCCTCTAAAGGCTTTGGACAAATGTGAAAAAAATACAGAAAAATCAACCTGTTCCGAGAAAAATCATAACAGACTACAGTTTCGGATTCAGTGTGTCAACATAACTGATGCAACATAGGACTGAATTTTTTATTTTTTATTTTTTTTAAACGTGGCAATTTCGGACAAAAACACAAATGACTCAGTGTGCAAAGGCCTTCACACTGAAAGTTTGACTTTTGTTCGTTTACGAATAAACTCAAAAGGGCACCTGTAAGTCTTCGGAGAGCAGTGATTGTGCAAAAACTGTCGGAGGAGAAGTTCTTATGTTCTTATGTCTGTCACAGCTATAGTCACATTTACTGAACACCAGTGTTTCTCAAACTATGGCCCGGGGACCGGCACCGGGCTGCGGAGCAATGCGTGCCGGTCCGCAGCAACCCCCCGAACAAATAAAATAACTAAATATCCAGTGAATGTCTGTGCTCAGACAGGTCTGCTTTCAGCTGTGCAAAATACTGCAATACCCAGAAGACTTTGTAAGTTGCAGTAGTACGCGAAACAAATCCTGTCGTCGCGACAGTTTTGTGACTCAATCAGCAGCTCTCTCAATGAGTTCCTCTAGCTAAGAAATGTCAAGCTCGTACTGCAAGCTAGCCACAGTCTGCTCTAGACAAAAGCGTCTGGGTGCTTATTTCAACACATCTGCACAGAACGGTGAACGAACGAAGAACCTGAGGCAAAAGATATTGTCCATTCAATCGCAAGTACGACCCAGCATACATTAAGGTTTTCGTATCCACCAAAGCTTCTCTATGCAATCCGCCAAGTGGTCATCGGCAACGAAGCAATGAAACAACTAAAAATGTGCAGACATTTGGAGACAAAGCATGCCCATCTTAAGGATAAATCTGAGGAGTTTTTGAAAAGAAAGATGAAACGGCCAACCAGAGCAAAAATTCTTTCCACGAGTAATAATGTACGTGGGCCCCAGAGGTTGAGGGCCATACATTACCGGGCCCTGGCACAAAAACGTTTGAGAGAAGCTGCTGTACACAACAACCTTTAACAGATCAGGGCATTATATTTCCTTTTTAACGTTGGCTCTCTTCAGAATAATTCCAGTATGGCTACTTAAAGTCTAGTAGTGATAATACAAACAATATATATTTGCGGAGAAAACTGCAATATACATTAATTCATTTTAGGACAGCAAAAGATTCGTATTGTTGTTAGTCTGACTAAACTGGTTTATTGTTCTGCTCAGTCGCTCATTCAGACTCGTGGCCGACTCTCTTCAGGTTTTCAGGATTCTGCACTCTTGGTCTCGTGATAGTGAAAGGAGTGTTGGTGGCTGCCGCACTGATGAGTCACCATGTGCTGCCCTGTAGTTTACACACAAACCTGTAAATCTGCAAACAAGCAGACACACACACACACACACACACACACACACCAAGTCAGGCACACAGTCTTAAAATCATTTCAGAGTGGCGGTGACGAAGAAAGGCCCGGCTTCATTTTCTTTGCCTTTAAGTTTGTCAGCGAATCATCTCTGTTTGCTGCGGCGAGTCCAGCCGAGACTGTTTCCAGTTAAAGTGAAACACTGGTTACATGCAATGACTTGAACATTCCAGCTGCCTCTTTGGCCTCTGATTATTCCTTTTTTTTTTTTTTGGAGTGAAACAACTTGGTCGAGAATCAATGATTGATTGTGCAAATATGATTAAAGACCCTTTGCTGCTTGTTTTAACACCCAGGATTCCAGGATTCCAGTGACTTACTGCAACATCTTAGGGCCTTTTTAGTACCATTCATTTACAAGACTACTCTCAAAAGAACTAGGCCACAGAGAGAGAGACAGAGAGAGAGAGAGAGAGACAGAGAGAGAGAGAGAGAGAGAGAGAGAGAGAGAGAGACAGAGCGCTGCCTGTAAACAAATGTTAGCCGTTTGCACGCCTTCAACTGCAGATTTGGGGTAAATATTGTGACTGCTCTGTTTTAGCTACATAAGGTTTTGGTTTTGATTACATTTTGTTTAGCTTTGTTTAGTGTTTACAGCAAGCAGCTGAGATGTTGTCCAGGCTGTTTTGTTTTTTTTTATGCAGTCTGTGACTTTCTCTCCCCCCCCGACCCACTGGAACAGCGCACGCTCTGTGTTCCAGGATGCTGCGATTTGCAAATTAAGCACTGACTGGCACTGTTACTAATTCTATTAAGTGCATCGGGTTTACGCCATAAGTGCAGTAAATGAAGTGTATTTGTATTAAATCCATTTCATTTAAATGTCATTATTGAATTTCAATCATTTCTTTTAAGCTTGAGGGGGCACTGCTGTCAGCTCAGGAGGGTTTTTCTGTCCTCTGCATCCAGGTATCAGACACGTCATCACGAGAAAATACGTCAGTGAACTTAAAATTAAAAGTCTCGATGTTGCTCAATATGCATATTTCCTGTCTTCTCAGGAAAACTTTTTTTTTTTAATTTGGAAAAATCTGCTGAAAGTGTTTCTGACAGTAGCTTAACAGCAATTAGACATGAATAAATATCACATCTTTTGATTTTGCGGCGCATCGTTGCGTGTCTGCAGGAAATGTCATTTAAGAAGACAAAGAAAAATCAGTCTGTGTGATAAGAGCTTTCATTAATTTTATTTTATGATTTATACTAATGAGAAGTTCTGAGGAATGAGCCAAGGACAAGTACATATGTCTACACAGCTCATCGTTATTTGGTGCCAAGCGAAATCAGTGGCTATCTATTTTGGCTAATCTAATGCGTTACGATAATATTTATTCCGCTGCTCTTATTGCTACCAGAGTGCACCATGGGGGCTGCACAGCTGTCACGCTTTTTACCTCGTTTCACGAGCCACATGGACGTTAGCATGACGGCAACTAGAACTCCATGCTCTCTAGGATCAGACGTAAGAGGAAATGACAGCTTTCTTCCTGTAGGACATATACAGAGATCCACACAAGCAAACACGTTCACACACACACACACACACACACTGACTAAACAAGTACAGTATATGACTAGAAGCCATGGCACCCTATATATGTCAGCATCAGATGTGCATCGACCTCGAGCTGGACGACTATATCACACTGGAGCTAAAGTGCATGTGTGGAGGACGCTATAGAAACACACACACAGCTGCTCTGTACTGCCCCCTCTGTGGAAAAGGTCAGCCAGTGCAGCTGGGGCACAATCATACACCTGAACTCTACAGTAACTTATTATTTTAAATTTATCACTTATCAGTTATTTTTCATCACTTCTGCCCAAATAACCCTGAGCCCGAGCTGGTGGCACGTGAAGGTAAAGTGCGTGCGTGTTACCTGCTGACAGATCCAGGGGGCTGCGAGGGGCCTGGGGTTCGGGCAGCATGGGGGAGTGCTCTTTAGAGGCCTCTGTCCCTGCTGGCGGTGTCGGGTACTGCGGCTCTGCTATACTTGGTATCCTCTCGGCTGCCATGGGTGCAGCCGCCACTTCCAAGTTGACCCCTATTCCACCAGGCTGGGAGAAACCTGACGACCGAAGGCAGACAAACATACATGAGGTCATCGCTAGAGGTTCCCTCAGTGTTAATGACACTGATGATTTATTTTAAGTGGAGAGCAGCTCCCCATTTGACAAAGACTAGTTCAATGGCATCGTGTCCCCCTGACCCAAAGGGCGGACTCACACTGTAGACAAGGATGTTCTCTCTTTTTGCCTTGGCATCACAACAATTACAACTCATAACATAGTACTGTATTTTAACAGAGGAAGAAAAAATAGAGAGAAAATGTGTAAGAGTGAACAAAACAACAAAGGAGAGAGAGAGAGAGAGAGAGAGAGAGAGAGAGAGAGAGAGAGAGCCAAAGAGTGCAATGTGTGAGATGAAAAGACTCAGCGGCAAGAATGTCTCAGACAAAACAAGACTTACTTTACAATGAGCTCCTGGGGATGCTCAGTGTGTGTGTGTGTGTGTGTGTGTGTGTGTGTGTGTGTGTGTGAGTCTGACTGAGAACATCTCACTCTCACAGTAACAGAAACTGGCAGAGCCTGCGTGAAATTATGAATGCATCAAAAATGTGTGTGTGTGTGTGTGTGCGTGTGTGTGTTGTCTAAATACACACAAATTAGTGAGAGATTAGTGTGATTATGCACGCACATGAGGACTTGTGAAAGCTAAATTAGTGGTAATTGCTTTAGAAAGTAACTCTGTGGGCATTCGTGGAACTGTATTTGTCAGCTGTGCGTTTTTACAGGAGTGTAGCTGTGCGTGTGCGTGTGAGGAAGAGAGAGTAAGCGAAGGCAAAAGAGTGTGTGTGCGTTTGGGCTGAAGCCTGGAGCAGGAATTCTGTGGCCTGGAGACGACAGGTCTCATTAAAACAACAGTGACATCCAGGTATGCAGAGGTTGGCACTGGTGAAAGGGGGCAACTAACGCTTACAGCTCATACGGTGTGTGAATGTGTGTCACTTTTCAAAATGAGAAATCTGAAGTCAAAAGATCCGGGTACTGAAATAATACTGTTAGGCTTCATGATCTAAAATGATTTAAGGCTGATGTATGTTTGGAGAAGTTATTTTCTAAAATGTCAGCCTCTTTTCTAAACACCTCTTTTTTTTCATTTAAACATTTATTTAAATCCTCTGAAAAAAAAACTCACAGAGAGAGAACCCTCATCTGCAATGGTGCCAAGGTACAGACGTACAAAAATCAAGACGACTTCAAAATTAATAATAAAACAATTTCAATGAAAATTAAAAAAAGTGCAGATGTCAGCAACAAGACCACATGAGAAATTCCACGAAAGGCAACAGAGATTGAAAAGCAGTTACAATTACTGTCAATTAACTTTGAGATTATTCCTTTGAACTGTGACAACGGTACCAAAGACTTCAACCTGAAATCTTTTTGAAGTGAGTTCCAATAAGGAGGAGCAACAAAAGGCTGTTTTTCCAAGTTGTTTATTCTCTCTAACCAAAGGTAGAGAATAAACAACTAGAAAACACAATTACAGATGAAATTGACCATCCGTCCGTCTGCTGACTTTTTGAATGTTTGTTGAAAAGCTGAAGCCAGACTAAAATGCTGCTTTAAAGCTAAATAATATCAATGAAACTTTAATAAAGTGGAAAATAATCTTTGTTGAAAAGCTGAAACTAGACGTTGATTGTGGGCATTAAAAACGGAATAATATTGTAATGTATGATAGATGTGCGATGGTTTCATTCTTTTAAACTACTACACTGACTTAATGTTGTGAACTAGCTGAGGAGGTGAGAAGAGAATGGATACAAAAGTGCAAAGATCGAATTATGAATGACTTTCAGAAACCAAATAAAGCTCAGTGAACAAAAAACAAACAGTGAAAGTCCTGAATGGGATGCCCGACTTTAGGTTAAAACAAGATGAAGAAATCAGTTAACACGTTAATAAATGACGCATGGCTGGAAGTTGGACCACATTGCTCGCCTTAACAAGATTATGAATTTATAGAAATGACAGAAACGGTTCAAAATGTGAAAGGGGTGTTAAGTTGGAACATTTAAGGTTTCAATAAAGTTTCAATTATATTTATTTAAGAGTAGAAAATCCCTTAAAAATGGGGAGGACGTCGGAGCATGTCCACTAATATCCCACCGAAACAGTAAGAAGTCCAACTGAAAACATGCAGGACGAGCAACATCATGTTTACAAAGCTTTAGAGAGACAGAGAAGAATTTAACCTTTTACTGCAGCTGCCCTGAAACCTGTGCTGTTAGCAAGAACTGTTTATTCCTCACAATGCTAAAAGTTGACATTTAGGAAACAGACACACGGCTGCTGTCAGTGCAACAAGACAACAGTCATCGTCCTTTTAAAACCTTTTCTTTTGATGTAACTACACATAGAAAGAACTTTGTCTGGGACATTAAAACCAACATTTTGTGTTCCAATAATCTCAATATCACTACGAGTAATGCTGACTAGCGACTTGTTCTTGCAAAGAAAAAAAGAATAAATTTATGGACAAATATCATGTCAAATTAAAGTGAACATTACACAATTCAAACACGGCAAAATACATCTGAAACAAACCACAAATACAGACCAAAAGTACTTGTCAGGGCTGCTGCTGATGAATGATTACCGTTACTGTATGTAAGGTCTCTTTGTTTTTCAGTTTTTGTGCTCTGAGAGGAAAACAAGTGCAGCACAAACTGCTAAAATACTTTAACTAATGCAACATGATGTCAGGCAGAGTTTAGAGCAGCTAAATGCAAACAGTGAATAATATTTGAGATTACAATCAGCGCACAAGCAGGTAGCTGACAGCACGGTAAAGGTCTGCTCACATTTAGATTGATCGTTCTTTCTCAGAGCGCTCTTGACTTCATTCTGTGTGTGATTACAGTCCCCTCCGAATACGAGACAAGAGATCAGCATTTCAGCTTT
>JAQLOL010000013.1:20377070-20390910 GCA_029783665.1 Naso thynnoides
AGAAGATGCAAACCACTCATTAGTGATAAGAATACGAAGGCCAGACTGGAATTTGCCAGAAAGTATAGAGACGAGCCTCAAAAGTTCTGGGACAAAGTTTTATGGACTGATGAGACAAAGATTAACCTTGAACAAAGTGATGGAAAGGCTAAAGGGTGGAGCAAGAAAGGATCTGCTCATGATCCCAAACACTCAAGCTCATCTGTGAAACGCGGTGGAGGTAATGTCATGGCTTGGGCTTGCATGGCGTCTTCTGGGACGGGCTCACTGATCTTCATTGATGATGTAACACATGATGGCAGCAGCAAAATGACCTCCAAGGTCCACAGAGACATTTTGTCTGCCAATTTAAAGAGACGTAACCGAACTGATGGGGAGATCCTTCATAAAGCAGCAAGACAATGACCCAAAACACACCGCCAAAACTACCAAGGAGTTCACCAGGGGAAAGAAGTGGAAGGTTTTAGACCGGCCAAGTCAGTCTCCAGACTCAAACCCTTTCGAGCATTTTACCTGCTGAAGAGGAGAATGAAGGCAGAAACCCCCGAAACAAACAACAACTGAAAGAGGCTGCGGCGAAAGCCTGGAAAAGCATCACAGAAGAAGAATGCAAACGCCTGGTGATGTCAGTGGGTCTCAGGCTTGATGCAGTTACTGCAAACAAAGGATCAGCAGCTAAATATTAGGTATTAATCACTTCAATCTATTTTAAGTCTATCTGTCTCTGTACTTTTGCTTACCTATAAATTTGGTGTTTGCGTTGCAAATGATGCTATGCTAAGTTTTTTTCACTGATCCAAACGTAAATAACTGAAAATAAAAGCTGTAATGCTGCTCTGTTGTCTCATATTCACCTTTTGGTGTCAAACCCAAATGTTTTCAGTGTACAGCAAAAATAAAGGAACTGGCCTCGCTGTCCCAGTAGTTTTGGAGGGGACTGTATGTGTAGTCAGGGACTGAAAAACTACTATATGGTGACTGAAACCTTTTTTAAAACTGAAAGAGAATCAGATGCATGATTATTAAGTTACTCTTAACCGTCCTAATACAATACGTAGTTCAACATATACATCACACTGCCAGGACCACAAACGTTATGTGCCTGTAAGTACTATTTTGGGGAACAGGGGAAAAAAAAAAAAGTCTATCATTTGTCCTTAATTGTGTCCAAAGCTAACGCAGAAAGCTGCAGTCCAACAGGTCGGTATGTTAAAAAAAGGCTTTAGGAGTTTTAACAGAGAGGACCTTGATAAAATGCTGCCGCTATGCTTGATAACAGTCCATGAAAAAAACATTTACATGGCCGGTTCAGTTAAAAGCAAAGATGTTTTACCACCACACAGCGATTCAATTCACTGTAACTGGTGCTGCTAATGCGAGCTGAAAACTTCCTCGGGGTTGTACCATCATTTCGATTCGGTGGTGCAAAAAAAAAAAAAAAATCGCTTGAAATGCTTCTGTTGTTGGTGCTGTGGTGGGGAAGCCAAGTGATTCATGTGCTGAGATGATTTACGTCTGTGAGTGCTATTGATGGAAATCTCAAATAACATTTTAAGCTCTTGTTTGTTTTGCACCTGTCAACTTAACGTGTGAAGTTACGCTTGTAATATTCTTACTGCTGCTCTTGTCATAGTAGCAGGACAAGCATGAGTACTAAAACATTGTCGCTGTGTGGCAGTTAGAAGAAAATATTAGCAGTATACCTGAAAAAGCTCCCATCCGGCCAGTATCCATCATTTGGGCAGAGCTGGTCTGAGAGCCCAGAGGATCTGAGTAACCTGCCATGGAGGCTGGCAAGAGGGAAATGAACAGCAACAGAGCGAGAGAAAAAAAAGAGGAGAAATCACAGGTGGAAAGAAGCAGAGGAAGAAGCAAAATGGATAAAGTTGTCATAGGAGAGAGAGAAGATGGTGGTGGTGGTGGTTAGGCCCAGGCATTAATAATTCAGAATGGGTGAGGCGGAGGTAGACAACAAGGGAGGTAAACAATAAGAGGGAGGGCTTTGAAATCAACCTTGTTACACTTTATCATAAACTGAACGAGTAAAATATTGTTCAATACACTGAGCACAGTGCTGCACTACCAAAAAAAATCATGGTTCAACCCCCACAGTAAATAATATATCTACATTATATAACTGTGCACCATTGCCTCAGCCCTAAATAATCGTAAAACATTACATTTTGTTGACGTGAGTTATAAAGCATGGCTAAGAGATGATCACCAGTTCCTGCCCTGAAGTAACCTCTCCACCATTTGTCACTGCTTGCATCATGATGTCAAGTGTCTGTTTTTCCAAACTCAGAGTATTTTCACCTCGAAACTGAACTCAACTGAAGTACCTCAGTGCTCTGAAAAGCAGCCCTCTCCTGCTGTGTTTAGCTCCGTTAATCAAGCACGCTGCAGAGTGCTAACGGCTAACTAGCTCCTCTGCCGATTTCAAGTCAGACTAGCAGCACCCTCTTGATTTAACCAGCAAGGTATTCATGGGTTCTGCCACCAACACTGACTGACTGAGGGGGACGGATGGTCAGGTAGGGCTGGAACGTTTCAGAGTAAAGCCCCGTTTCCTCCAAGCAGTATAGTTCAGTTTGGTACGGCACGGCACACAATTACTTGCATTTCCACTGTCAAAAGATGTGGATGGTACTAAAATAACTGTTCTGTACCATCCTACTTTTTGACACCTTTCCACTGGGGTTCCAACACACTGACGCAGTTCCAAAAGGGCGGAGCTACACACGCTGCAGTCCGCTGTCTGCCAGCAGGCAAAGACCTGTTTTTAAGTGCTGTCAAAGGACCGTAAGTATGTAAGTATGTAAGTTCAGCGAGTTTTTATACTTTTTTAGGCAACAATGTAACCGCATAGATTCCAAATATGTAGTCAGTTTATCCACATAATTATCCAGAAATTTAAAGCCAGCTGTAATGCTTCTGTAGCATTTTAAAATATGATTTAATAATATAATAATGATAATATTTCTTTACAGGAGATAAATCTTGCTGATAGAATCTATAATTGTAGCTGCTACCCTAGTTTGTTTGGATGTACAGTGAAGACAGAACAATACTGCTGCCTCTAAAGCTCTGCGTGTAGAGATAGCACCGCGTTTCAACACATAAATACATTATTATGAATATATTAGTCTATATTCTCTTTCATTTTACTAAGCTACGTAACAGTTTGTATTTTTATTACAGCTACATTGTAGGCTAAGCAATATAAATTACTGAAACTCTGTCAGTTACGTTATTTTTGTGAGAAAAAGTGTGTTAAAGTGACTGCGAGGAACTGTCAGCTTTTGTTGATTCTAGAGCCTCCTTTGGACAAAAGCGGTAGTGACACAAGCGCCTTCCGTCTATGATGGAGAACTTAGTGATAAGCCAGTTGTATGACAGTAATGTCCCCCGAGGCCAGTTACCTCTGTTTCCCGTAGGCTAACGTTATACAGCCATTTTTCATTAACGTTACATGTTAAGGTGCAAGCAGCCATAGGCACAGGATATAGTTACGTTGTTGTCAATGCACAGAACAACGAAATTTAAAAAAAAAAATCATTTCGCCTAAATTTGTGGGGAATTGGACCCGATCACAGGCGTTAATAGTAACTACATAAAACTAGCAGTCTTTTCGCTAAGGGTCTCGTTTGCTGTTCGAGGAAATTAATTATCAGAGGAATCATGAGACTGTTTCATAAATACTTCAAAGTTCCTCGTAGTCACTTTAAGTAAGGAGCTGGGTCGGGATTGCTCAGTCAGGTGTGATGTCACGATACACAGCTGACGCAGCTATCGCAGCTTGCCGACTAAGGGCAGGGTCAGCTGTGGAAACGCGAGCCAGATCGAGGGTTTACCGTCCTGAGACGTACCGTGCTGTACTGAACTGTGCTGCTCTGCTCAGTGGAAATGGGACCTAAGTGACAACATTAACTAAAGTAACAGCATGAGCTCTGCTGCAGCCTGTGCTTGGTTAGAGAAACTTCTGTACACAAACAAAAATCAGAGATCCAAATATTTAATGGGAATGTCAGCGGATAACTAGGCCTCTCAGCTGCTGATCAGGTAAACATCCTTACTGTACACACTATACATACTGTATACGCACACACATATGACACTTACATGCAATATATATATATAAACACAACAGACAACTTCAAGAGACTGATAATAACTGTTGGATAGTTTGGACAGACACTTCCTATGAAAGGGAAGCCAACAATTCACAATCACTTAGACTTATACAAAACTTACAACTTATTCTTTTTATGTTACTTCCATTTTTTTAATAATCCAAACTTTAAAAAGGCACGATAAGGTTCCCAAACACCATGAAGGACACCAAAGAAACTATTTCTGCACCATCATGGGAGCAACAGATTTATTTATTTATTCCAGTTGATTTCATTTTAACATTAAAGTTTCACTTTGGAACAACATTCTTGACCCACATACCTGATAAGAAGTCTATATCCAGGGCCTGCTGCTGGTCAGGTGAGCGTGGCCACACCTCTCCCTGCGGTTCTGGGCGCAGTGCTGATGTCTGTCCCCCCACAGGCAGCTTACAACCTGCAGTGACAACATAGATCACTAAACATAAGCTCCCCCTCCTCGCTGTTGACTCACCCTTGTCCGAATATAATTTAATGACACTCCAGGGCCATGAAGTCAGACTCCAGTGAAAACAAATCTATACACACACCCACAAACTACTCTCACATAGGCATTTACAAAACATGAATCCTTTTATATACTGGACACAATTACGCATGAAATACTCGTAAACAAACACACGTACATTTCAAACACTCTCACCTGCCAAATTTCCTCCCAAAAGCAGATATCCCAGTCCCATACAACTCAACATTCAGTGGTGTTTGCTATGTACTGCTCAGTGCCTCTGTCTCTGTCTGTCTCCACTGCAGCCTCAGCTGGCTGTGAGCTTCTAACACTGTGAACTCCCAGTCACACACACACACACACACAACTGCCACACAAAGAGACACACACACAGACACGCACACAAGACTGCGATCACAGTCGGGGAGACTGGGTTTGGTGTGACGTTTCACTGTCTGTCTGGTTCAGGTCCCAGGCCCCGCCAGCTAGCGCCTCCTCTCGCCCAACTCTCCACAGCCCACTGCCTCCCCCTCTGCTCCTTTAGTCACCCTTCAACTCATGTCCCAGTCTGCAGCCACAGATCCTGACTGGACCGCAGGAGCCCAAACCCGACAGACAGTTTCAACGGGTCTGTTCGTGTGTGGAAGGTAAAAATGAAAGGGGAAGAGGAGGAAAAGTAACGGTCAAGAAAAGGCAGCTGGAGGCTCGGAGAGGAGGAAGAATCGCTGAATGGAGTCACAGATTCGTGACTGACGGCAAGCCAGGGAAGGTAAGAAAAGCAGGGGAGAGGGGGAAACAGAATGAAGGAAACAGAGGTGGCGAAAAGGAAACAACGAAGGGATGCATGGAGGAAAGGAAGCAAAGAGGATACACAGGAAGGAAGTGAGACAGGGAGGGGAGAAGCACAGGAGGGAAGAAGGGAGGCACCAATGGCAACCCTCTCCCAGCAGCATTTACAGAGGGTGACAGTGAGGCAAACAGACAGGATGCCACCCAAAGTCACAAACACTTCCATATATCAGAAGCACACAGGGGCCGTGGTAGGATATGCATTGTCTGTCCCAGCAGCACACAGAAAACACTCCGTCGGCAGGGTCATCGATTGATTCAAGAACACTATCAGCACATGTCCTGTCGCTGTCACATCTGTATTTGTTTATCTGTCTGTCTGTCTGTGTCTCTCTCTGCTCATGAACACAAATTTGGGGAAATAGCAAGGATCGCAAAAAAGGTCACCGCGCTGAGCATCTCCTGCTCCTCTACGTTAAATCAGCGGAGCAAACGCGTAGCAGGAAAACCGGCGGACGTTCCCCCCCCCTGCGCCGTGCCGCTGTCCAAGGTGCTGAAACCAGACTAAACAGCTTCGGAGGAGGCATTCAAGGGCACTGTGGTGAAATCCTCTAATACCGCCGCCCATTTGTATTTTTACCCCTTACTTAACCACTCGGGTTGACTCGAGCACACCACAGTTATTTAAAGCTGTGGCCAGAGGTTGCATTTGTAATGGGGAGGGAGGTTACACACTACATAACCTCAAGGGTGGTAGCTGCTGGTGAGTACCCATCACTCAAAGAAAACATCTCTTAGCAAAATAAGCAGACATACTATCACAGCCGAGGTGAAACAACCAGAGTTGAAGTAGAAGTCTGCGAGAGGAGTATTTAAAAGGATGATTTCAGTAGTTTTTGTCCCTCATTTTTGTTGTTCATTGCAACATTGTACTTGCAAAGTTAATTGTAAGTAGTATTAGTGGTAGTAGTAGTAAGTGGGAAGACGCTGCCATTCAGACTGTGTTACGACCGTCTAACTATCTAAAACATGACTCAGGTTACGGTAAATTCTCTATTTCGGTGACAGTCTCATCAGCGGATCACACCAGGGTGCAAAATATCGCACATTTGGGAATAAAATTACGACTTCTTTCACCTTGTTATCAGACGTCTTCACACCAGGGGTAAGTGTTTTGGAGATATTATGACACTGAGATTCCTACAGATTGCACCAAACCTGAGCAGGTTTTTGGTCCCAGAGTGTGATGACTCGTTTTATAGTTGTGCACCAAGCTGCCTTCTTAATTGGCAAAAATAAAAGTAGCAGAGCAATCAGTAAGAGATTTTCCACATGGCAGCCATAAGGTCACTCTTTAATCTACTACTGAATATAATCCTTCAACCCCCCAACATATGTTTGAACTCTTCAGTCCAGACCATGTGGCACAACTCAACAGATTTTCCTTTTGGGATGTATGCGATCACATATAAAAAGACACAAAGGCATCAAATAGACACAACAACACCGACACTGAATTCTAAATCAACATTGAGTTAAGTAGGCATTTGCACAGGGCCGGGCTTGAGTTCAGAGTGGCTGAGTCACGGCCCTTCCAGCGGACCCTATGGAGCCTTACTTCAGAAAAAATCTGTACAGTCGTCAATGAAGAGAGACATCCCGTTAAAATTGTTCCCTCATTCTCAAATATGATGTTTACCATTTTAAAAGACCATTTTACACATCGATTCTGTCACTGTCTGTCATGAAGATAGTCAAGTAGTGAACTATGTCTCCTGTCGCACCATATACGTCGCCAATGCTAATATGGCTGCAACCGTAGCACGGTTTCCTTCCGTCTTTCAGAGCGAGAAAAAAGTGTTTAAAGAGGTAAAAATCTTTTACAAGTATGGCCGCGTTAAGAGCTGCAGCCATGTAAGAAGAGAGTAAGTTCGTTCTGTATGAGATTGTTTTTATGACATGACTTACGCAGCGCACAGATGCTTTCGTCACGTATTTTCTAAATGTTATATTTCAGCAGTTGGGGGTAAACTGAAGTTTTCTTGACTTGCAGAATTGTATTTTGAAAGAACAAACAGATCATATCTGAGATTGACGGTTCAAACAGGATAAAAAAAGTAATTTGTCCCTTTCAAACGAATACTGTACATATTTTTTCTGAGATAAAGTCCCACGGGGTCCAGCGGACGGGCCGTGACTTCGCCACTCTCTCATGTGAGCTGGATACACGCAGCAAACGGACAGACACCAGCAGACAGCTGCTGCTAATGATGATGAGCTTTTGGGGTGAAGAGTTACTTTTTTAAACCTTTTGGGATTAAAAAAAATAAATTTCCTTCACTTCTAATTTAAATGGGAGAGAGGTTGGGAGTTTGGGAGACGTCATAAAATATGATGACAGATTCAAAGCTTTCGTTGAACAGAAGCTTCAAATATCAAAAAATGACATTTAGAACAGTTTGATTGTTTTAGGTGAATGTTAATTGTTCTTTTATCCCCACAGCAGGTGTGTTTACTTCGACCTGGGGACTGAACGCTAAAACCACTGTATGTTAGAAAAATGACTGCAAAATACCTGTAGCTAACAACGCTAACACGGTTCATATTTTTAGCTGTGAACAGCAGCTCTGTTGGTCAGTCGGTTGGTTGGTCCACAAAAATTCCCCAATCTTTGGCAGCCACAGTTTTCGCCCGAGGAAACTGAAATTTGGCGTGGAGCTCACGTGTGTGTGTGAAGGTGTGTGTGTGCATTCATGCCAATTGGCTAAAGGAGGGTGTTGCAAAAAGGAAAGGTTGGTGATGAGCAGAAGGACGGCTGATAAACTGACAAAATGTGGGCGTGGCAGTGGGAGTGGCCTGTCACACAAAGACAACTTAATCATCACCTCTTTGTCGCAGACCGTGGACTCTTGTTGGAGGCATCACTGCAGACAGTAAATTTCATTTCTTTACTTTTTTCTTTCCAAATATACAGTAAAGAGAGCATTTAACATGCAAATCCATTTCTGATTGGTCTATAACTTTATGATAACATGATGCCTCAACATTTTTTTCACGCTTTTTAAGATGAGCTGTGTGAAAATTACAATTTTTACATGTTCAAATAAAAAAAAAATGGAATTAATATTCTTGCTGATGTCTGTCTCCATTTTCTCAACAACCGTTCTGTCGGTTTGATGAGTCATTTTCACAAAAGCTGCTGCAGGCCAAGACTTCCACCTGCTCCAAACAGGCACATTCTGACCACTGTGCTGACATTTACCAAAAAGCCAGAGTCATAGACGAGAGCATGACAACTGTAGGTAAAGACTGGAGTCATGTCATAACCAAAACCCAACCCAACTCCTCAAAACTGTGGCTACAACAACATAAAAGGCAAAACACTGACGTGGCAACAAAGGAGCGACTGTGACGACCCACTTTCGGCCAGAGAGAGGGACCCTGTGCCAGGCAGGGGCCGAGACAATGGTCTGGTCAGGTCAAGACACACAAGGACACACAATCACAGTGAAGCACAGGGAGAGAGAGTAAACAAACAAAAAGGAGAGGAAGATTTGTTTCTGTTACCATAGTGACCCACAAAATTAACAGAGACAACCTGAACCTGCTCATATTTGAAGACACGACTTTATTCCTGTTTTCCTCCGTTATCCGGTGAACACAAACATTTCCGATAAAAGTTCCAGCATCTCGACATCATCAGCAGTGTTTCCCGTACGTTCATTTATTTGTTGCGGTGTCTATGAAAGATGAGGACGCAGAAGAAGGAGTCGTGGTAGCAGAAGCGTGGTCCCAAAGTGGTCCGGACAACTTTAACTCATAATGTTCTATCAGCCTGTGTCTGTATCAAACCTGGAAGCTCAAAATGTGCAGAGACATTAACGTTAACTCGTGCTGTTAGTAGTAGCCAACAAGCTAACGATTACACGTGTTGTGTGAGTTATGTGCAGTTTACAGATCAAACTCCGCGTTTTTCTTGGTAACAACCCCCCCCCCCCCCACCACCACAAATAGATTCCAGATCTGTGGGAAACACTGATCAGCATAATCACACTGTACTCTCTTTCACAGAAACATTACCTAACTTATTACCACCAATCATTCTGCTTTGCATTTTGTTTTGTTCAGCACGACAGTGCAAAATCAGTGCCATGTGAACCTTACAACAGAGGTAACTGCTATTAAGACACTGAATCTTTTATTTTATTAACCAGCTTACCCTCTTAAAGCAGAAGTATAAAGTGGCAACATCAAGGTATTTTATCTATAACAAGTCGTACACTGGCTCATTTTAAAATGGACTGTGGTTGTCTAGTTTTCTCCATTCAGAAAACCCCACGAGCTCACTACAATGTTATCGTCTCTTTCGTGACTGATGGCCTGTGTGCTAGTCTCTGTCCTCCAGCTGACCAGGCATCTGTCCAGCTCTCCTCTCTTAGATGGGACAGATGAACCGCACTGGCCAGGTCAAACATCTCCAAATCACTGCAGTTCATTTGATCATGATAACGACCTAGTGTCGTGTAAGCTTAATACTAAACCTGGCTCTTCTTCAGTGTATTTCTATCCCACGTACTTCACAGCGCTCTATGGTTTGCTTCACCAAAACTGTCTAATCTAGGCTGAGTCAGTGGGATAGGCTGGGATCCTGCAGCTGTCCTCCAGCTGACCCCAGCCTTTGCCTGTTCCTTTGCCTCAGCCTCAGCTCCTCGAGCTGGGACAGACACTATGAACTGGCTGGGTCAAGGCTGCCGCAGTACCACAGGCGCACAATGACAGTTCACTGAGAGGACAGGACGGAGTGCTATTCTACAGCTAGGACAAATATCCAGAGTGTCCTGTTGATTCAGCCATGACAGCGTATTAATCATGTTCTTTGAATCAGGTTGGATCAGCAGTCATTCCTTTCTGCCCACCTTTACCTGCAACTCCCCCCCACAAGCTCTGTAGGGCAAATACTACGCCTACGAATATTATGCCCACATTACCCAAGCCACGCCCAGAAAGTGCGGGAAATGTATTCTTGTAGTATACAGTATTCATTCTCATTCCTTATAAAGAATATTTTGTGCTTATTACACTAAAAATATGAAAAAAGATTTGATTTAAAATGAAAGTAAAATGAGAGAGGAAGAGGAAGAGAGTCTCTGATCTTGGGGACGCAATCTAGTGACCATGTGGCAACAACCGAACCACTGTACAAAGGGTTTTTCCTTGTATTCCTTGAGGCCTTTCTAGCCACTCAGCATTGAGCCTTCCTTCAACAGTTCTGTGTGTAGGGATCTGACCTATTATAGGGAAGATCAAAAAGTGGCCTGGTTTTACTTAATCTAGCTGGCAACTCAGCCAATATTTAACGTTTAGAACTTTTTACAGCTCCTGCTGCATATGTACTTGACATACACAGACGATACAACAAGCATTAACTAAATGCCAAAGCCCAAACCAACACTCTAATGCTGTAAAAATGTGTATAAACACTGGTGTAGAACTACAAACAGCAGTGAAAGCTGAAATTCAGATGTTCCGCCTGTAGGGGTGTAACGATTCAATCAACTTTCGGTTGGATTTGATTCATAACACAGGGCTCACTGTGCGACACACGGTTCCTTCTTAGTGCAAATTGCAAAAATAAAATCTCTGATCAATCAAATCTCTTGTAGCCAGGCCACAAAACACAGGTTCTTATTGTATACTAAATTCCAGGGTAAAATATATGTATGATTGTCATTTCAATGTATCAGTACTAATATGACCAGTAAAGAAAAACGAAACTGAGATGGAATCAAAAGAATTTATTCAAAAATATGAAGATAAAAATAGGCTAAAGTAGATATAAAAAAAACGTTTTTTATTTTATTTTGGAAAGTAGGAAGCAGAAGTAGTAGCTGCACTGCATTTCCGTGAGTTCCGTTAGCTGTTTTTTAAATGAAAAATGGATTAAATAATTACCAAGGACCTTCACTGTGGGATTTAACATACTGGATTTACATTATGAAGACTGTATGAAGTCACTCAAGTTCCAGAGGACGTAACTCAGCCTGTGAAAGGGATATGATGATGATCGAGGGCTCATCTGAATGGCACAGCTGTTAGCTTTTGGCAAAAAAAAAAACAGTAAGTCACTATCTTTCTTCTATTAAAAAGTATTTAATGTTTTGTAAATGATGTATTTGGGATCGTTTACAATCCCAGTGACCCCAGAGGGTTTAGGGCTGCCGGAGTGTCCGCTACTTCAACCCCTTCCTCCACCATTTTGGATCACTACAACCAGATAGCATCAGGGCTAACAATAGCTCAGTCGAGCAAAACAGATGTTACTCCTAGAGCGCCCTCTGCATGTTGGAGGGTGCATTGCGATATATTTTTTTAATGTCTTGATGCCTATCGTCATTTTTTTAATCACGGAGCACCGTGCCACGGTGCATTGTTACCCCTAAATTCCACCAGATGCATCTGCGTTCGTTTCAGTTCTAGTCAATGTTTGTGCTTCCACTGGCTGCGACTGCGTTGCGACTCCGTCACAGCTCCGGTGATCTGAAGCCCTCCGCAGCAGATGCACAGAACTTCTATTTTTGCCGGATGGCGGAGCACAACGTGGCAATTCAGCACAGAGCAGATCGTGCAGGACAGGAAGTCGGGTACAGAAACAAAATTAAATATCCGGTGGATTTTCAAAATAAAAATTCTAATTTTCACTTTTTCAATTTTTAAATTTCACTGTACCACACAAACAAAACGCATAATGGTTGGAACCAGGCCTGAAGTCAACAGATCAGAGGTTTTCAGAGACTGTGGTCAGATGTGATATTTTAATTACCGCAAAATCTCGTCATCTCGTGACTCCAGCTGTTTGCTGTGCTGCGCTCTAAAAACGCAGCCAGTGGGTACTGATGGAGGGCGGAGCAGACACGTAACGCAGCCAATCCGCAATGCACATGCATCTGGTGGAATCCCGGGGTTACACCCTATCAGCCCGGCTGCTATCGTGAGGACATAAAAGGCAGATATATTAACCTGGTTCAAAAATGATAACTGATCACCCACATCTCTGATTGGAAAAGGGTGACCTGCTTGATCAAAATAAGCACTTTGAATAGAAAAATATTTTTTTATGGAACAGCATTTTTCAGTTGAGGCGGGGTTAATGTCTTATAAAAGGCAGGAGGCAGGAGCTTAATGTATCTTAACCACAGAGGTTCAGATGTGCCGCGAGATTTTCTGTTTCCAGGTTGGTTTGATCATGTCACAAGGAAGATGCCAAAGGCGGGACATTTTGAAGACAAAACAGAGTTTGTCACACACAGACACACGTACTGTTTATATAAACTAAACTTTTTTTTATCGCAGAGAGGGCCGGCAGGTTGGATTTACTGATCAGCTGCTGCGGTGTGTTCAGAGAGAGTCTGGTCTGAGCGAGCTGGTCACAGGAGCAGTGACCTCACAGGAAGTCAGCGGACAGGCGACCTCAAATCTTTCAGGCCTGTATATCTGTCTTAAGTCCAAAATCCAACACATAGTGCAAAGCATTTTCCAAAAGGGCACTCTTTCACTGCAGCCATGCACTGTGTTACATTATAACACAAAATAATGTAATTATATATAAACTAGCTTTTTGCGGTTTGTACTTTTTACACCCAAATTATTGATTTGTCTTTAAACTGAAACCAGAGAAGGTTCCGGTGCTGTTTAAAACAGACGAAACAAGGTTATGGAAGATAAGAAGTCAAGAGGTTGATTCAGCGATGGTACAAATTCAGTGTGAGAGACGATAATGTGCATTGACAGGCAGAGAAGCAAGGTGCCTTGGACGTGACGACATTTCTCCAGTGTGTATGTGTGTGTTTGTTTTTATTTTCATGTTTCTGCAAGAGACGGCTGGCTGGTAGGACCTGCAGGTATGTCAGACGAACACACACACGCACACGTCTGTGAAAACCTTTCTGAAAAACATCCTCATGTTTGTGAGTCTGAAAAGTTGAAAATGACTTATTGACGACCCCTCCGATCCCTCTGTGGCTATCCCAATCACACTATTGATCTGTCTCGACCATCCAAACGTCAGTGCTTGTTAGTTTTAATTGGCAGGATTAGGGAATGGAGCTAACACAAAGGATTTTTTCCGACTATCTTTGGTATTTTGTTTGATTAAATTTGCATTTCCAGTTGTCATGCTCTCCAGCAATCCTCTGTCATGGATCATAATTTCCACTACTGAGCCAAGGAGGGGGGTTGGATTCAACTCCCACCAGCGGGGATTGTGCAGTCAGTACCTGTCAAATCAACAGTCGAAATGAACAAGTGCACATTTTAAGTGCAGTGGAGAGTGTAAGAATCACTAGTTGCCCATGCTGATGTTTCCCATCCAGAGAATTTCACATTTTAAGCTCTAAGGCAAGTCTAAGGGCTTAATACACCCCCCCCCCCCAAA
>JAQLOL010000013.1:20391426-20405328 GCA_029783665.1 Naso thynnoides
CTACAGTGGCGGTGCAGGCAGTGCTGGTACCAGCCACAGTGGCGGTGCAGGCAGTTCTGGTACCGGCTACAGTGGCAGCGTCAGCAGTTCTGGAACAGTCCACAGTGGCAGCAGTGGCGTCAGTGTGAGTGGAGAACACATGGACGCTGCTTCTCTTCAGATAATGATCCACCACATGTTAAGAAGGGAAATACAGTCGCAGGTATTCAGAGGTATGGCACATTTACTGTAATACTACTGAAGTATACTACAGTAACCATACTACGAGGACCACACTTACACACAAACACTATGATCATGTCAACTGAGCTGTTGTTTTCTGTCTCAGATTATATAGCGTCCAGTGTGCAGGTACAGAGAGGACTGCCTGGACCTAAAGGTGAAAATCATGTGTTATTTTCTCAGCTCTAAACACAAACACTCTTTTTAAGTAAATCAGTCAAAGTCATGTTTAACTTATGCTCACTTATGTTTATTTGTGATTGTTTTCAGGGGACGCCGGACTAAGAGGTTAGGAAATGAAATCACTTTCTACTAGAAATCACCTTGAAGTTTTTTTACTTCTAATTCTGTTGATCTGTATTTCCTCTCACGTGTTTGTCTTCCTTGCCACAGGAGAAGCTGGTATTCCTGGACTTCCAGGTGAGAGATGGCCACTTACATTGTCCTCAAGTTATTACCAGCATTTCAGATTTTCTAAGGACTATTGGGACTTTCTTCTTAGGAACATTATGTGGCATTATAACGCCATATTACTGACCTTGACCTTTGACCTCAGGTCCTCCGGGTGCTCCAGGACATCTAGGCCCTGAAGGTCCTAAAGGACAGAAAGGAAGTCAAGGTACAGAGAGCATGTCAGTTTGAACTACATGATGCAACTGCACTGCCTGCCTCATTTAGAGTGAGACATATTATCTTTATGTAAAACATGTGAACAGGTGATCATGGAGTGGATGGGCCACCAGGTGTCAGGGGTCGCGAGGGCCCGGCTGGCCCCAGAGGTGAGCCGGGACCTTCAGGCTTTGGATCCAAAGGTATGGCTCTGATTTCTTGCAATAATAGAACTTCTGTGTTTATTTGTTTTCTACTGACTCGAGAGTTCATCGTGGTGGTGTTACTTCAGGTTCTTATGTGTTTGGTTTATGCAGGCGCACCTGGAGATCCTGGGCCGATGGGATCTGTTGGACCAAAAGGTGAGATAACTGAATATTACTCCTTCTTCAAAAACATCCGACTATGAAGAAGTTCATATCAAATTACCTGCAATTTTACTCGCTAATAAAACTTGCATCTGTAAACATTTACTAAATCATGATGTATGAACTTCAAACAGCACCAGGTGGCAGCACTGAGTCAGTTTGCCCAGGAAATCTCTTTATTGTTTAGGTAAAAGCAAACAAGAACTCTGCTTCAGTAAACAACACATATGTCTCTGGACCTAGAAACAAACAATAATTGAGAATAAAAATGACCCCTGCAGGGATGTAATCAATTGTTTTTTTTTATTCTCAATTATTAAAAAAATGAAAAAACTTCTTTGCAGTTGTTTAAATAATAAACTTTTGTAAAATCTTTGTGCCTCACTTTTAGTGGCAGTTTAAATTTTAAGCCTATTTTACTCCCCATTTTAGTTCATTTTTGTTTGCTTGTTTAGTCTGAATAATTTTAGTCCAAAGGCAGTTGTAAGGTTTTTGTTAAACTGTGTTTTTTCTTTCTAATAAATATTCATTTTTGCCTCAGGTGCACCGGGAGTTTCTGGGCTGCCTGGGCCACCGGGTCAGTTTCTGCCTGTTAACATTCACGTAGAGCATTACACTTATTTCAGAAACACTTGCTGAATTGATTCTAATCTCAGATTCAGCGACTGAAATTACTGTTAGCCGTGCCTTGACCACATTCTTGACATTTTACGTCTGTTTCATTACAGGTCACCCAGGTCAGCAGGGTTTCCGTGGCGAGCCGGGACTTCCTGGTTCCAAAGGTGCGTTATGTGGACAATGTTCAGTCTCTAAATACAGTAAAATGCATTTGTAAACTATAATGTTACTCACAGACTTCTAAATCTGCAGGTGATAGAGGGCTTACGGGATTACAAGGAATTAAAGGTTTGTTGTAACTTCATCCGTTTTTTTTAAAGACTTGTGGGGTCAATGAATGTTTTTAACCGTATTTTAATTAATGTTGTTGTTTTAGGTGAAACAGGTGACATTGGTCCCAGAGGCTTTAAAGGTCAGTGAAACCTTGAGGATTTACCTATATTTACAGCTGCTAAATAGGCACCTTTGTTCTTTGTGCAGTTTTCTAATCTGTTTTTTTCCCCTCCACAGGTGATGCTGGTTTACCGGGTCTGCCTGGGCAAGCTGGAGAGAAAGGATCCAAAGGGTCAATGGGTGAGTATAAGGACCTCCTGACTCCACTGTTTGTTTAATCTGTATGAAAACCAAAAGAAAACTGTTTTACTGCTGGTTCTTTGCTGGATGCAGTGGTTTACTGGTTGTCTAGAAATGGCCCAAAAAGATGAATTATCAGTTTAGCGTAACTTGACTGGAATAAATTAAGGGCATAACAAAAATTTTACCCATATATACATATATATATATATATTAAGGCTGTCAAAGTTAATGTGTTACGCTGTCCTATAATGTTACAGAAAACCTGCATATGTTTTTTCTTCTCATGTTCCGACACAACAGAACTTGTTCTTCTTATCACCAAACGAGGCTGCTCTCTCTCTGACAGCTGATTTTTAAATACCGTGAATGGAAAGCATGAGAAACATCCAGACCTGAATGTTTCTTATGCTTTCCATTCATATTGCTGTTATTTCAAGCAAAAAAGAAAAAGATGCGATTAATCGCGATTAACTCAGGAAATTTTGAGATTAATCGCGATTAAAAATTTTAATCGTTCGACAGCCCTATTCATTATGTATACTGTTCCCAGAGACCTCTTTTAATGTTTACTTGACAAGGACCTCTTGTGGTCATGCAAACAATGACGGCTGTCTGTCAGCGTTCAAAGACGAAGGAACGTGACATTGTTACAGTACTCCAACAGCTCTTGACCTGTCAGGCAGGTTAGTGGAGTTTACAAAGTTAAGACATCTGAGGCTACATCCACATTAAAGCTTTTTAAATTTAAGTTGGAGGCTTAAACACAAACGAGCCCAGTCCACATGCACATTTTAAGCACCGCTGCCGCCCTGATCTATGATCTTCATCCATACTACACGCCTTAAAACACACCCCATGACTATTCAACATCCATGAAGCAGCGCTTGCAATCACACAGCACCTGCACATTCAAAGAATGCTTCCCCTTTCTGTTATCTAGTCTGTGGAATTAGCAAGGGGTTGTTTTACTTCCACGTGAGTGCAGTCAATAGCTCCGAGGCATTGTGGCACACCGTGCATCTGGAGAAGTTGATGACAAGCTCCTTGATTTCGTTTTCTGTGCACTATGTTTTGACGAAGACGGTGACAGCCTTACAAACTTGTCGGATGATGTCAACTTGTAGTGACAGTCCAAATGCAACGGCGGTGTTACAGAGTCTTCCCTTGTAACTTAAGTAACGTTCACATTAATAAAATGTGCATGTCACCTTTGTGGAAATATCCACGTGCTCCCGCACTGTAGCTGTAGTTCCTCCACATGCCGATGCACTTTCTGGCTGAGATCCATCGGGGCTGATTTGTACATGGGAAAGTTTTCTTGCTATGCCTCTGGAACCACGACTCCATTGATTAAGTTGTCCCACCAGGCGCTTGTTCTTCCCAGTGTCACCCAAAAACCAGCAATCAGTGTCGAGCTGATGGCGTCGCTAACAATGGAAACTGTCACAGTTCACTCGAACAGCAGCTTGTCTCCTGCGCATGTTACCAGCAGTAGTTTGATAAAATCAAGAATTTAACTGCACAACAGCTGCTAGCAGAGACAACAAGATCAGCAACACCTTTAATTCGTGATCCATTTTGAAATAACGTTGGGGAGTCCAGGCTCACATATACATACATCCATGATACATGCTGGCCAATGTAGTGTGTTTTCTTTTTTTCCAGAAAACAGTCACATGATTTGGGCGTGACTAATCAGAGAGACACGTCATGGCTTATACCGCCCAATCAAAAAGGGAACATGGGTGTCTGCGTTTACCCCTGTCTCTGCCCGTCCACGGTAGGAAGCAGCGCCGGAGTCTTCAAAATAAAATGGGGACAGTGTCTCCAAACTGCTCCGTGTCAGGGCTGCTAAGATGGCGGATGGTGAGGATGCCCGGCTGAAACGTAGAAATACTGACGCATCTTCAATTAAAAACACAGTAATGTGGATGTAGCCTGAGACAACTGCTGCTTCTGACATCCTGTCTTTACCCAAGAGTCGGCACAGGTTTTATTTTTGAACATGGTCAGGAGAAGTCCTTATAACCATAACCAAGTACCTCAAGAGCTTTAAACTTGACTTGACTTCAGCAGGTGATGTAGTGTCGTTTAATGAAAGCTGTAGAAAAAGCAATCATGATTGTGTCATTCTGTCTGTTTCGACTCTGAGCTGTCTCCTTTAAATATGACAGTCAGCCACTGACTGTGGGAGAGAAGCTATAAAAAACTGATCGCTGGCAAACCTCTTTAGAGAGGGCCGAATTCCCTTTATTTCCTTTTCTATGAGTATTTTTAGGCCACTACAAAAAGGAAAAAGAAATTGCTGTTTTTTTCTTTCTTTCTTTCCAAAAAAAAGGAAGAGAAATACAGAAAGCTGCAGAGGCACATCTCTCAGAAGCAATAGAAAATTCATTTTCGTGAAGAACACACTAATCTCTAAGCTTTATTCTACAAAAACCTTCCACCTCCAAAGGTCACAGGTACACTAAGGATCTTGTTCTCTCTGAAAGCTGCTAATAAATATGAATATCTTAAAAAGGAAATAATATTGGTCTGTGAGGGTCAGGAGTAGAAAGAAACTACGAGAGGGAGTTAAAAGAGGTACAAGCAGCGGTTCGACATTAGACAGGAACTTCAGTTCAGGTTGGTTAGAAGAAGAGAGAGAACCTCAAACGCAGTGGGTGTGTGTTAATATCGGTTTATTGGCACAAGGTGCAAGCAGACAACACAGAGAGGCACATCTATGAGAAAGACACTCTTAGATAAAACACCTTTGGAAACAAACACGTGGATAAGGCTGGATCTACACCTTTGTGGCACATACAGGATGTTTATTAATAAATAGTCAAAAGATCAAAAATAATATGCTGTATGTTGCATTGCAGGGTGAAAAGTCTGCTCAACTGTTGTTGCGTCTGTAGCTGACCTCGACCTTTGAGCCCTGAAAATATCTCTAGAATTGTCTTCAACGATCTTCTGTCCATGACAGTCACAAGAGTGTCATCTGCATCAACAGGCGCTCCGCCTGCTGAAATGCAGAGATGGAAGTGGGATCATGCACAAAACGCACTTTTCACACTTGAAAACTAGATTCTGCCTTGCAGGCAGGCCGCAGGGCATTACTGCGACTCATTCACAGTTGTTCCGTAAAGGGTTTGCAGATCAATGTGCAAGCCATCCCAGAATATCAATGCTTTGATAATCTGCTTATTTTATAAATGCATTTTAAAACAAATATTGTTTTCAAAGGTTAGAACGCGACCGTTCCATCGTATCTGAAGTTCGGACGAGTCAGCGTCCAGTTAGCCAAAGTGTTTGATTGACAGACTGAATTTATCACCTAAGCAATGACAATATACAGCAACAGACAAAACAGCCACAGAGCATCATTAGTAAGCAAACAATAGAGAGATAAATAACATCAGTTGAAGCGAGAATTCAAAATGAACTAGACATTACAGTGTAATGGAACAGACAGCAGCTCAAAGACTATTGGGATATTTTTAAGATATTTACATGAATGATTGTCCAGTGAAACTTCAGCATTATTGTTTATTTCTCTCTATTTGTGTTAAAGACGGACTGAAAATAGTGCAAAGCAGATACACAGTCTAGGGTTAGCTCAGAAATTCTGAAGAGAGGTGACCATCGAGGAAGGCTGAAGTGGATCAGAAAAAAACCAAACAGTTCTTACGTGGGTGGATGTGTGAGGATGTTTGTTTGTTTGTTTGTTTGTTTGTTTGTTTGTGAATGTGTGCTGGTTGCTGGGTGTTAATGGATCCAGCTTGTAGCGTTGGTGTCTCACTTTGAAAGCTTTCAGACAGAAGGACAAGGGCTGGCTGCTCGATGGCGTCTGTGCCCTCCAGTGTGTCTGTGTTAGCACGTGTGTGTGTGTGTGTGTGTGTGTGTGTGTGTGTGTGTGTGTGTGTGTGAGGATGTGAACTTACAAACTTACTATCAGCTTCAGCGCGAATGTGAGACAGAGAGGGAGACAAACTAGAGAGGCAACAGACGTGCAGCAGTTTTTATTTAGATTTATTTGTTAATGTCCCGACAGGCTTTGACTATTTAAAGTTGAGTTGGATTTTTGTATATTTTTATTAATATCAACACCAATTTGCAAATAATGTGTTTGGAGACAGACATACTATAATGGAGCTTTTGTTGAGCACAAGTAAATAAGTAATGGTGCTGATTTTAAGTGCAGACAAAAACAAAACAAACTGAATTTCAAATGTGATTGTAAATCCAAGACTGACCGTGCGTCAGACTCCCAGTTTGCCCAGCAGAGAGAATCACAGTGTGGCGACACATTGTGTTAGGTAACAATGTGTGCTGCAGTCAGGACAGCATTACTAAATGTGCATGCACGCTTGTGTGTGTGTGTGTGTGTGTGTGTGTGTGAACAAATCTACTGTGTGTGTGTGAGAGTTCTATCATGAGTGAAAGCAAATATGGTGTCTTGACCGAAATCTTGACTCGCTTCTTCATATCGGATCAAAAGAACCATGAATTTGTTAGTGTGTGTGTGTGTGTGTGTGTGTGTGTGTGTGTGTGTGTGTGTGCATGTTCCAAGGAGAAGGGAAAGGTGCACAGAAGCGGAAGCACAGCTGATTGCCAGTCGGCAGGATGATGGAGGCAGTTTCTAGTCCTCTGAAGCGTGGGATTTGGGGTAAGGAGAAGAGAAACGATTGAGAGAAGAAGAATATGGAGTAAACAAAAAAAAGGGGGGGATGTAAAAGTAATAACAGGAAGGGAAGGAGAAGGAGAAAACGCAGAAAATTGTGCATCAGCAAAAGAAGGTCCATTCAGAAGGAGAGAAGAAAAAAACAAAAGTAAAAAGAGAAAAGGGGATAAGGGGAAAAAGGAAGAAAGCAGGTTAGTAAAGCTGTTCCAAAACCAACTGCACCTCATCTAATGAACGTCGAATACTTGACCAACATGATTTATTTCATCTGAAGGGTCAAATCCCAGAATATTACGCTGTTCTATTTGGTCAAATATTCGGGAGTGTATTCCAAACCACATACATGTCTTCATGCGCCATGCAAAAACATCATGCAGTGGAGGCGACACGCAGCATCTTAACACAACACAGCACAGACTGACACACACACACACACACACACACACGTGCATTTGCTCTGTCAGGATTCAGCTTACGCTCTCAATTCTCTGACCCAGTTACTACATATACCGCCTGCATCCTGCCCCTGGGGTCTGCTGGAATAACAGTGATGAATGGAAGCAGTGCACCTAAACAAGGCCAGATGCTCTGTCTACTAAAGTAGGCCCACTAAAAAAAATATATTTATATATATATATATCGCACCTCACATTGTACTCTGATCTCATTAGGGATGCAGTGTGGGAAAATCGAGGTCCGGTTGAGCCAAAACCCAGACAGAGCTTTCTGCCAGCAGCAACAATCTCTCTATCAGCAATACACACATGCATACGTAAAGCCCCGTAACCATGGCAACGCAAGCAACAGCCAGACAGCTAGGCGGTGAACATGCCAGCACAGACGTTTGATTTACATGCTGATCACGGCTCCCTCCCACTGTCCCCAACATCCATCCCACCAAAGCTTTCAGTCGTCTCGACGGACAACAAACCCAACGTGAGAGACGGCAGAGCCAAGTTTAACGGCTTGATTCTGCTACAATGTAACTTGTAGGCACTCGCACACACTTAAAATATTAACACAGCGTCACCCAGTGCCGGTTAATCTCTGTGGCAGACTTTTGATTTTCATTTGAAGGTAGAATGACGGACCAGATCTGTTGTGTACCAAACAGGGATGGAGCTGTCATTCTATTACGCGACGATAACGTGACTCTGTTCTCCGTGAATCTTAACCAGGCTGTGACTAATCTCAGTCAACAGTTACGCACCCTGGCTTGGAACAAACCTTTTTTTTTTATCAGCAGAGCACTGAGCTGCAGTTCAGGCACTCAAGCAATTAAGAAATTTTCTTAAAGCCGGGGGGTTGAAGAAAAATTGTCAGAATAGAAGCAACATTAGATCTTAGTGTTAGTGTCTGTCGTCCCTCTCAACCTGGAAAACACCCAACTCTGAAACGGTACCACAGGCTTTTTGTTAGCATGTTAGCACATATGTAGCACTGCACACTCGATTAATAGGTCAAAGTGCAGTACATACATGACAGAAGAACAAAGAGGAATGCCACATAGGTTCTTAAAGTTAGGGTGAGCATTAAACCTGCAAATGAAGAAGACTGGCTTTTAGGGGGTTCGTGCAAGAAAAACCTTTTGGCCTGCATCACGATCTCAGTTTCCAGCAGAGTTCTGCGGGTTCGTAGCTGCGCTGGGTCAATGTGGGCGGGGCTCGGGTCTGCCCCTTTGTAAGGCTTCTTAAAAAGTGTTTATATGTGCCAAGCAGAGCTGCCAACTCTCAAGCCTCGAGCGCGATACTCACACAACCGACCATCTTTGCTCACTCTCATGCCACGCACTGCAGAGAGATAAACCCTGATAACTGTGTGCAGAATATTACGCTGCTCAAGTGCGCGGACACAAAAAGCTGTTGAACTGGCTGACAGCTGATCCAGATGTGATCAGCTGTCATCTTCTGGTGGTAACTAGAAAAAAAAAAAAAGAAATTAGACGCTCAAAACGTGGAGTAGCAGCACTTGTCAATGTCACTGCACGGCATCCCACTTCCTCGCCATGGTGCTGCCCTCCGAGGAGTTCCAACACTTTTTTTTTTTTAAGGAATGCGGCGCAGACGGAGGGGTACAGGTCTTAACAACACCCCCCGAAAACTTTGTAACAGACGATTCTTGAGTAACAGGACCGTCAAGCAGTCTACAGGCACTCTCAGCTGTTTTCTTCCCACAGGCACTCAGATGGCGCTCGGAAGCGCCGTGCCTTGTGGGACACGTCTCAGTGTGATCCCAGCCATAGGTCTACACCGGCGGACCCTTTTTTATTAAAATGATCAAGGAAAAAAAAAAAAAGAAAAAAAAAACGTTGGGAAATTTGCAGGTCGCACACCCGCTAGTAGTTGTAAAAATTACTTGCGCTGTCCCGAAAAATGGTCGCAGTCTGAAGTCCCGTAAGCCGTCCACTGTAAGAGTAAGATCATTCAAACACATGACTGGACTGGAACTGCAGCCAATTATATTAAAGTGAACACAACCTCATGTTTTATTCTTGTAGTCCACATTTCCATCGCCAGTGTCTACCCGAGGATTCTGATCTCCCCTCCTTAAAGGTTAAATAATAATCATAACAATGATCACAGTAATAATATTTGTCTATCGCATTTGCAGCGCTTCTCATGACACAAATGAAAGTGCCGCACCTGTATGAGGATGGACAAGCAAGCAGTCTCCTAAAATATGAATCCCTTCTCTATAATGGCCACTGTCCGCTCTGCCATCAAGTAAAAGTATGTCAGATTATTCCGAATAATCTTGGAGAATATATACAAGATTCTTCTTTCTTAGCAATACTTATGGGGGGGACAAACATTCTGTCAGACTGAATTTTCGGCCAGCCAAAGTATGTATCCGCTCTCCTTAATGTTCGGTCTTTGCCCCGACATCAAGCGTTTTATTTCACAAACAGGCCTTCTTCAGATCATTCTTTATCACCGTGAAGTGCGAGTAAGTGCAGCGGAAAGAGCTTCAGCCAGTCAGCAGCAAATAAACGGTGACGACATACAGAAATCATGTGATTTACTCTGGAGAGGGCGTGTGCGAGCGCACATAGCTGCTACCAGAACTCCTCCGGGAGCACGTCCTCGCAGCACTGGCTGCTCAAAACCTTCCAACTGTCCAGCGCGCTCTGCGTCACCGCCGCCCGTTATGTTCTCTGTGGCTTTTCTCTCATTTTGGTTTTTCTTCTGACTGCTACTGGCGCTCTTTCATTACACTACATCATCTCCTTGCAGCGTCTTCTTCTGGTACTCCACTTACGAATTGGCGCCACCTGCTGTTTATCTTAATGAACCAACTCACAGTGTCGCGTGATGGCAGAGGTTGGAAATGCGCATAATGTTGCATTTTCTTTTGCTGAATTCATGAAAATTTAAAAAGAAGATATTATTCAGAGGAGATACAACAACAAGCTCGTTACTGTTGTTTTGTGTCGTCTTGTTTACATGTTTACAAATGGCTGTTGCTGGCACAGGCCCCTGACTTTGACAAATTAATGCACGCATAAGCACTTAAGTTTCTCTGCTGCTGCAGAAATACCTACTCTGGAGTTGGAACTACAAAGTTTCTCAAAACATAATTCTAAGAACTAAAAGTTCGTGCAACCGAACGTAATAAAACCAGAACTTTGAAAAGGTTTCTGTGGTCCCAAAACGCCCATGGAGAGTTTAAAGTGATATTAGTTGTTTCTTAGGCTGGGGCCGGACGTTTGTGGCCAGGGGACATTACAGTTGCTTTACATCTACGGTTCAGTCGCTCAGATTTAACCAATATAGAATCTAAATGTGGGTAAACCACACACACACACACACACACACACACACACACACACACACACACACACACACACACGCAGTCTCTGCTATTGATTCATGGAACAAACAGAGCCAAAAAGAAAGAATAACAATAAAGAAAATAAAGCCTAAGAAATGCCTGATTTTTTATTAGACATAATTTACCTCATATTTTAGATGTATTGAAATATTTATTTGTTGTCATCTTAGAAGATTTGCAAAAATTAAACGGAATAAGAATGAAAAAGGCATTTCTTAGGCTTTATTTTCTTTCTTTTTTTCTGTTTGTTATTCTTTTCTTTGGCTTTGTTTGTTTCATGCTGATGTATGAGTTAGAAAATAATCATTTTTTGATGTAAATACTTGCATTAGCCGAGATGTTTCTCTAGAAAACGTAACGCTTTAAAAACAGATCGATGAGGATGAAAACCAACAGACAGCAGTGTGTTGTCCAAAGAGGTTTGACAGCATTAAAGAGGCTGTTTTTTTAAAAATTTAAATATGTGAAAAGTCCACAATCACAGCAGCATATGACTAACTGAAATACATGTTAGGACAGTTTTTTTTTCCTGACCGAAATATTCATTATTAGCTGGTGTAAACTTTGCTCACAGTAGTTTTCGGGCAGTTCCTGCCGTCCTCGTTCTGTAAATCAGGACCTCGCGAGGTTTATGTCTTTTATAAAACCGTTACTACACACCTGACAAGGTTTCATAAAATGAACACAGCAACAAAAAATGCACTAATTTTTTGATAACAAATAATCATTCTGACACCAAGTAACATAGTTCAGTGACATTCAGCAGAACGGTTGCCTTGCAACACACAGACGCAGTGGAAAGCGTGCTCAAAGCCGGGGCGATTATTAACGTTTATCTAGACAACAGCATCAACTGTTTTGTCACGTCCTTCTTGGCAAAGTTTTTTAAACTACTCCAACTAAAACGCAGAACTTCTCACAGTGGCATAAAACTAACGGAGAGACTGCTTCAGCTCCTTCTTGGTGGTTGATTTAAAAAATTACGATGTCTGTTTAACGGTCTGGCTTCGTTTTTTTGACTTTTCCAGCTCTTCAGTGTCTCTCTTATGAATTTCAGCACGTCTTCTTTCCTTTTCTCTCTTCCTCCTCCATCCTGCTCATCTCTTTTCACCGCTCATCCAGGGTGAGCCCTCCTAGTAAATCAAAATTAATGACAAAATCTGACATTTGAAACGAAGGCTTGGAACGTGGCTCAGCCAATCAGAAATAAGGACTGGAACTATCCATTTTATCAACTAAGGCAAAAGGCCAATCTAAAAAAAACAAAAACAACAACACCGGTTAGATAACCAATTATTTAGGGATACTGCGGTGACCGGGTTCGCTCACTTCCTGTCAAAAAGATAAAACCACGCGTGAGCGAGCAGATGGAACTCAGAACGCTCGAGTGCGGTTCTGCTCGCTCAAATCTCATTTATGCTCACACGAACGGAGATATTCACCACTTGATTAATGACGACGACACGTCTTCATAGTATTAATAAGTGAAGTATGATGTGTATGCCAACTGTATTTGATATATTTACTGTATTTACAGCAAAAATATGATGAGCTGGTTCCCAAAATGTACAAATAAACACAACCACACACACACACACACACAAACACTAAAACAGTTCTTTTCTCTGTCTGCTGTCTGAGGGTTTGCAGATTAGACACAATAATCTTCATCTCTGGATCAACATCTTGTCTCTGTAGTTAACTATCTCCAGTATGAGACGACACTGTAAGAATTTATTCACCCAGTAAGCAACTAAAGGACTGTTGAACGAGGGACTTGTGCGAGTGAGCCTCAACAGCCGTGTCATGTCATTTATTAGTAGTGTAACGGTCGATCTTGTGTCTCCCATTAAGATTCATGTATGCGCTCATTATGCAAATTACTGTACTGCAGTTCAACAACGGATGAGAATTACGTGTTAACACTCTTCTCTTTTTGTCTGGCCTGTAGGGAGGCGGCAAGGCAAAGTCGTCGCGGGCGACAAACTTCGATTTCTGCCTCTCATACAAACAAATGCCTCCGAGCTCTCTCATCTATAGATTATCGATTATTTGGTAGAGAAATACAGAACTTTTTAAAACAAACACATAAGATATAAAGTAAGATGTGTTTGCCGTTTTACTGATGAAACTGTTCAAACAAAAACACCTTTACCTTGTGGACTGCTACTTGAAATGTGAGAGCATATTTCAAATGTCTGCGCTCAGCAAAATAATAGGTACCTGAAAATGACCCGTACACGGTCATGTCAGCACCACACGAGTGTTATGCTACAGCTCTGATGTCTGTATTTGACGAATATTTCACAGACTGAAGAGAACTCGCACAGCGGGAATAATCCTTCGTTTCATTGACTTTGTACTTGTACTCTGCAATGACAATAAATTGAATCTAATCTAATCTAAACTAATCTAATCTAATCTAATCTAATCTGTTCCCCTTCCTCAGCATCTCTTTTCCTTTCCCTCCCTCTCTCCCTGTGCCTCTCTCAGAATTTTGAATGAAGTAAAATCACATTATCATATTTAGAATTACCAGAAGCAAACTCCAGGGCTTGCAGCAGCCATGTTGGAGCTGCCACACAGCTGGCGTGGACAGACGTGTGTGCGAGTCGCAGCAGAAGGGCCACGCACGCACGCACACGCCCTGCTCAGGCGGCCTGTGTGTCAAAGGTTTTATAGAACACTTCAAGTGTACTGATATGCTTTGGCACGCAGCAATAAAACACTTTGTCTTCCTTTATAACAGTCTGAAATCAATCACTGAGAACAGACAAAGAGAAAAGCAAATATGCCAACTGCATATCAAGCCATTTTAATGACAGCAGATTTTTTTTTAACACAAAAAGCAACTGTTTGATTGGATGGACCAGGGCAAGCAGTGGGTGGGCCCACACATACGTGTCTGCACTGAAGACTCAATTAAATAGCAGTTAGAGATAGGGCTGTCCCGATCCGATATTGATATCGGATATCGGTCCGATATCAGCTAAAAAAGAATATCGGATT
>JAQLOL010000013.1:20407693-20418154 GCA_029783665.1 Naso thynnoides
CCTCGCACCATGTCTTCTGCTAGGCCTATCAGCACGCGCTGCGTGATGAAAACAGAGCGACAAGGTGAAAAAATAGTGACTGGGGATATGCCGCCATTTAGTCCGTGGAAGGAGAAGGTCCTCTGAGAGCTGATGGCATTTTTGTCGAGCCGGAGTACGAGCCACGAACAAGGGAAGCGCGGCGGGCTGATTTGCAAGGAGGCTACTACTGTTCAAGAATGAGATAATAATGTTCTCTGACAGCCAAACACCTGCTGACGTTATTTAGTAAACAGCTGGTCCTGTCGGGGACGTCCGCGTCCGGCTGGAAACACAAGCAGAACCAAAGTTAAGAAAAAACTCTTCACTTTGCTTAACGTGCTTAACGTTTGTGTTTCCAGTCAAACTCGAACCTCCCGTGTTTTATTTTATGTTAAGAAAAAATTATATATTTGTACATAATTTGTGAGTAATCGATTACTTGTTCATAAGATAATAAGAGTACTCGAATATTGAAATTATTGTAAAGGCCCATCCCTGTTGTAGACAACAAAGCTGGTTATTAAGCGGCTCATTTTAAGGATCAGTGTGAAGGGTTTAACAAATTATGTAATTAAACCATTTTGAATGTCTTTCAATCTCTTTTTTTCCTGTTTAAAAAAAAAAACAGGAGGAAAATTTCATATTGACACACACTGGAGACTTTTTCAGCTAATATCAATATACTGCAATCAGCCAATATTGGCCAATAATATCCATGAACCAATCTATCAGGTCAGGCTTTATCATTTTGTGGAATATGGCAGAAACTGAAAAAATTACAAAAGTATGTTATCATTAGTGTATAATCACCTGAAAACAAAAAACCTGTTTTCATAACTTTAAAATGAGCCTTTTGTATCTCACAGAGTCCGAGTGGACCAACCGAACAGAGTTTCACGGCCACTGTAAGTTTTCTCTTTATGCTGTAAGGGGCCGTGTAGACGAAGGACATTCACACGCATGCAGTCTGCAACTTCACCGCTAGATAACGATGAATCCTCCACATTCAACCATCAACTCCACCCAAAGACGTGGAGTTATTATTACTAGCCAATCACGTACAACTCCAGCAGAACCACGAGCGTGACACTTAAATTTCTTTTTGTTTTTAGTTTTTTTAGTTTGGTTTTTTTTAGGGGTTTTTTTTGTTAGTTTTGGTTTTTTTTTGTTAGTTTTTTTATTTTTTTAAGGTTTTTTTTGTTTTTTGTTTTTGGTAAACAAACAAGTGATTCTGACCACTCTTATTGTGCATATTTTTGAGGTCAGACATATGTGCTGTGCGGTCTATGATAGCGACAGCACGGTGATGTAGTCAGGTTCAAATAAGCCGGTTTGGAACCAAAGATTTCAGGTTAACCCACTGATCTTGCTTGGTGATACAGGCCACACAGGATTTATAATGTATGTCTGTCACTCACACACACACACATGGACACACATATTTGTACATACACACACACACAAACTAGCACACAGACAAAACAAAAGGGCATGCAACCACACAGCGGCAAAAACATGACGGTTCTGCCATCAACGCATGCGTACACGTAACAAACGAATGTCCATGCATAAACAACATGCTAGAACACACACATGCAAACGGAAAAGGTATAATTCATTTGTGTCCACACAAAAAGACACAGATCTAGAACAAGACCACAGGACACTCATCAAACACTCATCGGTCACCGTGAGTGTTCATTACATGTGCACCAAATCAGCAGCTCCGGTGGAAAAAAAAACAGCTCCTCTGCTGACAGAGGACAATAATGTGCGGAGCGCCCCGCCCTGCTGTTTGGCACTCTGCATGTCAGCATGTCTGCATTTGTCCAAACGCACCCAACGTGCCACAGTTGATCACTGGCAACGCCACCCACGGCCCGTCCTACAGCTGGCTGTCACTGACGAGCGCGTCCACGCCGTCTGACTGTCTGACCAAAGTGTCCGAGTGACCAAAAACAGGCCCAGGAGCTGACTCAGCCCCAGTGAGCTGTCGCTTAACTTCATGTGCCTATTCACTCAGCTGTTCGCCCGATCCCGTATCTGCTTACTCGCCTCCCTACACACACCTGTCTGTGTCTGTACCTGTCTGTTTTACAGCTGTGTGGTGAGCTCAGTACAAATATCACATCTCCTCTCACACTGCTTGACGAACAAGCGGTGCTCATACAGTCATCGACCGCCGGAGGGTCTTAGCCTCCTTCGCTTCCAGAAAAACTGACTTCCCGTCCTTGGTTTCAGCGAAGGAGTCATTAAATTCATATTCAGCATCTGTTCATACAACTTTTCTTTTTCTCTCACGGATGTATTATATCGAGGCTCTTCTCAGGGATTTGTAATGCGGTGAGACGAACTTGAACGTGTGTGTTTAAGACGCGTACCCGTGTTGATGCAACACATTCTGTGGCTCTTCATGATCCGTCTGTCAAAAGGGAGTTTCTTTTTTTTTTCCTAGTTCTCTTCTTCTGTTGGCAGTGCTTTAATATATATTAGTTCAATGTGTACCAAGATGTGCCAAAGTGACAGTACTGCGGGATAGTCCAAAAAAAAATTTTTTTTTAAATCACAAAATTGCGAGAGAAGCTGACCTACCTATAACAGATTTCACAAAAGAGATGAAAAACAAAACAAACATTTGTTTTACTATTTTCATCCCCTGACTCCATTCTGCCTTAATGCGTCTTTGATGACTGTTGGAAAACTGAATAACTGAACCACGGCCCTTAAAAATGTTTATTAAATTAACGAGGAAAAACAAACTTTTATTGGTGAGCATCGCTCTGCAACATCTTTCTACCTATCCAGAGGAAGAAAACATGATTTTCTAACTGAACACTTTCTGCACACAGAGAAAAAAAAACCAGGTGATGAGCTCAGTGCTGCACACACACCAGCTGCTGAACTGGTTCGATCGCTTTGCATCGTGACGACATTATTTGAAAGTAAATGAGTCAAGTTGAAAACTGACTCTTGTTACAGGTGAGCTGCTGCTTTTATTTCATTTCACTTCAATATATTTAATACATAACTGATGACACAGCGACTTTCTGAGGGCCACGGCCTTAATCAGGCAGGCTGGTTGAGGACACTTTCTTGTTTTCGTGAAAGACAACTGCACCGCTATGTTCCATCGAAAATCTTCACCGAACAGTAAGTGCTCCGAGTTAGGACACATTTTCCCGTCAGCCTCCCAACTGTTCTCGTCAGCTGGGATATTCGACGCAGTGACCGCTACTCCGCTTATCTTCGGGCTACTATCCTCCCTGCGGCTGAATGGCATCCCAGCAGATCCAAAATGGCAGCCAGTGTCCACTGGTGCCTGATACTATCAGTCATTCAGGAGCAGCTGCAGTTCATGTTACATAACACGGATTTGCATCCCGTTCAGGACGGATGGGATCAGATACAGATGTGCGGTCAGAATCACGATGTCGTTCGGCAAAACTGAGCTCAAAAGAAAAAAAAAAAGTGGCGTGATCTGCTTTTTATGTTCTGGGTGGAGGAATGAACTTGGGTTCGAGTTGCACAGGTGAAAGAGTTTTATTCATCTTGAAGTAAATTTACCTAGAAAGGTTCATTTGTAGATTTTAAAACTACAGATCTTTAACAATGAGCCTACATGCATCACAAGCACTGAGCTCGGAAACGTCTTCAGCTTGTTGATTCGCTTTGTTTTGGCCACGTGTGTAAACAAGCGATTTGCTGAATCATCTGCCATTACAACTTTGTAAAGCGATGTCACGCCGAACGTTGTGTTTTCAGCTGATTTTAATTAGTTCATTATTTATTTTAAATACTTTATTGCACTGATTCATTTTTTTCCAACGCACCTACAAGGCTTCAGGTTTGTGACTTTTCTTTTGTGTTTTTTTTTAACTTTACCGTTTTAGTTTTAACTTATTAACTGCTTCCAAGTGAAGAAAACACTTAACAACAAAGCTTGTGAGTAGCAGTGAGTAGATCATGTCTGTAAATAAAAGCTCAGGTCACAACTGGTTTGTGGACCTTGAGTAACAATTATTTTGTAAACCTTTTAAAAGAAAAACGTGTTTTCTGTAACCAGGAAAATCTAATTGGTTTTGTATTTAGTTTTTTCGTTCTAGTGGTTAATGGGACGTTTTGCATCCTGCTTTAGTTTAAGTATTAAGACGGTGTGAGGGCTAAAACGTCCTGAACGGAACCTGTCTCTGGCTTTATCTGACTATCTCCGTCCACCTCACCTGTCCCTGTCACCTGTTAAATCCCTTCTCGTCTCCTCTGCCGTCCAGTCCTGACCTTGAGACGAAAACATGACTGCTAAGGACACAGCGGACTTCTTGTCTCCTCCTCTGCTATGCTGTCATTCAGGTTACAATGACTTGCCAGTAAAATTAACTAATGACAACATTAATACAAAGTGTGCATCCCTTCATCTAGAGTAACAGAGGAAAAAAAAACATGCACTCATTGAATTGGCCTCAGCTCCTCGCTCCCTCTTACGACCGTGTAATGATAAGTAGTATCGACGTCGCTCAGGCTTTTGCCTCTTACCCGCCCTGGTGTCGTCGTTGTCCAGTAGGGGGATGTAGTCTGTCTTTCCCACCGTCTCGCCGACTTGATCATCGTAGGCCTCTGCTTCCAGCTGAGCCACAAAGTCCCTTTCCACGCGGCTCTCCGGGCCCGGCTGGGGAACGCTGTCTGTCAGTGCATCACTCAGACTCAGGTCTAACTCCGCCATGGCTGCACAGGAATAAAAGGAATAAAAAAGGGAACCGTAAATATGTTATCTCAAGGGAAATGATTCTGTCCAGTTCTAAACAGAAGTACGAATGTAAAAAAAAACAATCAAATGTGCTGCGCAATGACTGTATTCAATCTTAACTTCTACAGAGAGCCAGACGCATGCACATCACTTGATATCATTCGGTGGATGCAGCTTCTTATGTTCCCCTCGAATCAGAAACAAGATCCCAAAATCAATGAACATTTCTCTTGTGTCATTTCAAACAGTAACAATCTTAAGTGAGGTGGCAAAGACGGCCACAAACTACAACCACGCCGGCAGGACACTGGTAGGATGACGCGACTCTGATGAGCAATGCCTTTCTTTACATCGTGTAATCATTAATCTTCCTCAGTCACGTGCGTCCCAGGCACACTGACGACGCAAAGACAAGCCTACTGCACCGTAGTCGCCGGAAAGTCTTACGTCTGACAAGCGTGATGAACAAAATGACAAAATCTATTTGCTTTCGGTGATCAGGAGTAAATCCGATGTGAACTCAACTGTACCCTGGGTTTGCGCCCTGAGGTGGCATCGAACCAGCTGCTTAAGCAGTGAGAAGACAACAGGACCTGGATCCAAACACTGCCACTGCATGCAAGTGCCCCTGAGCAGCACCCTGAGTGCCTACCAGCTGCAAGGCCCCACTGCTAAACCCCACCAGTGGCCATCTACAGAAAGAAAAGGGTATTTTGTTTGTTTGTTTTCAAAAATCAGTTTATAACCTAAATGTAATACCAACTTCCACCATAGGGAGGCACAACTTTAACTGGGATGATGATGTACATGACTCAGTGCACCACAGAAACACAATCTGCACCAAAACATGGAGTCACTCACACACACACACACACACACACACACACACACACAGACGGATCCAAGCAGTCATCAGTATGTCTGGGAGTTCAGCTGACCAATGGCAACTCGGGGAAAATGTGCCGAGTCATGTTGTGTCATCTTCCAACTATAAAGCCAGATTATCTTCCTCTGTGCTGGCAGCAGCCACTTTCTCTGCCGCCCGGACACTCGCTGTGTTAATCTGTCTCATCTTCCTACACCAAACATGTCCTCCCTCTGTGCTGGACCCGTTGAAACAGCAGGTCAGGGTTCACAGTCTCGCTCCAAGACCACCATGTTACGAACACGTTCGCTGTAAAGAGAATCAGGACCTTGTTATTGAAATTTTGTTTCAACCTGAACCTGGCTGCCAGGCGGCAAACTCCACGTTATATCCAACATTCCCTAAAGGCTTCAAACGTCTGTAGTCCAAGTTGCAGACATCCATCTGCCTCCTTCAACAGCAGCAGCAAAAGTCAAACGAAACTCCACAGCCCCATCTGCTGGATGATCTGTTTATTACCACAACAACTCCATGAGTCTGACAAAAGGGCTTTTGTGTACTTGTGGTCTGTGGCTGTCTTTTGTGGTTTTTGTAGAGACCCTTTGTTTGAATTTAAGGGAAATGTTAATGTTGCTGCACACAGAAACATCTGCAATGTTAGTGTGCTTGAGGACACATCTCATTTGTTTTTAACATGACCGTGATCGGCTCAGTCCACACGCTGCTTTCTCATTTCGAGGCGGATGAACTTGACCGGCCTGCGCAGGGACCTGACCTCGACTCCGTCCCGCAGCTGACACGCTGACATTCAGCCAGGCCTCGTCAGCGAAACCTCACTAACACCACGTCTGTCCCGCGGCATCACGTCTCGCCACAGTTCAGATGTCAAATTGTGGCGGTTCAGACGCTAAAGATACTAAAGGTGCAGAGTGCAAGACTTATGAATATTCATAAGAACGTTTCTATTAGTATATTAATGTCTGAAAAACTGTTGATTAGTTTTCGTTACCTTAGAATGAGCGACTGATATCTACAGAGGGAGCAGGTCCCAAACCGAGGAGTTCCCCGTGTTGCGTCGCCATGTGATTTATTCATCCTTTTTTCACGAAGGGTTACACAATGAAACGGAGGTTTGCAGTCCTTCACGCGACGCCAGACACAGACCCAGAATGGACAAACCAAACACTGCCTCTAGGAAGCGCCTTTCCTCTTCGTGATTTTTCTGGCCGACATGCTTGAAAAAGGGAGAGGAGGCGAAGGAATCTTCAGCTGGTTGCAATCTGCAACCTCACCACTAGATGCCGCTTATTCCTACACACTCAAGCTTTCTATCCCGTTCAGCCGCCACATTTCCAACGTTGCAATGAGTTGTTGAGCCAAATTTGGTTTCACAGACATTTTTCTGTGCTACAATTCTGATTCTACTTTACTTTCTTTTATCTTTTTTTTAAAAATACATTTTCTGCAAAGTACATATATGCAGGAAGGAAACGTTTACTTCCTCACACACTGTTGAAAAGAGTGAGATACCGTAAACAAACACGGAAAACTGATTTTCCCTCTGTCCATCAGGGCAAAGTAAATTCAGCCATTGTTAAATACTACGATCGCGTCGACTGGAAACAAATGAAGGTGTTAATAAACACTGAAAAATGATTCAGAGAGATATTCGTTTAGTGGGTGGAGTGTGAAGATAAGGGTGCAGCAGCAGCTTCCAGCAATGATTTTGTCTTTGCAGCCACACAGGAGCGAGAACGAGACACAGCTGCATGCAGCGGACACTGACGCTACGGCGGCTCGACCGCGAGCAAATCCCTGCAGCCAGGTTTCAAAATCAGATAAAGCTTATGGTTTTAAAATCCTCTAACAATCACAGGCATGCAGGGATGTCCGCGTACTTTTAGCCAAAGTTTCCAGTGTTTCCACAGCTAAAAAGATCATTTAATCCTCTTCCAGGACATTATTGTATTTATTGGTGACATACAACCACAGACCCTGCTGGACAAATCATTTACCCTGTCCATCAAATCTCACGGACGGACTCAGTTCATAAGTTAATCACTTCCTCAAATGTTCAAGCCACTTCGTCAGCAAATGGGCCGTGAAATCAAGACAAAGGCTTACAAATTCTACACACGATGAGCAACGGATGGTTTACGAGGCAGGAATATAAATAAACCAGCCTTTAAGGAGGCGTACGCGTTACATGCCTGACTGCAAGTGTATCAGCAGACTGAATGAGCCCCAGTGCAGAGAGCAGGGCGTGTCACAAAAAGACCGCTGTCTGCCTCGACCATAAAGCCACGCTGCTCACAAACACTGCCCCACTTTCCACATTTAACCCCACGTCGTCTGTGTGTGTGTGCGCTTAGTGTACAGTATGTTATTTGTGCCAGCTGCAGGGTTGGCCGAGTGCTTCACGTCACCCACTCAACTGAAATGATTTAACGCCACTGCTGCCGCTTAAAATCTAAATTACACGTTTGTTCCTTTTCAGTTCCTTTAGCTACTATTTCCGCAGTGGTTCTGCTTCTAAAAGTTGTAAACTTAAGGGTTTTTTGACCCCATCCAGGTGCCGTAGTTTGAGCTGAGCTCCTGTTTTCAACCTCCGACGGCAAATTTGGTGTGGCCACTCGGAAATAATCCGGATTCAACAAAGGAAGGAAATCCACGGAGGGGGCAGTTTCTATTGTGTGTGAATATATGTGCGGATTAGCTGCGTGCATTTGTGTGTGTGAAAGCATGTATGTGTATGTGTGTACTCATGGGACAGAGGGTGTGTGCCCTCCAGCTGCCAAAAAAGCAGAGGTGAAGGTTAAGCCTCTTTTTAATCTGCTTCCACGCACGTGTATGTAAACAAAAGCACCATGACGAGCACGCAAGGCGATGAGGAAGAGCGGACTGCGTTCACTGTACACTACACACGCAGCAGAGAACAGAACTCATGGGCACATTCGAATGGAAATATTAGAGAAGGAAGCGGCTTGTACAGATGTTTGAAATCGTTAACAAGAAAATACTGGCGAGGGGGGTAAAAAATCACTCTAAGTCAAAAACAATTTGTCTTTATTATATCGTGTGTGTGTCCACAGACACCAAAATCTGCATTTTCACACTCAAAGCGCCGAACGAGTCAACATCCAGGATTTTAAGCACACAGTAACACAGTGATGGCACGAGCGTCCATCCAAACAGCAAAACGTCCTGAGTTACAGTCGCCCCGATTACAGACGTCGCGTGTGCAGTGCTTAGATGACAGAGTGTACGTCTAAGAGGGGCGTGTGTGTGTGTGTGTGTGTGTGTGTGTGAGTGTGGTTTTCCATAAGCTTCACATTAAAAGGACACCAGCTCCTATAGCAGGGTTGTGCATGACATTACATACAAGCCCTAATCCCCCAAAATTACTCGGCCATCTTCTCTTCCTCCTCCTGTTCCTTTAAAAGTCTGGTGACAAAATGCAATGCTGCACTTGACGAATCCCCCAAAAGTCTGCAACCTTTGAGCAAGAGGATCTTCCTAAAAAGATCATTTAATCCTCTTGATTCAAGAGGATCCTGCTCAAGGACACTTGAGAAACTCAGATCCTGGTCGAACTGTTGCTACTGCGGCTGCGGTGTCTGCGTGACCTGGATCTGACTCCAGCTTCCCTGGTTAAACATTAAAAGAAATCTAACTGGGTTGTATGTGGCTGATAAGAAACTGACACTCTGTAAATCATTAAGCTTTACTCATTTCCCATCACAGAATCCAAATAAAAACTTCCTACAGCTCAAAGTTTGAAGAGGTAAAACTGTGACCCAAAGACTCGCTGGTTTGATTCCTGTGCACACCGCTGCTGCCGCATTCCTGCTGCTAGTCTGAAACTGGATACAGACCACCTGCTGGTCTATCTGGTTTGTTCTAACTGTGCTAGGCTTGGGCCCATACTCAACATTACAATATTTGCCATCATTTCACAACTTTTTTTTTCCGGTACTGAATATTGAACAGCTGTTACGGCATCTCCGGCTTTTATTGAAAGAAAAACACATGAGGGAAAATGCACGCGTAGCTGCCGGGGGCAGCTGAGGCGGCGCGTGTTGTCATTTGACAGGGTGGAGATGCTACCACAGATCAGTTTGCATGACGTAGGCACACGTGCAGCGCTTTAGTACAAAAACATGGAGGGCTTAGCTTCAAAGAGGAACAGCAGCTCACTAATTTGGCAATAGTTTGTGTTAACGGCAGGAGAAAATGGAGAGCCCGTGCTAAAAATGTGTCTCCGAGCGAATCACATCAGCCATAACTGCCCCAGGCTGCTGAAATCACCTCAGAAATGTGAAAAAAGGTCAAAGGCCCCTCCGTTGCTCTGACGTGGATAAAAGGTATGAGCAAAGTAAGAGGTTTCTCTCGCGTCACACAGTCCTTTGCTGAAGCGCTCCGCAGTCATCATGACCAAACCCAGGACGATACGCTCGTGCAGCTGGGAGGCTGTGACGGACCAGTTTGACGTTACGTGACGGATCTTCACTAAATCAGACAGCACGGCTGAACAACTGCAGCTTCCGAGCTCATATTTGCCCGCTCTTCAGCCACACAAACTCCATTACTTGAAGCGTTTGGCAAGTGCAGCGGCGTGTTCACGGCCCAAGGACGATGTGGTTGTGAAACAACTGCTGGGTGGCTTCCGTCCGTCACATTGCCAATACGTGGACCTATGATTATAAAAGGTCAGAGGGACAGTGCATGAAGGAAACGGTGACCTCACCGAGTTATACAGGGAGATGAATGAGGTCACCCTTTGGACAGAGGCTGGGATCCAGATGGCAGAGTTTGACTTTAAAACGAACGGAGG
>JAQLOL010000013.1:20491985-20508266 GCA_029783665.1 Naso thynnoides
CCGCACTTTGGCATACATGGAATAACAACAAACATATTACTATGCAAATGTAAAGCCAGGAAAGCTTGAGGCAAACCCTGGAGCTGTTCATTGAATAGATTCAGACTTTCTGAGCAGTGTGGCTGTATCAAAGGCTGATTATTGGCACCTAACAGAGGAGATCCATGTATGGTCAAAGGCTCTCTATTTGTGAAGGTGGATTTTCCTTTAATTGCTTTAAAAAAAAAAAAAAGCTCATGTAATGTGGATCCATGGCTGTTTCATTTCTGGGTTTGCCAAAGTCTTGCATAACTTTTAACACTGGCAGCAGGTACATTTAAAACTAAGGGTGCTTCAATGTGTCAAACAGGGCCCGTCTGAAAGCTGTGTGGGAGGAAGAGAGAGAGAGAGAGCGAGTGGGAAAGAGAGATACTTTGCCGAAATTGGATACATCTGAATGCCAGTCAGTATCATGACTACATTCTCTGCACAGTAGGTGAAAACGTGTTCCCTGCTTGACCATTGATCCATAGCTACTGGATGTACGTGAGTGACAGGAAAATCAAACCTCAATTTGTTCACTGCATTTTCTGGGTATATAAGATAAAAACAAGGTTCTGGTCGGCGAGTTTCTGTTATTCTCTGTATTTTCTCTATGCTGTTGTCTCATCTGCAGCATAGCATTGATGTGAAATTCAGTAAGATATAGGTTGCCTGATTAAAACTGGACATCGCAGCGTTACATTTCCATCCAATTTAACTTCAAATTTAGCTGAGCGGGCCAACAGCAGACAGTTATAGAAAGAGTGGGGAAGCAATTTAGCTGCAACATGCAAATATGCATTTTTTTTCAAATAATATCTCCCACCGACAAGGAATCTATTCATCAATCCAATGAAAACTATAGAGAAAAGGTACGGGTTATGTTTGAATAAAAGCTCTAGCATCACTTTGTCACATCACTACATGCTACACTAGATCTCATTTCTCCTACGCACAAGAGGAGCTTCGAGGTCAAGGGTCAGGGACATAACAGCAGGGGTCAGAAAGTGATTACATGCTTTGCTCAAGGACACTTAAAAGACCAAACCAGTCTGTTTGTTACTTCTCACCATTAGGAGGGACGATCCCTATCTTCTGCAAATGTTGCTGTTAAAATTCGACCATGTGTATATATGTCAGTCTATATTTCTAAACCCCGTTTACTACCATTCATGTTGAAACAGGGCATAGAAACACTGTAGGACACGTGAAGGTTGCTAGGTACGGGTAATCTACCCTTATAAAGAGAACGTCTGCATTTATTTGGTCAAAAATCGCTGAGCAAGAGAGAGAGAAGCTGGGAGCCACGGAGACGAAAGTTATTACACCTGGAAAAAAAGTTGTAAATAATGTATTACAGACATCTGTGTTTGCTGCTGGTCACCCAGCTTCCACCATCTTGGCTCACTGAAGCCCTTCGTGTCCACTGTAGTATTTCAGTCGCCATTTTGTGTCATGCGTGGGGTTTTAACCTCAGTTTACTGGTCCACTCATTTTAATTAGGGTTTTTTTTTTTTTAAATGTAGCCTACAATACCACTTTGGATTTGTTTGCATTTTATACATCTTCACCAAATTTGTGATTTTACGTTTGACTTATGTTGCTCAGTGACTGAGACTGACCACAGTTTTGGTGGTTTGGCTCATTGGCCTTTGACATGTTACGTAAAATGCGACTTTTCCAGCTAAATTATATATTTTATTTAGTCTTGGTTGCGAAACCTCATAACGTCAGTTGATTTCAAGCTGGTCCAGTGTGATCTTGTCGCTCTTCCTCATACAGTTTAAAGAATTATGGTTTTGATAAACAGGGTTGGGCGATACGTACCAAACAGGCCATTGCCGCATAAAATATTGACAATCACATGGGGCCACACTGACTATTTTTTCTCTTATATTTCATTGTTGATAGTGCTCATTCCATGTTCACATATTATTTATTGATCTCTCTGTACAAGTACACGCTTCCACTTTGCTGCCCTTTGTAAAATATATCGTGTGTGGTCCAGCGTGCGCTCTGCTCTGTGCTGCTCGGAGGGAGAAAGAGAGAGAGGTAGAGCAAGAGAGGGAGCTTGGAGCGCTGTTAACGAGAAAGATGGTGAATCAGAGAAATAAAACGTTATTTTCTGATAGTTTCGCAACAGTTGAGTATAAATAAACACCACTGAACCCTTGTACTGATGTTTATTTTTGTTTTGTTTTTTTTTAAAGATATTTTTTTGGGCTTTTTGGGCCTTTATTTGCAGGACAGCTGAAGAGTGGACAGGAAACAGGGGAGAGAGAGGGGGAATGACATGCAGCAAAGGGCCACAGGTGGAATCGAACTCAGGTCCGCTGCGGCGAGGACATAGCCTCTGTATATGGGGCGCCTGCTCTACTGACTGCACCCCCTGATGTTTATTTTTGGAGGGAACTGATGTTACAGAGCTCTTAGTCTTAACATAAAGTCAACATAAGTGGACTAACAACTTTATGCTGTCACTGCGTTAATCGTGTTGGTACTTTGTAAAATAAATGCGCAGTAGGATTACTGTCGCATGACAGAATAATGTCAGTATTTATGGCTGTTACCTCAGTGTGTGTCCGCATGTGTGTCCTTTGCTATGTGTGTATGAGAGAGGATGGAGAGATGTGCAAAAAAGAAGTGACGACGCTATGACAGGCCTATCTGCCAGCTAACATTACTGAGCGAGTTTTATGCCCGTTGACGCTTCTTTTACCGCGTTAACTTGTAGAAATGGCACATGAAACGTTCTGTCGCTGCTGGAGTGCAGCTGCGGGCGTGAGTCTGTGAGTCAGACCGCGCCAGAGACAGCGGTGACTTTTCAATCACGTTTTTGCGATCGTCAGGGCTTAGTGAGCGATGACCTGCAGCTAGCGCTGACGGACGATGACACTGCCCAGCAGCCTAACCCCAATACCAAACTAATACATCTGATGGTACTTTTATCCGGCAGCTACTGTTTACAAAAAAAAGTCTTGTTACTTTGTTGTATTAATGTAAAAAAAAAGGCCAGCTTTGTCCATATGACCATCAACACGGAGAAATGTTTTCATTTGTGAGGCAATTTTGCATTTTGAGTCATATGTGTGTGCTGGCATAAGCGTCCATGTGTGGTCCGCAGCTGGCATATACTCAACATGCACGTATGTGCCAGCTGAGAGCAAAGCCTTTTTCAAACAAGGCCATTGGTTACGTGATTATAATATCACACAATTTCAGCTACGTGCCGTGAAGCCGATGGCCTGCGGCATCAACAGACCAGGACACTGGAATCACCAGATGCCACAGATAAATATTTATTCTTTCTCGACTCTTTTATCCATGTTCTCCACTGCACACTTTAGTCTACACAAACAAAAGACAAGGCCATTGATGAACTGACTGACTTCACACAATCATCTCTCTGTCCAGCTAAATGCCGTGAGGCCAGCAGACAGCGAACCCAACGCATACAAACAGCATCATCTCCTAATTCTTACACACTAAACAAATATTTTATGTATCCCAGTAACTCTTCTTCCACCTAATTAGATTTCCAAACAAAAACTCTAATCTGCATCACATGCAATATCTCAGTCATGATTGTATAAAACCATACTGCTATTTATTCATTTTGTGCTTTATATCTTTCATTTGAATTTTGTTTTTGGAGTGTACTTGTACCGTTTGCTATCGCTTTTATACATATGTGTATATGTTTATACAACTACTGCTTTTTAAACTGTCAGTACATGTATATGCCATGTTTATGTGATTTCTACTATTTATGTGACTGAGCCTCTGACGCTACATTTTACATGTGTATTTCTTCAATATGACTGACAATAAACATATTGCGTCATGAAAAACACCTTCTTTTCTTTAGACCTCATATAGATTTATGAAAAAAATAATCACATCTTGTACCGGTGGATTTCCCGATGTAAAAAAAAAAAAAAAAATTCAAACTTATGACTCATTCCTTTATCTTCTCCATTTTGTACAATCACGTTCATTCATTTCCAACAACGTTGAAGCATTTTCTGACAAAAATCTTTGTACTAATTCTGTACTTTGAAAGTATGTAAGTACAACTCTGCAACCTATTTTATCCTATTTAACTTGTACTGCCATTACACATGCTAATGATTCTAACGTAATGTAACAATGCCCAAAAAGCACCACACCACATACTCCACAAACTAATGAGCGTTGTTCATATGCAATAGTGTGTATTAAGGTTAGCACAACATGTGACATGATCACATGTTGATACAGAAAATGCAAACCGGCGCCTAAAGGGCGCTTCGTTCCTGTTGTAGTCAGTCAGGGCGCAGCATGGATGCAGGCCTAAGTTCTGGGCGTGAGGAGCACAAGTAGGTGTGACAATCTCTTTGGGTATTTTAATATTTTTTAAAACGCAGGCGCATTTGCGGTGTAGTCTGGTGCAGTGGTGAAGTAGGAGAAACAGACAATCAGAAGGTGTGTCACAGCTGATTTCAAACGTGACCGATCAGATCAGCCTCTCCCATTTCCTTTAAGACGGCTCGGACACAGCGTATCGTCGATCTCCTAAAGCCTGAAGAAGGAGCAGACAGTCGCCCCAGCCAGCTTTATGCGAGAGGTAACTGACATACTTGTCCGGGAGGTGGTACGAGCAAGCCTCCAGCAAGAGGAAGCACATATTGTAAATCACTCTTCCCCTGGTGTGATGAGAACTACTGCCCAGTGCGCCATGATGGGCATCGATTGCCTGATTCAGGTCCAATTCAATAGACAAGAGGCAGCTTAATATTTTATGTGACTGACTGAAACAGAATGTCGCTTTCTAAATTCTCATTTGCTTATTTATGTCAGTGGGATGAAATGCAGAGGAAACCCACCAAACCAGCCTGTGGGGTAAGATACACTGAAGCCATTGAAGTAGCCCTCCGGCGGCTGCGCTGCTCTTTTTGGGCTGTCGGAGGCGCAAGTTCACCCTAAAAAAATTACACCAAAATTGCATTGCACAGCACATATTTAGCAATACACCCTTCGTTGTGCTGCTTCACACAGCTCGGTGCAGACAGCCTCATGTCGATCCAAGAAAACAGCAACTGGCTGCAGGCCTGGAAAAACGTCACCTAAAACTGCACCAATTTACCAAAACTCTTGGACCTGCGCTCAGCAGTTTTGTATTAGAAGGAAAATAGAGCCCAGACTCTTGTGTTCAGGAGCAATTACTAAGTCAGGAACACATTTTTTATTGTGTCTCTGGTAATCCTTTTTTTTAATGTTTAACCTAGAAACGAAAGTACCTTTTTTATTTTTACTTCTGAGGTGCATATGTCAAGGTTCTTCATGCACAATCAACATTTAAATTACAAACCGATTAGTTCAAATAAGATGTCACTGATATCAATTAAGTTCACTGACAGATCAGGACAAATCTTTTTATTAGAAGTATTCGATGTAGGGCTGTGGCTTTCTTTTTTACTTGGCCCTCATGTCCTACTGTTTAAGCTGACATGATAGAAAGTGACTGTGTTTAGCCTCGAGAGGTAGCAGGCCAATGAAAATACCAACAACAGCATGAAGGGACGACGCTTGAGCAAAAGAGGATCCAACTGTCAAACGTTTCTAATACCCCACTGCACTTGTGCGAGGAATATGATGCTGATTTGCAACTCGGAAAAAATATATATATAAATGCCTCACTGGTTGAGTTTTTCCTGCTTAATGCTCCCACAGACTAGACAGATGGGCTGCCTCCACTCTTAATGTGTGAGCTCGTATCAATTTACACCACTGTAGAGAACGAAGTGTAAAACTTAAAAGGTCACTGAAACAGAATGCATCCTTGTTTCCTCATGAGAGATACGAGAAAATGTGCCTCTAAGCACAATATTCAGACTGATCTTCAAAAGTCCATACAGTCAGTCATACATTCCTCTGGAACGCCTTCGAGCTGTGTGCTGACCGAACTACACACACTTAGTTATCTTCTCTACTGTTCGTTCATAACACTGCTTTTACGTGTTTTCAAAAAAGAATTTCAAGAACGAAAGTATTTTTCAACAAATGATTGCTGCTCTTTTACACTAATGAGTTGGTAAAAGTTAAACGTATAAGTTTCTGCTGCTTGCTCGTGCAAGTTATAGCCCAAACATCCGCGCGCAGCCAGCTTACTCTAATACTCAGCTTAGTCTAATACGCATTTTTACTCGTACAGACCTTTCCCCTGTCACTTAGGTGTTCCTCTCTCTCACCTCTCTCCCTTCGGCGGGAAGACGCTGTGGATGCTCTCTCGCCTCCCACCCGCGGCGGCAAGAGAGTGGCAGGCCGGGCGGGCGCGGCATTAGAGCAGCCGGGCAGCAAGAGGAGCAATGATCGGAGGTAGCAGCTCTGATGGAAGTTGGCTGGCGCAGGAAGACGTTGAGGAGCTTGAGCAGTGACGGCAGGACCATGGTCCTCAGCAGCAGCTCACCACGGTGGGGGTCAGGGTCAGGGCAGCCCCCCAGGCATCCGTGGCCGTGCAAACCCACGCTGAGACTTCACTGTGTGGTGTCACGACGATGACGAGGTCACGATGCAGAGGGTGCCCGGAAGGCTTCATGTAGCACAGACTGAGTCTCATCCCTGGACACGCCGTCAGATGTCACATGAAAGAGGGGAGAACTCTATCCCCCTGCCTCCTGATGGTCTTCCTCCTTCTTCTTCCTCGTAGGCTCCCTCTCCCTCAGGCTTACAAATTGAGGCAGTCGCAGTGGTTCGGTAGCCTGTTAAACATCCAAGTATTCAACAGCTTCCACCTCGATGCAACTGAAACTCAGGCAGCAGTCTGCCTCTGCTCTGCCTTCTCTCTGCATGGCTCAGATGAATCCTCAGCTGGCCCACGGTTCCTTATTAAAGCACTGCCGGCATCACTTTTTTATTTTTTCTTACTACATCTCAATGAGTTTCCTCGGCTGCCCACCCCCCCCACACACACACAGTGCTCTGGCTGATGGCTGCCTTGCTTTTAACTCCTCTGAATCGTTGAACAAATCAGCATGCAGGAGAAGAGGACAAGGAGAGAGAGAGCGAGATCTAAGACGGCAACAGGAGAGTCGGTTTCCATTAATTGTAGATGGAGGCTCGATGCCATTCAGCTGCTGCGGGTAATACTACTACTACTACTACTACTCCGAAAAGACAGTAGAGGAGAAAGAGAGGGAGAAAGGGGACGGTAGAGAAAGGGAGGGCGAATTACAGAAAGAGAGAGAGGGAGAGAAAAGATGCTTGTTCTACGAAGTGTCGGTATGGGAAAAAAAAAAGAACTCTGCACAAAAGAGATGAGATGCTCCACTGAGGATAATCAGAGGGGAAGGAATACAGAGAGAGAGAGACAGAGAGAGAGAGAGACACACACACAAAGAGAGAGAGAGAGAGAGACAGAGGGCAGTCAGTGATGGAGGAAGTGAAAGAGAGTGAGAGACCAACGAGAAAACAATGGCATGTATGCAAACACACGCGGCTGATCAGTAATACAAGTGATGGTGTTTTGTGATTACTCCATTTCGTTAACCCTACATAACAGACTGAAAAAAAAAAGAAAAGCGGACACACCAGACAGTATTATGTAATCCAGCGCAACAACACTAGTTTGATGATCGAACATGATGAAAGAGCCGAATCAGTGTGTCAATAAATGATCCAGGGCACGTGTTCATGTGACCGTGACCATCCCCTCTGTACTGTACGTGTCAGAGACGGCGTCATACCGGGCGTACAGAGGGCAGGTAGATAGTTTAAGATGCACCGTAAACGGAATTATCTTCATATTTTTCCCTTTTTTTCATTTTTTATTTCTTTTAAACGTTGTCATTGATAGTTGACATTTTTTTTAATACATATTTCTGTAATGTTTACGTTCATCATGCCATCTCTTGAAACTACACAAATACGGTCACATTAAACTGGCTTGACTGAAGAGTCAAATGTTTAAAAAAAAAGAGAAGTAAAAACACAATGCGACTGGGTTCAGTGAACAAACTTTACATTTTGACTTACACGTATTGACCGGCTCATATCCTCAATATTATCCCCAATATATCAGTGGAAGAAAACTGCAGGCATGCAGACAGACAGTGACAGATTCAGGGCTGGAGGGAGAAAAAGAGGGTCTTGCCCACTGCCACTGGGCTGTTTATTGGGGCAGAAAAGGCAGCTAGTATTAATGTATTATTCCCAGCTCAGTGGCTTTGCCTTGACAACCAGGCTGTACAGTACTGATGGCAGAGAGCGGGGAGCACAGACGCCACCTGATGTAATCACAGACAGTTTGGGGCGGAGATGCTGGAGTGCAAAGAATCATTAAAGATTTGTAGTAGATGCTGGTGTTCATGTAGACAGGGGTTGTGACTGTGTGTGTGTGTGTGTGTGCGGGTGTGTGTATGCGTGTGTGTGGTGGAGAGGGCTGTTGCTCCCAGGGAATTTCTAAACCACCAGAAATCGCTGTGACAGTTTCTCATACTGCCCTCTGTCCATTTGTGTATACATGTGTGTGATGTACATGCATGCGTGCGAGCGTATGCAGGCACCACAGCCATGGTGACAGGTGAGAAGGGACGTGTGCTGTGTACTTCGGCTGACTCACACACACGTACACACGCGCACACACACACACACACAATGCTGGTAAAGGTCACAGAACAGTTAGCCGCTGCTTGGCACAGGCACCTACAGGCTAGCAAGCTCATTATGCTCAGCTAGTATCCGAAAATAGGCTCAGGGAGATTTTTTTCCCTGCGTTGTGCCACCCAGGCAGACTCTCTTAGACTGAGAACAAATCCCTCCTCCTTCAGAACAGCACGCCGTACCTCCCGCCGTCACCTTGCCTTAATGTTTATATTCATAGCATTCAATACAGAGAGCTTTTTTGGGGGGTTATTAACCATCTAGGAGGAAGCAATGCCTGGGAATGTTTATTCCTGGCAAAGGGTTTGGGTTGAGTGATGCTTCGTCTAAGCTGTCACTCATTTGATTGCTGGTTAGCTTATGTTTTGCTCATTTTAACACACAAACTCTGAGTTGAGCCTGTTTTAAAACTGAAAATATTGAGATAACTATAGTGAATTATTTTGGTCATACCATTAAAAAAAAAAAAAAAAAAACGTTGACCATCTTTTAATCAAAAACTAGGCAATTTTTAATGCGTCGAGACTCTTTGTTTTACCTCGGGGGGGGGATCAACTGCAAAGTGGGTTTTATCTCATCCTGACAGATGGCCTAAATATTAGACCGCTTCAGTAATCAATGACTGCACAGGCAGCACAAATGGAATTTGAGGGACTAATATGTTCCACACCGTTTATAGAAACGCACGTTAAGTTAATATATCGACTGCAGCGATGCATGAATGGAATGTGTGTGTAAGTGCTCGATGTAAACAGCATCTGAAAATTGGTGCTCTAAGTGGAAGTTTTCTGTGTGATCTGTGTGATTGTAAAAACTGTGTGTGTGTGTGAGTGTGTGTGTGTGTGTGAGAGAGAGAAAAACAGAGAGAAAATGAAAGAGGGAGAGTGGGCAGCAGCATCCTCATAATTAAAACCCAGCTGGCTTAGTGATAAAATTAAATTGATTGTGGATTTGATGGGCTGCTACTGCTACTTATAGGACATGCACCTGTCCTAGCACTGACACATACTGACACACACACACACACAGACACACACACACAGATACACACAGACATTTTATATTTAATGATTATACGGACGACTGGCTGAGTGGATGTGTGCCTGAAAGTTTTGAGCGTAGAACATTTTTCCTTCTGTAGAGAAATCAGTCTGCCCCATACAGCATGTTGGCCGTCTTTGTGATTGGTCTTCGGTTGTCCAGGCTGATTATATAAAAACAAGTAGCAGTCTAGTCACTGGTTAACCAGATGAAAAACAGGTTTACTTAGTTGTGCGATTAGTAATTCAGTTTTGTGGTCTCCTACCTGACTCTGATGCTTTTCCAGCCTGCCCACAACACACACTGAACACAGTCTGACTGTGGGGGTAAATAATGCTGTGGGTTTCTGGGCCAGAGCCCCCAACACAGACACACGCACACACACACACACACACACTCACACACACACACACACACACACACTCACACACAATTAATTTGATGAAATGAAAAATGCATCGCGATGCTTCTGTTCAACAGCAGAGGGCACAACTGTTATTTTTTGACTTCTTTTGACTTCGCCTCCTTGTTCTCTGTCTCTACGTGTTCGACGTTGTACGTCACGCGTCAGTAGGCGTACACCTGCACAGAGTGGCGAGATGGCTTGGTGCCAAGACAAGTGAGAATAGACAGAGAAGACATTTTAAGTTTTTGTTTTGCAATTTAAAGTAAATATGCAGTGTGTGCAAAAACACCTGCTATCGTAACAATGAATGGTGATGAAAATGCACCTTGTTCGTTTGCCTGCTAGCTAATGAAGCAGATATTTGCATTTACAGAAAGCTAACGATAAAGTCAATGACTCAGATCATGTAACTTACATAAGACCCACCGCTTGATTACTTTAAACTACTTAACAATGTCCCTCGTTATCCCATATAGGGCTGCAAATTTTCTGTCATCTCTATGCGGCATTTTGTCCTGCAGCATGTCGCCTCTCCCCATCGCAGGTTGTTGTTTCACAAAAGTGTGACTTTAAAATGGTGAAAAAAAATATGAATGACTATAAAATTCACCAGCCGCTGTGGCTGGTAAAAGAAAAAATTCATTGCCAAAATTGATTGCATAGTGTGTGCCTTGCAGAAAAGAACATAAGAGAAAATACAGCATTGTAGTTTGTTTGAGAAATAATCATGAGAAAACAATCCTTTCAGTCATAATTTGTCCGGAAACTAATTTTGTCCGGAAAAAACAAAAAAACAAAAACGTGAACAAATTGTGCACCGTGAACTAAGGCGGGGATATAAATCAATTTTAAATCGAAATTTGAATTAATTTGTTTAGACAATGTTAAAAAATTAATGTTAGATTTAAATCAATTTTCTCTTTAACTAGGGTAAATATGGTAGCCTAAGGCTCTTCCTCAGCTCTGGATCTTATTTTTTATAGCAAAGTTTGGTGAAAGTTTGTCTGGCACTTTATTGATCCCAAACTGGGGGATTCACCCTGTGTTTAATTAAACCTTTATTTAAAAAAGGTTTAGTTTGGTTCAAGCTAGGTTTGCACTTTATTCCCAGAAGGCAAGTTCATGTTTGTTTGAAATAATTTCTTTGTCTTTTATAGTTAAAAAAAAAAAAAGATTAAAATTGAAAATCGAATGTGGTATGAAAAAATCAGGGATTTAATTTTTGGCCCATCGCCCAGCCCTGTTGTGAACCCAGCATTGTGAATTGAATCGCATCGTGGGCTGAGTGCATCGTTACATCCCCGGCATAAACACAGTCCTGCTCGACAAAACAGAAACCAACACACAGCGGTGGTAGAAAAAGAGACGTACGGATCGATGAAGCGGGGGAAAAGGGAGGGAAGGGGAAAAGCGAGGAGACAGAGAGTAAAACAGAAAATTAAAGGAGGACTTGAGCACGGCTGGTTCTTTACATATGGGGGATAGGTTGCCTGGATACAGTGGAGAGAAACTCCAATCTAAATTTAAACCTGGAGAGGAGGAGAGAGAGGCTGGTGTGGAATGAGATGAAAAAGTGAGAGAGGACAGCGGATAGGTGAAAGAAATGGACGGAGAAGAAAGATAAGAGGTGAGGGGGGATGAAAAAGGGCAGAAGAGGACAGTTAACGAGAGCTGAATAGAGAACTAATGGCACAGTGTGCATGTATAGATACAGACGTATAGACGTACAGACGGAGAGAAGTTGTCTAAGAAGAAAGAAGGCTCGACACAGAGAGAGAGACAGAAAGAGAGAGGTTGAGGGTTAAGAAGTAAAGCTCTCACAGTTAAGCCCCTCATCAAACACGTACTGCCATCCCGGCCAGCAAATGAAAGAAAAGAAATCCTTCACTTTTTCATTTTGTATAATCATCTGTGTGTGTGAACAATATGTGTTTAAACTCTCTTCTATCCTTTCAGAGTTCCACATTTATGCTGTCGTAGATATTTACACACAAGCTTCGCGACGGACACACGGGAGCGGAAGCTTCTCTAAAAGGTTTTTCATTTAAAATGCTTTTGCACAGGCAAAAGCTCGATGTTTGTAAGTGGAGTGCGACAAATCAATTGTGGCATTGATAAATGGCAGCGGTTTCCAATTGAAACGCTGCATGATGCTGTGAGATGTAACACAGAGCTGTGCTGGGATTGTCTCTATCTGGGAGCCAGCAGCTCCCCTCCCTGGCCGGTAAATCACAGCACAGCATGTGGCTGCATTACTGTGAGGACTGGAGGAGCTGATGAAGTTGCAGCACACTGCTTCTCTGCTCTCGTTCTGTCTTTCTGCTCATTTGTTTTCTTTACATGTCCGTTTGTACTCGGGAAGCACATCTTGTCATTTAGCACGCTCTCCCTGACTTCCCTCTTGTACCCGGTGATATACTGAGCTAATGGCCACTTGCAGAGCAGGGGGCTGGCTCACAGGGGGAGTACAAACGCTTTGAATTGCTTGTTCTAACACGATGGGTCGTGCTCAGTAAATGACAGCAAATCTAAATGTGCTCTTGGAAAATGTATCCCTGATGTCTAGACACTGTCATTGTGAACCCTGCTGCCGCAAAAGGTCGATCTCCAAGGCATCACTTGAGTTATCAGACTAATGGAGCAACATTTAAAATGGACTCCCTTAAGGGCAAAAAACTGTTGATGACGGCTTGTTAAAATGACTAATGAAACAGCAAAATTCTTCAAAATGCTTGGATCTTCTCTCAGCATGCACTGGCTGGACAGCAGGTAGACACCCTGAAGTAACAGCCAATCCATCACACGGTGCGTTTACATGCACCGTTAAGGAGAGCTATGGTTTAGCTTGATTGGGCCATTTAATTGGACTAAGGTCCTTCTCCCAGCACACAAGTGCCGAGGACGAATTGATTTATAGTCCGACTCTGCTGCAGCAGGGGGCGTTCAGGTGGTGGCTATTGGACCTTCTTCCAGGTTAGCCAAACAAGCTAACCGGAAGAAGGTGGATTGTGTAGGTGTGATGCTGTTTTATGGTGTTGATGCTGTCTGGCTTCTTGGACTTTTTGCTGTCGCGCTGTTAAGTTTTTATAATATCATGGACCACATTGGAAATAAGTCTTTGACTTTACTGTGTCTATACATGAGCATTTAAGAGCTGTGTCTATGTTTTTCCATTGCTTTTACATATTGTCAGTAAACTAAACTAAACTGACACTAAACTACAAACAAGCTAGCAAAGGACTGGTGGAATCCGTGTCAAATGTTAAAGACGAGGACAACTTTACAGCGCTGTGCACTTCGTATCTACGCTTTACTTTTGCTACAGCTTTGAAGCACAATACTGCACAACACTCCTTACAGGATTTTTGTTTTTCTAAGGGCTGCCTTCTACAAATTTATGCTGTTTGAGTTCCAGGTCAAAGAGAACTATCGATCATCCAAAAAAGATTAGAAAAAAGATAAACAGCGCGCACATCCAAAAACCATTCAGAGCTAAGTGATGGACAAAATAACCAAGACTTGAAAAATGGAAAATTAGAGTCCGCACACTAGTCGATGCTCCCAAAAGCTTTTATGGTGCCATGATGTCCGAAGAGGGGCTGCGGCCTGAAGCGTCTGTTGGCAGCATTAAAGCTTTTGGGCGCGCTGACTAGTGTGCGGACTTTATTTTTTTATTTTTCAAGACTATCAATCATGCGCCATTGCTTATGGCAGTGCTGGTGAGGTGTATACATGCAGGAGTAATTCAACTCCCAGTCACATTATCTGCATGTGTTAGCTGGACTTTGAGAAATTCAGTTTAGTACGATTTCAGTTGGATTTTCATGTTTACGTGCATTTTAAAAGTCCGGTCTTAATCAGACTAACATAAAAAACTGAATATCTCTAACATCATGGAAACACACCGACAGCCACAGAACCTCCCTCAGTAAATGTGATAGGAGCGTAAGCTTCAAGTGCCAAACCAGGAGGCAGATGGTAATGATTACTGATATTAAATAACAATTATGATATTCATTCTGTTGGGTGCAGGATTCAGAGAGCAGGTGGAGAAATTCAGGTGAGATATCTATGAGAGCTTTGGTTTAGGTTGAGTCAAGATTCAAGTCTATGGACGGGGAACACAATTGGTAACACATTATTTTGATAGTCACCCTACATATAGTTAGTAGTATTGTTACATTTCAACAGCACATCAGCTGACATTCAGCAATGTACCTGTTTACCAAAACCTGACCGTAACACTCACCCGAACAAGATTCAAATTCAGAAAACATCCTGAAAATGCTCTTCGACTACTGACATGTAGTTAAAATGTTACAAGGTCTCTGGAGATAAACTTTTTAAATAAAGAGTAACTAAATAAAGAGTAACTGAATACTAAAATGTTTTATGTTTTCAATTTTGAAAATTTAAAAGTGTTAAAAGTTATCTTGGATTATGGATGTTTTTCTAGCATCCTTTACTGTAACATTGGACGCCTTTATCGAATCCCTCATATGCAAGTAACAACAAGTCTACAAGTCCTCAGATTTCTCTCATTTCCTACATTCTCTTTTTACAGTACAAATGTTCTGACGAACAGTTCATCTTGGATAAGTTGATTGGTCGTAAACAGTTCGACAGCAAACACAACAGCTGTAACTCTGAATGACAACGAGACACATACTAAACTCTGGCCACTCAGACAGTGTGGATGGGAGATCTGGATTTATGGTGAAAGATGAAATCAAGATAAATTGTCTGCCTTAGTGCAAAGGTGTGTTTGGTTTCGGTCCAGTTTTCTGTCAGGATAACAATGTCAGTGAAAAACTTTTTAATTATAACAGCACTTAAAGTCTGGCAGCGGACTGAGTGAACATGAGAGTAAGGTTGGTAATCCATAAGTGATACACGTTCACGTATGTGGTCCATTAAGTGAAATATAAAGTTTTATGGATGAATCATCACTGCAAACCTCCTGCTCGCTGTACGTCCTTCTGTTGCAGTGAATAGAAAACACTGCCAGCTTTGCTTGTGTTACACAGTGAATGAAAAAAAACGCACACATATTATGTAAAATGTAATTAAAAGATAACACAACCCAAACACATAAAAGAATCCGTTTGGTGCTGTGGGTTTGATATCATCCAAAAATCAAACACTGAAATATGAGGTCCGCAGTAAAGACAGCAGATGGGAATCAGATGTTTAGATCAATTCCTTCCTTAAGGGTTTGGGCGATGATAAACATGTCCGAAAAGAAACTGGGTCAATAACTGCAGAATTATTAATGAGGTCTGGAGCCGTTCTGATTCTAGGCTCTTAAAGTTCGAGCTAGCTTGAACGTCGACAGTTACTTCTACCTGTCCGTGGTGACACGTGTTTAACTCAGCAGTGCAAAAGAACACAGCAGGAGACGCTGCAAACTAAACGGACTCGACCTGTCAGCAGAAAACAAAAACAGGGAAATGGAATCGATCCTTTGTACAGCTTGCAGGAAAATGAAATGTTCTTCCTCCAAAGTGCCTGTAGCTGCTGGGGAAGGTTTGAAGTGTATCACATGGAGGAAAATCTATAATTCTTTTTCCTCTGGTTTGATGGTTGTGCATGTTTTCAGATGTTTACGGGGCAAAATGTTACAGTCAGTGATTCTTCAGGTCGATGAAATTGCCGCACTATTTTCTTTACAGCTGTACCAAAACCATTTTCGTGGAAGTCACGCTACAAATAAAGGAGAAAATTTCGGACTCCTTGCATCCAGACCTCACAACATGGCTCACTCAGTCACAAGGGCACCCTTGAACAGTCATTATTAATATGATGTCTAAAGAGCTGCCACTTTGTAAGCAACCTCCTAGGGTCATGTCAGTGTCAGTACTACACATTAAGTTGATGGACGAACATTGTGGCATCTTGCACCTGCATGAAATCGTCCATGAAGGACACGTGTCCTTCGTACACTTTGTTATGGCAAACATGGTTAAAAAACTCTGTGACTTTTAAACACAACAAGCACCCCCTCTAAATGTGATAAATAAAAATGAATGTTTTGTTTGCAGATGCAGCTTGAGTCTACACACTCTCATTTTGTAAAGTCCCCAATTTTATATCTTTCACGTGCAAATTATATTTCTTCTTTTCACTTATGATGTTGAACTTTACTTAAAATTAGTTCTTGGCTGGATTTTGGT
>JAQLOL010000013.1:20523088-20534155 GCA_029783665.1 Naso thynnoides
CCGGGTCCGCTGCGTGAGGACATAGCCTCTGTATATGGGGCGCCTGCTCTACCGACTGAGCCACCGGGCGCCCCATACCACCCTCTGTTGATAAATAAAGGAACCTTGTACCTTGAAAATCAATGCATTCTAATAGCGGTTAAATTTTACCCCTTGGCAGTTTTAAGTGCAACCTCTGGCAGTTCTAGTGTTAAGGAAAATCATCAGTCTTCTGGCATCTTCTTACTTGGCAATGTCACATTCGTCAGAAAAATTGCCAACAAATACAACATTAACCAGTTAAATAGGGCGAAGCAGAAAATATACTGTTGTGAGAGTGCATCCTCTTGTGCACCCATGAGCGTGTGTATTAGTGTATTAGTGTATTCTTGTATCTGCATGTTTTAGCAAGTGTGCGAATATAAAAGGGTGTTAATGAAGTTTTATGCTTTTAAAAACATTTTTATATGTTTTAAAACAAAGTCAATATTGATGTGGATTTTTAAAAATATATATGGATGCAAAATCCCATTTACGTTAATGTTGTCAAACATGTTTAAGGCAACTAACTGTGTTCCACGTTATGCCTATTACATGTCATAAGTGAAAATTTGCATGACTCATTTTGGTAGAATGGTGAGAACAAGTAGCTTGAATTTTTTAATTAATAATGCAAAATTACTGCCCAGCCAGTGTGTACATAAATACTCACAGGACTGTTGAAGCCACCCAGTCCAAGGCTTAACCACAGAGAGTAAAACTTAAAGCCAACAACACTCCTAATCACCTAATCAGCTCTCAGCACAGTTTGCAGAGTTTGTTTGATTTGAGGAGTAGGCTTACACAGACCGTTTTCAGAGAATGTAGAAAACACAATGGAGACAGAAGGTGCCAGTCACAGTTTTCTTAAGCTCTACAGACTTTACTGTTTGGTCAGTTGTGTCTAGCTGCTCTATAAATGTCCAAAATCAAAATCAAAGACCTGAAAATGATACCCCTTTCAAAACATTCATCCTGCCACCATACAACACCTTGTACATAACTGATCATCCTAACCTAAAGCCTGAAGCTTTAAAGATTTTTAAGGCTGTCTCAGCAGATACCCTGATACAAAGACGGAGAGTGTTGAAGGGTGGAGCGAAGTGACTGTGTATTATGTGTCTGTTGCCCAGCATTTAAAGGTCAGAGCTGATTGTGTGTCAGAGGCTAAATAGCATAAGAACCTTCCTAATAAATGTCACCACACATGATATTTGGAAACAGAACAGTGACGGGAGCAACAATCTGCAATCTGTCAGAGAGGGACTGCGTGTTGTTTGTGTGTGTGGGTACACTTGTCATCAAGACAGGGAGACCACGCAAACACAGTCCAACCAACAGCTCTGATAGTGTAGTCTAACTGTATAACCTTAACCCCGCCTTTCAGGTTCATCCAACTCATTATTTTACGGTCAACCTCTACAAATTATTGCTACCGGCTAGTACACTACCAACAATTTACGTCTCCTGACCTCAGTGTTCCATTTCGGCCGCTATGACAACACAATGACTCAACTTGCTCATTAGCACAACGAGTCTGTGTGTACGTACGTGCAGGTGAGCTGGTTGCTGGGCCATGACAATTCATCACACACACAGATGCATGTACTCACAGACGCATAGAGGACCCTTAATTAATGCCAACATTATTATTCATCATGTACTAAAGAAACTGTAACAGCAGTGTGCATGTAGGCACACATTTTTATTACCTCATTGGAACCTTCTCCGGTATAAAAAACGACCTTGTCGGGACCGATAGTCCTCATGGGGACCACAGCCTGGTCCTGCAGCAGCATAACGTCATTTGCTGTAAAAAAGTGTTATTTTTACAGACAATCTTAATGAACAATGCACGTTTAAAAAGTAACTAAAAATAAAAGTTAGTTTTATTTCTCGTGACAGTCACATTAAACCAACTGCTTACTCTTATACATTAAAGCACATTCGTAGACCTACACGCACTGACCTGTTAAATGGAACTTATTCATCTACAGCTCTAAATGACCTACTGTACACACACAAACACACACACACACACACACACACACGCACACACACACACACACACACACTCCAACACAATGACAGATGGGATTTGACAGTTCACTTTGGGTGCCGCACCAGGTGGGGATGACCTTTTAAAACAACTGGCAAACAGAGGGAGCGAGCAGGAGGAAGGGAGTAAGAAAGAAGGACAGAAAGAGTAAAGCGGCAGAAAGAATGGAAAGCGACTCCCACAAGGAGCCGCTGAGACGGAGGGGGATTTGCTCTTTTAAACTGTGAATTGGTGGTCTTTTAAAAATACCACAGGAAGCCAAAGTGTTGCTTCTCACAGCCAATCTAGTGGAACAAAGTACTTTCAGTGTCATAGCTCTGTTTTGTTTACCCTGCCTCTCTTTTCAGGTCCTTTTAACTCCAGTCTTTTGTTTCTACTCAGATTATTCAGCTCTCTTTTAAAGAACCAGTCAGTGTATCAGGTGGACTCAGGGTTTCGGCAGCCATTTAATGTGCACACCCTCCGAAAAATGATTGAAGTCACCATCACTAAATCACTGCCACACTAACAACCACGTTAATACAGATAGTTTCAGTTCCCATACACATGGACTGCAGTGACCATCTCTATTCTCTAACATTACCCATCAAAGCCTCAAAGTTTTTGGAAATACACTGAACCAGAGTCCTGCACCGGGTAACCGATGGGTCACCCGCAAAGAGACTGTGTTACAGGTAACAAAATAAGCAAAATATACAAAATAAAGTCGCGCATATGGACATGGGTAAAAATGACCTACACACAGGTGGGCAGCGGGTGAGAACAAAAATATATTTTTGTCTTCTTTCAGAATAAAACAAATTAAAAAGATGTGCAATATAAATCACTATCCAGCCACAAAAACTTTTATTTTATTTTGAAAGTCACTGACAAATGGCAGCTCTTGAACTTCTCACCAGTTTCTTCACTGATTCAACAGAGATGTAGTTAGCCGCTAGCTGCTGCTGCTGCTGCTGCTGCTGCTGCTGCTGCGTTGTACTTTGTAGTGTTGAATCAAAATGGATGACATAAAGGCAAAATTAGCCAGTAAAGAATACCGACTTGTGAATAAGACATTGTTGAGGTCTAAGTGGGACATTTGGGAGAAGTCTGGTGTAATAACAGAGCGGAAGTTTTACCCCTGAACATGCTCTGAGCTATGCACAGCGAGCTGAGTCTCAGTCGAGGCGAGCTTGAGAGACGGCTGGGCAATGAACGGGAGTACACAACGCCGGCATCGAGGGAGAGGACTTCATCTCCTACCACTTCAATGTGAGTGACTGTAGCCTGTGTGAGTGTGTGTGTGTTTAACCACGGGTACGTTTCGGGTGGTGGGGCTTTTGTTAACGGTCACGAGTGGGTGTTGCTTTGCCTTAGACATAATGACAGATAACAGATCGTTCTGGTACGGAGCTTTAAGGGTTAGGGGCATGCAGGACTCTGCACTCAACTCATTATTTGATGCTCTGAGTAACAAATGTATGTATATATTGTTGTACCAACCTGTTCTCACTCCCTAACCATCACTTACACCATCTTGGTCAGGAACCTTTGGCATCACTATATTAAGCTGTGGTATCCAATCAGCATCTGTGTGCGTCTGCACGGGGCTTTCAACTAGCAGAAATACATGGTGGCCGAATGCAGCTCAATCTCTGTCGCATTGTGCTTGAAGCACAGTTTCTTTTTTTTTTTTTGGTGGAGGTGGCATCTCTATTAGCTAACTAACTACTCACTATTCTCCAATGAGTAAAAACTACATACAACTGCATAAAAAAAAGCGCAATTTCTTTATGAAAAATTCAGATGAATTCCTGTTTTTATTGCACTTACCAGAATCATGATCCTATAGCTAAAACACTCTATGTAAATAATTACATTCAAACATGATTTCCGGGGGACGAGTTAAATTTTAGGCTATAAATCACAATCACACTATATATGCTACAGGCAAAACTCAGCAGCGCTTGTCTGGAAGCATTTATCTCAAAACCTCGTCCTGGAACACTTTATTTGAGATGACTGGTGTTCTCTCATGTACCTTGTATAGGATGTGTGCGTGTGTGCACTCGTGTCTCCGTTCAGACATGTCCCTGACAAAAAAGTGATGACTGGAGACTTAAAAGTGCTAATCCAACACAGCCTATCTCTGAGAAACCACATTTGATGTTAAAGCATTTCAAAGTGGGCTTGAAGTGCTGATGGTTACGACAGCGTTCGTCACCGTTCGCCCTTTCCCTAGAACAGTCCTCTGACCTGACCGTGTCAGCGAAGGTGCATAAGCGGAATTGTGGGATACCATTACAGTATGCTATTAAACACACAACCACTGATCTGTAATTACATTTCTCCGGCATCTGGCCTTGTCAACAATAACAATCTCATCCTCTATGCAGGGATAACCAAACGAATCAGTGGGTTCATTCTACTGTCCCGGCTGACTGAGCTGATAAAGTGGGGACACAAAGCCGACGCTATGCATGAAAAGCAATGTCGTGATGGAAGTATAGCAGAGAGAATCATTGACACTGTAACTCTCCTTGGAGAATTGGCTTTACAGTGAATGAGTCTGAGATTTACCTTTGTACTTTGGAGAATAATAATACAGTTTACACGGGAAGTGAACAGGACAAAGTCAAATGAGAGACATCACAGGTGTTAGGAGAATGAAAATGTTGTGCAAATGTGTGCAGTTTTTTGTAAAACTGTAACAGTAATTTATGAGATACTCTACTGCAGCATTTCTACATTAGAGTCGTTTGACAAGTATGCACTTGGTTTAAGTTTTCAAAGCTAAACTCTTGAGGATTAAACATGGCAAATCTTCTTTAAACAGTCTGTTTGTCATTAATACTGGGAAAACTAATAGATGACACAGCAAAAACTATTTTGGGAAATACAGTCAGCTCTTTAAGTATCCGTGAGAAATATTTGCTTTGGTATGATGCGTCATTACTATATAATTTTATTTGACTTTATGAGGTCAAGCAAAACGTCAATTTGAATACGAGGTCTTTTTTCCTGATGTCTTCATTTTTATGTGATATAAAAAATTTGGGGAGGATGGAACACAAAGTTCCACCTCACATTTATTTCAATAGACAGCACATTCATTCCCAGTGGACACGGAGGTATTTGAATAAGGCAGACAAAGACACAATGAGGTGGACGACAGCTTCAATAAGCCTGCGCTGGCGGAGATGAATGTCCTACAACGCACATTTCATCCTAACATGTTTTCTCTTTCACTTCCTTTCACAAAAGTGTGTGTGTGCGTGTGCGTGTGCCTACACACAGAAGCATACACACACGACAAACTGAGAAGCACCTCATTCATACTGCAGAATATGTAAATGATCTAACAAGGGTCCAGAGGCCTTGCAGAGCCAAAGGAAGACCACTGGACAAGACAGAGGACACGTCACCTTTGGGTTAAAACCAAACATGCCTCAGCTACAATTTTTAATGTAATACCACAATTTGTTTTCACTCTCTGCCTGTTTGTCACTGTCCATGATAACTTATAGCAGGCGTGTTTATGTGTACTGGCTATGTAAATGTGACACTGTTCCAAATTGTGACTTATTACAGACAGAAATGTAGACACACACACACACACGCACACACACACACCTGAAAAAACAGTAAGTATTTCCCTGGAACTCACCGTTCTGTTGCGACCTTCAAGGTGCAGGGAAGCAGAAATACTTTGACTTCTTGACTGAAACTCCATGTACCAAACACTGAACAGCCTTTATTAGCTGTCGCAAGGTTGTTGCTCTTTGTTGTTGCTACTACATGTAAATTGCCTTCTTGTTATTTCATACTTTTGTTTTTGTTCACTGCGTTGTTTAAGTATGCTGCAGTTTCTCTGGCATAATGAGGAGTAGTCTGTAAAGAAGTAGCTGGGAGAAAGCGCATAAATAATAATTACCATTTTTTATTTGTAGCTACAGCAAAAACATCTTGTTGTAATCCAGGTTTGCCTTCCGGCAACCAACACTCAGATTCAGTAATTATCCTTTTCTCTTACAGAGATACCAAAGCAAGTGGAGACGGTCACAGTAAAAATGATGCGTACAAGTTTTTCTATTTTTTTTTTAAGCACACCTAATGCGGTGTAACTTATATAAGACATAAAATGTACACACATACGTCATGACTCAAAATCTAAGGTGGCACACACTGCTGACTAAAATAATTTTTTCTTTCAGGCAGTTTTGGTTTCAGCGCAACACTTTTTAAAGCAGGGGTGACTTAGCTGTCATTGTAATCACAAAATCCTTTTGGTAAACAGCAGGGCAGCATTGAGCTACAACGTCGGTGTCCTCAGATTACCCCGGAGACATGTCCCCGAGCTGAACTGTAGCCTTCGGTCCGCATGGCTTTGTTCCACTCCAAAACGCATCCCGGCCTGCTCGTCTGCTGGATGTTTTCAGACCACATTTTCTCTCCTTGCATTCTATACCCCATACAAAATTCCAAACCATTTTCTTCTCCCCATTCAGACTGTTCTCACACAAACTTAAGCCTTTTGAGGTCAACCACTGAAAATGTATGGAGAGAAAGATTTGGAGAACGAAGCTAGAACACCCGAAAGTGAATGCAGAACTGGTGCTTGGTGAGAATCAGAAACAATACAGTGAAAGCACTGAATAGAGAAAAACTGAGAGGCCAAAACAAAGAGCAATAAAAAGAAATACTCATGAAGAAAGACACGAGTCGAGGGAGAAAACACGGGAAATGGTTTCGGTGAAAAAGAAGCAGAGAAAAAGGGAGTAAATTAGAGCACAGAGAACAAAGGAGAATCTCCCGTGTAGTTTAACTTTTGGAAAATGAGTCAGTCTCAGCAGGTGGGTTGACGAGAATCTCTGGACAGATTCCCAGCTTCCATGATGCTCTGCAGCAGCTCGTGGCAGGACAGATATGACACGCTGCTACGATGCTGACATGTCGTGTTACAGTGCTGAACAACCTCCGGCTTTAGTCAGACGCACAGATCTACTCTCACTGAACCGGCCAGGTGGTGCTACAGCACCATCTTACACACACTCTTACAATACATACACCCCCTGGGAGGAGTTGACCCCCCCTGCCAGTGGGTCGTCCCACGTGGATTGGTTTCCCAGTCACTGAAACCGTGTGCTAAGCAGTTTTCTACGTTGGAAACACGCTAACCTGAATATTATACATTAGGAAGTGATTTCTCACCGTGGCATGTCATGCTGGGGGAGGCCCGTTTTTGCGTGTGTGCATCTGTGTGTATATGCGTCTAATGTATGAGACTGTAAGTCATTATTAACTTGCGTGAACGTGTGTGTGCGTGTGAGTACATGAAATAATTTGTTAACACACAGATGAACTAGAGACCTTGAGAACCAAGAGCACCTCCGTGCAAGCTGCACATGCAGATGGTCGAGTCCTGAGCCAATGGGCAGACACTGAGGAAACACACAAAGAAATACACACACACACACGCATGCACACACAACTCTTTTGGCCCAAGCTGCAACAGAGATTAAGCTATGTAATGTTTGCTGACGTAGGAAAAAAGGCCTACTACGACGTCAGATTCAGAGTAAATGAAGTAAATGACAAAAGTGTCAGTCGTGAAAAACCAGATCACCAACGCTCACACATATAATTGTGAAACTGCACAGGATGTTTGGCTGCTGAATTATAAAACATCCATGTTCACATTTGCTGACAAGACAGAACTGCTATGGACAGTTGTTTCAGTGACATGTTCAAGCAGAGATTTACGCGCGATGCTGACTTGACATTTATGGCCCAGGTCAATACTAAAGTGAAAATAAGGTTCCAAACTCAAACAGTCGATCACTTGTGGCCCCTGCTGATCAGCTAAAGAGAGTCAGTGAAATTCTTTACAACAGAACAGTTTGTTTTTTAAAATGAAATTGTAAATAGCCACAAACAAGAGAGGTTTATGCACACATGCGCACGGTGAATACACGATCCTCTTCAGGTTTATTCCTTTTGAAGATAAATATGTCTGTTAAATTACATTGCTTAAAAAGAACGTTTGGCTGGTTGTCATAAAATAGGCATTTCTAAAAAAAAAATCCAGTATAGAATGCTTAAAGAAAGACATTGCCTCTCTGCACCACCAGCTCTCTGCTGCAGAAAGAAAATATGATGAAGCTGCCTGGAGACAGTTGAAGAAGAGCACGAGAAGGACGAGGCAGACGTGAAAAACAGAGGAGAGGAGACGGTCTCTCTTGGTCAGAGCCTCTTTAAGAAAACTGCGAGAGTCTGGGGAGTTGAGGAGCATTGAAGAGAGGTGACAAACAGAACTCAGGCACCTCGCAGAGCTCCTCACTGACAAGGACGGAGAAATCAACAGGGCCAATGAAAATCAACATGCTTGTACCAAACAGACTGGAGCCAGCTTCTTGTCTTCTGCAACTGCACACATTTTTATTTTTATTTATTTATTTATTATTAAATGGTTGAAGTCAATTTTTCCCTAACACGTGTAATCAGGAGTTGGGTGACCAGTGAAAATGCACAGAATAAATAGGCTTATATATAAAAATAATGAATAAACATGTTGAGTACCGTTTGCTTCAGTGTGTAATCCCACAGACTCTTACCGATGATCATAGACACAGTTGTGCTAATTTTTGGGTTAAAGACACATTTTTAGTCTTCCTGATTTCTTGGAATCACTCTCATCCTCTGTTCTCTCTAAAACTTTATTAGAGTTGAGAGGGAAACATTGAAACATTGTTTAATGAGAGATCATCATCATGCAGGCAGAACAACTAAGGCCCACATCCTTGGTGTTAGAGAAAGCTGCCGTCCAGCTCAAATGGACACACATGACACGACACACGCAAACAAACATAAAGGTTCTGTCTGTTATCTATAGTTTCTGTGTGAGAAAACATTGTTACTTTCAAAACTGGTATTTTTTCCATGTGACTCAATCGAAGTTGATGGTACTACAATGTTTAGTAAGAGAGTTAAAAAAAAAAAGGCTGTTGGCCACAGAGCAGTTTCTTCAGAGACTGGGCGTCTTGCTCAAACGCACCACAAAAGAAAGTGTTGCTGCTAAAAAGATATTTTCAAAATGAATTTCATCAGGCTCTCTTTCGCCCCACAAATCTGCATACTGATGTAACACATTCATTATCGCGCAGTTCGTGAAGACAACAAAGCGGCTTCAGAAGGAGTGTGCAGCTTGGCATGTGACTGTGTTTGGCTGCGTATGTTTACAGTGCAGCATTTGTTTGATCGTCTCGGGTTTCAACACAGGTTCTTTGCTGGGCTGCTGCTGAGTTGCAGTCATGTTGTCTTGTTGCAGGATTGCTCTGCTGGTATTTACTGTGATATTTCTAAAAGGCTCTGGGTCTGGACCAGGGTCATGGATAATAACTGGGTGTAAAAATGGCATCCTCTGTTTCCATTCCCTCATGGCTGCCAAGGAGCTGACATAGAGGTAATCCCTCAGGAGGTTCTGTAGTCTCAGAAAGACCTGCTGCACTGGTAACACTGCTGCTAACCACGCTGGTGTGTGTGTGTGTGTGTGTGTTTGAGAGAGAGAGGGAGAGAGAGATGTGACAGATCGAGTCAGTTATTGATTTTCTAGTCACAGTGTTAGCATTGACCTTATGGGTGATTTTGAAGTGTAAGGCGCGTCTGTGCGTACGTGTTTCTAGTTGTGCTTGCGTGTGTTATCAGTGCTGAGGTTGAAAAGGTGTCTGACGTGCTTTGTATCATCCCAGTAATGTGATTACAATATTTGAGGAGCATTAGTATATTTATAGAAGGAAAAATGTCAGTGCATCTGTTAGGAAATGATTTAATGTAATAACCTCTTTTTTTATTTTTAGAAACCTGGATTAATGTACTAAACTTTTATTAGATTACTGTTTAATCTAATTAGTATCTCTGACAACGAGTTATTGTTACACTACAGGTTCACGCAGCCAAACAGCTTTATTAAAGTTCAAGTGCTTTTACAGTGGACACTCAGTGAGAATCAATGTATAAAATCATGGAGACAAGCTTCTGGCTGCACTGTTAGGGATGAGCAACACAGGCTGCATGTGTGTATGCTTGTGTGCGTCAGTGCCAGAGCACCTCAGCTCCCTCCCTGGTATACTCCACTGCGTCCTGAGATGAGCCCATTTCTTAGTCCCATCCAACCCCTCGACTTGTTTTGATGGATTGGTCCGGGTGGGTCCCTGGCTGCCTCACTAAACCCGATCTGGATGCAACCATCTCCCATATGGGGAAACAAGCAAAACCACTTATGTGAGGCATAAAACCAGTCTCCATTTCAGACTCCATATTTATTTTCGAAAATTATGTTTTACTAAAAAAAAACAAATTTCCAGGCACATTTTAGCATTTTCTTGCAGTGTAACATGAAAATTTGTGTTTGTAAAGACCTGAATTAAAGGGTCATTGAGGCAACATGCAGGATTTAAACATTTTGGCAACTCCAGTGGTGACACACAGCACAGATCAGGTTTGGGGACACTGTAAGATGGATGAAAGCTATACCTAGATTGCAAGAATTTCCATCCAGAAAACTTAGAAAGTGCCATAACAATAATGTAAAAATATGCTATAATTATAAAATGAACTCAAATACTTTAAGTTCTTGGGTAATTACCATCAGCTGTATGAAGCTTCCTTGAGTAGTCGTCTTAAAGCTTTTGAAAGTGTTCTACACAATGTTCAGAGCTGTGGATGATGACACGGGGTTAAGGGCTGGACAATAAACCGAAAAGTGACATTAAGAGCCCCTCACTGACTTAAAGTGATACACGCGCGGATTTACGTTGTAGGCTTTTTCTCTTCATGGACGTTAGTCAAACGTTAGGGCAAAGATAAAATTACGTTGGTCGCAGCTTGACCAAGGTTGGCCATTTTTGTAGTTTACGAGCCCGGTGGCTTTCTACAGCGGAGCACGGGGCACTTCGAGTGACGCATACAAAATGCTATTTTAAAACACTTAGAAGGTTCAACATCACATGACA
>JAQLOL010000013.1:20538348-20557176 GCA_029783665.1 Naso thynnoides
TGTGTGTGTGTGTGTGTGTGTGTGTGTGTGTGTGTGTGTGTGTGAGAGAGAGAGAGAGAGAGAGAGAGAGAGAGAGATAAGGACAGAAAGTCAGAAAGTAACCTGCCAGCAGTGCTAAAGGTGCTCAATCAGACTGCAAACAGATTGAGAAGCCTCCTTGCCTGGGTGTCAATTAGAGCTGGACAGATTTAATTAGCCAGTCCCGGCTCAGCAGGTACACAAACACAAACACACACACACACACGAACACACACACAATGGGTCTGGTTGATAATGAAGAGTTGTAGACTGATGACAAGTGCTAAAAAAGAAACAACTATTGTGTTTGTATTGAATTGTAAAAGTCTGATCTACTTTCTTACAGACTTTAAGATTTGTCTTTGCTTCACTTACACAACACAGATTAACAGCAGGTCCAGGTCTTTTTGTTTTAGCACCTATCACATTTTTATTTCTCCCTTTCAACGCTCAGGAGAAAGACCCTAACAAAACTAGTGCCTCTAAAGGTAATGACTCTCATATTCCTTAAAATAACACACTAAAGCAGCAGAAAAATAACTCATTCTACCCAAAAAGAAAATGAAAATGAATATTTAACATCTGTGGTTAATCCTGGATGATTTCCCATCTTGCCTAAAATCAATTCTAATTGTACTCAAGTGTCCTTGAAAGTAATCATGTTATTTTCAAGACACACCTAAATTTACTTGAAGCCAACTAATGTTATATAGAGCGTTACAAATGACCAAATCGATGTCTCTAATGTTGTTTCAGTGGGGTGCCTCTCAGCAGCAGGAAGGAAAAATAGATCAGTCTGATATAGATTAGCTGCTTGAGAATGAGCACATTTGTTTAACAGGGACGACATTTTCAAAGTCACTTCTGACGCTCCTGCATTAAAACCAAGATTCATGGGTAAATTTCAATTACAGGTTTTATTCTGTGCCAGTTAAAAGTTCCACTTCTCTACCCAGATTTGTTTCACAAACATCTGGCATTTTACATAAGATGACTTATTATATACTTCTATTTAAATGTGAGGGTAATGGCCATTGTTTCTTCTTAATGATTTAGAGATCGCAGAAAAAGTGACAGACGGATGAAATTAAGTTGTAAATTCATTAGGTTTAATCAAATTAGGTGGAAGGCTTCATTTCACTTCACTGAAGGTGTCGGTACAGTGGCCCGTCTCAGCAGTTGGATCGAACTTTCTTTATTGACTGATTCATTTGACATCTTAAGGCTGTGAGCATGTAATACATCTGTTTCAGGGTTTTGCAGTTAGAAAAGGACCTAAAGACAAGCACACTGAAGGTGTTTTTTCACACCTGCCTTGTTTAGTTGGTGGAATCAAACTCTGGATTGCTTTCGCCCTTGGTGCGGTTTGTTTCAGTAGGTGTGAAAACAGTAATCCAGCTCAGCTGTGGACCAAAACATTCGGACTGAGACCTGTTTGTTTGTGGTGGGAACATGATCCAATCTTGATTTGTCCCAACTGAAGAAGAACTATGCTTTTTTGGACTAAACCAGCTCCCGTAGCCAGTTTTGCTGCGCTTTATGGGCTGAGACAGACTTTGCAAAGACGAAACCACCGTGGCAAACATGACTCGAGGGTTGACCTGAAGCAGCAACGAAATACGTTGCCTTCTTGATTTCTTAGCAGATGATCATGTAGCTCAACAGCTAGAAGTAATACATACAAATCATGAAGTGTTTAAATGTTAAGCAAATGACTGAAGGAGAGGGGATTTAATGTAACTTCCGACCAGTGAATAGAAAGACAGTTCCCACATGGCTTTTGTTGATACACTTTGGTTCGCTTGACATTTTGCCTATGTTAAACCAAACCAAGGCGGGGGCGCACACCGAGTCCGCCAACTCATCAACAGTTATGAAAACACCCTAAGACAGCAGGCAAAGAAAAGAAAAAAACATATTCTAATAACAAACGCTTATTATAAAGTAACAGGAACTGAAAGAGCAAGTTAGGAGATGTCTGAGTAGTAACAATAACAATTTTAAAAACTGAAGGGTGCACAGACAGGAGTGTGGAGCAGATGCAGGACCGGGAAACAGAAGCAAAGGAACTGACAACTCAAACAGGGAGAAACAAAAACTTACTGTATTTTTACACTAGGGATAGAAAATAAACCAAGAACGGCTGAAACTCACAACTAGTCAAAAAAGGGTGGGGAGGCACACGAAGACAGGAAGGGGAAGAAAACATGACCCAAGAGAAAAACTTAAAAAATGAAACAGGAAACCATTGATTATGAACACAAGCAAGGACAATATGACTGGTGCAAGACTGGTAAAGCCTGCAACTAACTGACCTTTGACCCTAAAGTTTCCAACCACGACCACATCTGTCCAGTGGTAACTGAAATTATGGCAATGCTAGTTTCACTCTAGAGACGGAGAGCCTTTAAATTCCCACAGTTTTGCTTCTCTTCTGTCCCATTGGGACTGGGTTCAAATCCCAAGCATGGCTGGAAATGTCTGACAGAATGTTGATATACCAGGTTAAAATATTAATATTGTGAGCTGTATCCATGATGCTTTGTAGGATGAGTAATGGAACGCACTTCAACCTACGCTTAAGCTCATGTGCACTTGCATGTTCAGTGTAAATGACTGCTGACAGAAGCAAAGAAAAACAGAAAATTTCTGTGGAAAATCAAAGAACACAAGGCCGATCTGTCCCTTTGTCCATCTCTGGTCTACAAAATTACCCAACATGCCCCGTAGAAACTAGTCCCATTTGAACGGGGCTGAGGACAGTCTTTTAGTAGATACACATTGCTTCAAGACACTGACAACGTGCTTTCCTTCTTTGTGGGTCATTAAACTCACATGGAGGAGGCACTCAATCAATTTGAGGTATTGAGGCAGAGCCACGGAGCGGGCAGCTAAATTACAGTCCTGCAGGTTGAGTGCGTCACATGCTTCCAGACTCTCCTCTATTCCAGCCCATTTAACTGACAGAGCAGAGCACCAGCACTGCACACATGTGCATTTCTCACTAAAATTTTACCATCTTATTACACCGAAAACCTCCCCCTAACAAAAAACGCCTACACTAAAAGGGAACCAGGCAAGTTTAATACAAAACAGAAGATTATCTGAAATATATGAGATATGTGAGTCAAATTGGAAAATGTTACTTGGGCTGTGAAGTATGGCCGCAGGCTCAAACTGCACCGGCATGAAGCAGTCCTTTTATTTTTCAGAGATTTATTTTCTCTTTTCTGATGGGTTAGGTGCATAATATGTGAGGACCAGAACAAGCAGAGAGGTTTACAGCATCCGTTAAAGGACGCTTTTTTGCCATGAGAATCGTTGCTGCAGTTTGGACTTATGTATAAAAAAGATGATTAAAAAAATTCAAGTTATCCTCCTTCAACTGCTGTCCAGACACATTAAATCTCTAAAATTGCACTTCTGTGTTATTCAAACTCCAAAAAAGGTGACAAAGAAAGGAGTAAGAAATCAAACAATTAGCACCTTTAAATGTCTTTAAACCTCCCGTCCCACCCCAGGCACACGAGCTGGATACAGTGTTCTCCTTCAGGTAGACTAGTGCTCCTCTCTGTGAGATGATAAAACTCCTCATTTCTACTAATTCCTGCCCTATTTAACGGACACAGCCCTGCTGTGGGACTTTGCCAGGGGTGAATCTCTCACCAAAACAACCAGAGTGGCACATTAAAGCTCAGCCCCCCTGGCGCTGTCTCAGCAAAAACATGTGGCTCGGCTAAAAATACCTACTTTGAATCATTCACGTCATACACTATTTAGAGAGCTCATGCATACTCATGACCCTATGTAAATATGTACTGCCGGGCTCTGACTAGTTGGGGATTCAATTAATGGCATAAGAGGGGCTGCTGACAGAGGAGCAGCTATACACACTAACAAGCAGGGAAGAAGCAGCATGCATGGAAAATGAACTCTGATCAAAGTCTTTGTTATTCTTCCTCTAACAAATCCTCCAACAAAACACGGTTTTAAGTGTTTTCCCCGATGCATAATTAAGGTTTTACCACAAGTTCAAACCCCAGCCTTTGTAATACAAGCTTTCCACCCGGTAAGTGAGTTTCCACAAAATTAGAGAGGCCATCACTTTCCTAAAACAGTTGATCCCCACGTCAGCAAATATGATCATATTCAAAAAAAGAAGAAAAAAAAAGAATGTCAACTAGGGATGCCGTGGAGGAATATTGTGATTTATTGTGTTACCAGTCACACTGGACATAATCTGTGAAGCGCTGTATCAAAGTGCTATGAATGCAAACCTGCAGCTCCACAATAAAAGCATTTAACTGCTGAAACACAAGATGGCTTTTATTATGACGTCCTCAGAGGAAATGCAGCGTGTCAGTGAGTTTAGCACTTACTTCTATTATTAGTCAAATGTGCCAAAAAAAACCAAAAACGAGACAACGCTCATTTTGGTCATTCTTCGATGGCAGATCAGTTTGAAGAGTTGCAGTGTGTGTCGTAACCAGACTGACCTGTTGGACAGGAAGCTGCAGGTGACAGGCCGCGACCTCCAAATCCTCAGCCAGGTAACCGAGGTAACCAGGTATCCCTCAGAAACCCCAACAGCTCCCCCACTAGCACTGGGCTTTATTTCAAAATATGTCAAATAGGCACTTGTTTTTCTGTTTTTTGGACAAACCCCCCTCCTATCGTCCTGTCAGTCAACTCTTCCCACTCTCATAATGTGAAAAGTAAAATCGGACTCCCGCTTCTCTTTGCTGCGACTCTGTTGCCGCTGCATGAAGCAGACGCGTTAATCTTTCTGTGGTGATGGTCATATAACCATATAACAGCTTCAGTCAGTGAATCAACCTTACTGCACATTAAATACATGTGAATGACAGACAATTACACGTGCTGTATGAGGTCCAAAAGTATCAGCATTCCCTACTGAAACGCCTGACTGGCGCCTAAGAGACCTGAGATCGAACCAAACTGAACGCACGCCCACGGTGATACACACGTGACGTAGGTGCTGTTTCATTTAGGTGAGGCTTTCACACACATGGATGGCACGTGTCCGACACCTAACATAGGCTACACATAAGCTCCACCCACCCGCCTGTGTAATGCCACACTAACACTTTGACAGATAACCGCACATGTGTGCAGGCAGGCGATGTGAGTGCTTCACAAATTCAGTGCACGACAGGAAACGCCGACAAGCCTGCACGGCTAACCCCTTTTTCCCTTCATAAATCAATACTATTGACTGGGTTTTTACAAATATGTAACCAATATAAAGTATTGAAAAGAGCTTAATAGTAACTAAATCTTGTACTCAGTTGGACTGGATATGAAAGTGGCTCAGTTTTCCAGCAGCTGCCTGATCGTGGGGTTAAGTTACCCTCATAATTAGGCGTTTGCTGTGTGGATTGTTGAAGGTTTTACACCTCATACATGGTGACGCATGCACAGGCACAAACGCGGTCAAAGTGCAGTACACACGTGACGCTATATTCCCGGCTTCTCCACAGGGATGTCCCACCATCATTAAAAAATTATACACAGCCTACATTTCATTTAACATAATGTAAGTCAATATGGCAAAACAAGAACGCCCTCCATGCACACAGCTCTGAAGTCACAGAGGTTTCATGTGGCGACACAGGATGTTAGAGCACAAGAGTAACTTTCAGCCATTACCTCCTGAAAAATAAAATGACTTTTGGATTAAATTGTTAATGGATTGTACTTACAATGTGCTTTTTTTTACCTTCACGGATAAAGTGATTTACAATTTACCTCCGAGCCACAGTAGCCTTCCCACATTTATGGTGACTGTGTTGAAAAAATCTACTGGAGGGAAACTGTGAGTTTAAGTTTCATTGCCTCAGCAGGAAGAAGAAAGCGCTGGCTTAGAAAAACTAATTAAATAAATCATTCTAAACACTTAAGCACTTTGAGCACTTTTTGACACCCCATGCACAATTTCTACCCTAGAATGCTTAGCACTGGACTTTAGACTGTCATCCCAGTTTTTCTCTCAACATTCTTTTCTCTCTCTTTTTTTTTTTGGTCGCTAAGTCACTTTGGAGATTATTACCCCAAAATCTTGGGCTTTTTATGTGCTGCTTAATTGGGACTGAATATTGTCAAAGTACTACACAGTTCACTGGAGCTAATGCTTAATTTCCAAATGTGAAGTGGAACTCAATGTCAACACACCACCTACTACCACAAGTTGGACCACAGAGTTCCTAAAAGCCACACGAGTGTGACTTCTTACTGTCATCATTAAAGGCAACAGCTTGAAAGTCAAAGAGCCCATGAAAAGCTGCTATGCCACCATGTGCAAAAGCGACAACGACTGGATAAAAATATTCTTAAAATAACTGCGAGTATGGAGATGCATAAATACAGAAGAATAAATCCTATTGCATATTTGATTAATGTTGCATCTGTAATCTAACAGTACATCAGTCTCCCGAAAGATGACTGACACAGATTTTATTGTAAACATATTTTTAGAAACTTTTTAAAAATTGTAGGCTATATTTAATTATCAGTCATCACCGAATGTTTAGGTTTATAAAATAGTTGTGACTTTAATTTCTTGTTAGTTATAAAAGATATTGTAATTCTGTTTGCTGTCTACTAACAGTTCATATTTTTTGTAAGCAAGGCAAAACTTTTCACGAGGTGATGAATAAGTTGTTGGTATAATTACAGCATAAAATCACATTCCTGTCAAACACTGCATGTATTTGTCACTTTACAAATACTGCCAGTTATCACTTTTGTGATCAGATTGGAGTAAGCTTCTACATTTCTTCTGTTTTTTTTTCTAAAACTTGCCCAAATAAATGAATTCCAGCCTGTGAATAACTCTGAGACTGAACCAGACATGCCAGGCTATAAAACAGAACAAACGCTGTTTCAGACACTCCTGGACTTTTAAACTGAAACAAAAAGAGAACACAGCTCCAACAGTCTCACAAACAGCTGTGAATACATACTACAAAACTCAACTGTCCAGCGCTGCGCACATTTTAAGGAGAGTTTTCCTACCGCTGTGCTGCCAGGCGCAGTGTGCGCCATCCACTTCTCCATTGGATCTCACCGCCTCACTGAGTTGGATGTGACAAGCTGTTCGAGTCTAGAGGCAGCATGTGAGTGTATGTGAATGCCTGAGTGTGAGCACATCAGAGTGTTGTGAGTTGTGGATGCGCACAGCACACGTCTGTGGAAATGCTACGTACAGAGCTGGGTTTGTGTCAGGAATACTGTATGGAGGCAGTGTGGCTGAGTGCGCGGAGTTCATGTCTTAGCCTGTAGCTAATCATGTGTCCCCTGTAGGACTGGACTACAGTCTGACGAGCTACGAGGGTTGTTTGAGTGTGTTCTCATGAGTGCGTCCAAGTGTGCAGTGAGGCATGAGCCCAGTTTCTACACTGCTCAGTGGTCTGCTCAGTCCGTCATGCCTCATGCCAAACACTGAGGCAGACCCTCCTCTCTCTTAGCATCCTCTCTGTCACTCTTCCTCATCCACACATCAACCAGCCCCACATATTAGACTGGGTGACGTCTCAGTCAGAGGTCACCAGCGCTCAAGTCGAGCTCCAACAAAGGCAAAACTGTCAGAAAAAGTTGTCAGCAATATTTGAAATGATTGATGAACAGTGCCAATGCTAACTATGAAGAGACAACTGCATTTACGGTGCATTTTCATTCCAGCCATTTATACACACGGCAACCCAAGTCAGCATTAATAAGCCAGTGCGAATGGAAGAGGCTGAAACCAGCATGTTCGGAGCAGGAAAAGGGGACAGTGCCAGAAGCCATTCCACAGGAGAGGAAAAATCTGCAATGTTCTTGTGTGCAGGGAGTCAGATGTTTTATGGAACACTTAAATTATTCAGCCTTGTTTGCCTTTCAACATCTTCTTCTCTGCTCCCGTGCGGGAGTGCCTCAGCCTGTCATCACACTACCTGATGCAGTGCTGCCATCCTCAGGCCTCGGCCGGTAGCGCAGGTGCTCCTGCAGTTCACACCCGTCAGTAGTTCTCAGGCAGTCACCACGCAGATCAAAGAGTTGGAAGGTTTTGAGTCTGATTTCGCAGCTCAGGTGTAGATTCAAGTGATTATTTTTCTCTTTGTAGTCGGAAATGCAGTGATCTCCAAAATCAGCTGCTGTAGTCGACTGAAAACCAGCAGACTTTTCAGACTTGACAGGAAGGTCAAAGCACAAGTGAGAGCAGGTCTTTAAGGGATTTATGAGACCGACATAAAAAAAAACACCTTGATGTTTTATATGAATTTATGACTTCTACACTTCAGTATCTTTTACCATTATCCAAGTTTTAACTTAAAATAAACCAAACAAACCAAAAATAAATAAATAAAATACCCAAATGATGTCACAGAAGAGGCCTTTCATCTTACATTGATGTCAGACATATGCAGTGGAAATGTTCTTCCATTCTTCCGTTAATGTTCTATAAATAGCAGTTCAAAGCATTTGGAGAGACAGCTGGTGCTGTTTCTCCATCTGCATTATAACATACTACAGTATGTATGTTATAATGCTCACGCATGCACACACACACACACATGGACACACACACACACACAGAGGGTTACGCTTTGACCTTGCCAGCTGCACCTTGCATGCTGTGTAGCATTATTGCATTATGAGGTTTACATTGTGTTGCATCATCAACTTTGGATTATTCTCTGTTTATGTTCTCCTTCTGACTTTGAGAGAAATCCCAGCCTGATCTCCCACTCCGTCGTTACGAAAGATCAGATCATTCATATCCATCTTTAATAATTCCATGTAGACTACAGCTCCAGCATAGATGAACTTATATTAGTCTTTTAGGGCTCTCGTTAATCTAAGTCCCATGTGAGTGAGACAAAAACAACCAGGCTGACAGCTTGGTGATAAAGGACCTCGCTGGTCTCATGTTAAATATTCTATAATGACATCCTGAGCAGAGGGTTAAGCCACACTCACTACACTGTGCTGCAGTCCAAGTTTTGTTTGTTTGTTTGTTTGTTTGTTTGTGGGGCCGGCAGCATTTTCTGAGTGGTGTGTCATCAACCCCCCACAACACTGTAAAGGAGGCTCAAGGAAAACATTAAAATATTGCTTCTGTATCTAAAGGACTTTCTACTTGATGTTTTAGGCAGCCAGCATATGTTAGTAATGTTACTATAATACCATTTTATTATCCATGTTGGGAAGTTACTTCAGAAATGTCACAGGTTACAGATTACTGGTTACCCCATTTTTAATGTAATGTTTTAATGCAACTATTTCGATCGCTTCATCAAAGTAGTGTAACTCATTACATTTGATTACTTTTTGATTACTTTTTAAAACTTCTAACAAATATTTTCAACCATTTTCTAATGCTTAAACCACACACTGTTAATTGCAGACGTGTGTCGCTGCCAAGTCAAACAAGTGAGCCAATCAAGAGCAACGACCTCGACTGGAAATGGCAAAAGAAGACATTGTGCACATCGAAACATGCAAAACAACAAAATGAATATTATTCTCCATTCAGCTTAAGCTTTTTACAGAGAATATTCGGATGAACCCCCCCGTTGTAATCATTAATGTCGTCATTAGTAACTGTAATTTAATTTCACATTTTCCTCAGTAACTGTAACTGATTACAGTTCCATTTATTTTGTAATTAAATTACGTAATTTCATTACATGTAACCAGCTACTCCCCAACACTGAGTGCTATTAACAACTATTAACTATTAAGTAATAGGAAACATGCACGTCCTCGTGCTGGTATAGTTCATAAAATGGTTACTTCATTCCTTCGGTTATCTCATTATCTGTTCAGAGGCCACATTCTCTGTGTTTCACCACATCTCTCCTGGAAACGCTGTTTGTTTTGTGTAAGATGTTGGTACTCAAAGACACCGACTATTGGAAGTGTTTTTTCAACCAGTTCTTGGCTACATAAGACAGAATTTCCGACAGTGACAGTCCGCAGTGGGAGGTGGGAGCTTTTTTAAGAGCAATTAGTGTGAGGGAGGTGATGTGTCTGCAGCCTGTGGGGGAAGAAGGGAAGTGATTTCTGACTGTGGAGGGAAGAAGGAGAGAACACGAGCACATAAGAGCTTCACAACATGTCTCAAACATCCTCGCTCCCTGAGGTAATTATCTGTCACTGGAATGCCGCTGCACCGCCCTCCATCATCAACTCATCAGACACTCATCAGACCTCAATCAATCTCATTCACTTGAGATGGCGCTACGAGCATCGTCTCGCCGGGAAGACTTGCCGGATCACAGCAAGTGGAAGGAGTTGAAAGAATTATACAAACTCAGTTACACATCTGTCCGACAGCAGATACACACATGAATATTCTAAGTGCATACAGTAAGTTAACACGTTTCCAGTGCTGAACCCTCCAAGGTCAGTATGGACTAAGCTGCAGTGAAGAATAGGAAAAGCCTTAAATCTGGTGCAAAAATCCCAGCCTTGCTCAGACTGGGGCACACAGGTGAGGACCGTAACAAAAAAACACAAGCACAGCGTCTCTCTCTGCAGTGTACACCACACACTCTGCACTTGAACCAACCTGTGTGACTTTCTCTGTCACGTTGTGAGTCCGGTCAATGAGTTTGCAGGGAGCTATGATGTCCATCTCCCCGGAAGGCAGCGCGATGAGTGGATCAGGTTTGAAATCCACAAAGTTGAGGGTAATCTGAGGGATTTTGGAAATGGTGCGGTACCGCATGAGGTCCGAGTCTGACGTGGAGTTCAAGATGTTGGACTTGCTGTTTACCGCACCTGCAAGCACACACACACAAAGCCGACGCTGAGGTAAAAATAACATGGTATAACATAAAGAGTTGTCCGTCTATCCTGCTACCACCGATCTCACCAGTGCTGCTGCTGCCAAGCCGGATGCTGGCTCTCCGGTTCTTTCGGTCCCAGTCAGGCCTCATGGCCTCGATCTCGTCGACGGAGGAGGCGCGACGCATGCTGTGGAAGCTCTCACGCGAGCGGCTGTGTGACAGGGAGCAGTTGGAGCCCGAGCCGTCGGGGTTGAGGCTGAGGCGGTGATGAGGGGCTACGCAGGGAGACGACTGTGTGAGAGGACCCACCAGTTGGGCCCTGTGTGAAAGAGAAGGAGGCCGTACGGGGGGGTCAGAGCTCAGCAAGGTGCGCTGGTCCTCCTGGCGGTCTTCTGGCCAACTCTGCAGGGCTGACCTAGGAAACAAATAAGGACATAGTGGGTATTTACATGATGTTACAGATTTGGGAGTCTGTCATTGAACTGGATTTCAGGTTAAAATCACGTGATGGCAAGCGTCTGCCAAAACTCAAAAACACTTAGCCATCCATGACCTTTAACCTCAACATAGGAGGAAATGGTCAAGAGGATTTTTATCTGAGGAAGCACTCAAGATTAATTTGCAACATGTGAAAAAAAATCACAGACGGTACAGTTAGAACAACCACATACTATTTAGTTACTCTAAAATGAAGACATCAGCTAATCCATCTCTATATGGCCCTAAAAAAAAGTCATCCACAGGTCCGACCTGCTTCTGCTAATTTGCTCTTGCTGGTCTGATGGTAAAGGTGGAAGGGGCAGGAACTCCCCCAGCCCGAGGGACTCTGGACTGTGGTGGTCTGGGTGCAGCGGCAGGGGTGTAGCAGTGGGGATTTCACCGGCCTCCGCGTCGTCCAGAGATACTTTACTGTTGGACAAGGAGCGCAGCAGAGGAAGACGCAGCTTGAAGCCTCGTGGACGACCTTGAGGACAGAAAGAAGGGTGTAAAAAGACTTGTTGTCGTCGACTGAAAGGAGCGTGTGAATCAAAGGGAGAAAAAAGTAGAGATGGGATATTGAAGGATATTCTGGGATATGGAGGTCATGCTAGGAGAGAGGGAGATTTAAGGTCCGAAAGTGGATCATGTTTAGTCTACTTCAAACAGCTTCAAAAACAATTTACCACGGGAATCTGGGACAGTAACATTGATTAGATTTTGCTTAAAACAAAGAAATCTGGTTAAGAGTAAGATGTAACAAGCATCACCAGTGTCCTACTTTGGATGTTGTTTTATCGGGGTTATGCTTCTAAAACATGAAGTGCACATTCATGCTCATGGCAACAAGAAAACATTTTGTAACACAAGTACCCGGGTTCCACAGGAACAAAATCACTTAGCAGTTATAAAGACAACCTGCTCTTTCTGCAAAATGAAATGACTGGACAAATAAAATCTATTTCAATTCTGAAAAAAGAAAATGTAGATTAACAGGAAGGCATGTTGGGCAAGGATTTTAAGCACATGCTAATTTCTTAAAATGAGCTAATCAACAGGGTGTTTTCATCCAGACTTTTTAATCAATAGTTACTAAACTAAAGTTTGTTCTGTTTATTTTCTCAGGTCTTATTTAAAAACAGTTACATTCGACGCTGAGTGCAGGACAACAGGGATGAACAAAGATGAAGAGACCAAACCCGAGTAGCACAGAACACAAAACAACAAACTACGATGAGCTTCATCGGTAGCTACCAGTGACGAGCCAGGTGGGCAGGCGGTGGTTGAGCTCCTCTTTGTGGTCTCGGAAATTCCCCTCTGTCATGACCTCGAAGTTGAGGATGAACATGATTACCACGCCATCCTCGTTCTTTACTGGCACCACGTCCACCATGCACAGAAAGCAGTGTCCTGCGTGGGAAGAGAGAGGGAGAGAGATGAGGCTCAGACAGGACGGACTGCTTTTGGTGAAAGCTTTTATCCACCGCCAGCGCGTATACGGTCTTAGAATTGAGATTAAAACCTCTAACCCTGTAAAGCTGTTTGAAGTAACAGCATACATGCAGCACACTGCTTCTTTACATGCGACACACAAGCTCAACTGATATTTAAGTGGCCGCGTGTCTGAAATTCAAAGTAAATCTTTGTCGAAAACAATGCCATGTGCAACACGAACAGTCAAAGCACGCGTGCTTATTACCACGAATGAGAACATATGCACGAATCACACAGGCCCACTTTCACAAGCACACACACAAATACACTTTTCCATTCTCCTTAATAAGTGCACATCTGCGCTTAATCAGCTCACACACTCTGCATATGAGGCCAAGCACATTCACTAATCTGCTACATGAGTGCTAAAACAGCTAAGTAAGCGTGAAATTAGACTACACATGACAGTAAGTGGCTGGCGGACGTCTACCAGGTCTATAGGTCTGAATACAACTACACTGAAATTCAAATAAGATGCTATTTGGTCTCGACACAAAGAATTTGAAACTTCAAAGCATTAAAATTGGCAAGTACACACAATGACACATGAAAAAAGCACTGTCATCTCAAGCTGAAACACTGGAAAAGTCAAACGGGAGAAGATATAAACATCAATACAACTACAGAGACACGTTTGGAAGCAACTTTGAGTGGAGAAGTAGTGAAATGTTGCACGGAAGAACACTGAAATGTTCCAGAAAATGTATGGCTTACAAGTTACTCCAGCAAGTTAGAATGAGAACCTGAGGTTAGCACACTGAAAATTTACTACAGAAAAAAAACAAACAAACTGTAGATCAGACGAACATAAAGCAAGTTTAGCAGAAGTTAACTAACCTGAAGAACAAGAGGAAACACATGTAGTAAAGGCAACATGTGGATCCAGGTCTTATTGTTCTTAAGCTAAAAAGTATTCTGTCCATAATGAAAATGTATAAATTTACAGCAAGTTAAAAAAGAATTCCATCTCAGCGACACAAAAATAAACCTACACCATTTAAATGACTAATTTTCCTCTCAAATATCAGAAATATTATCCAAATGTTCTCTAAAATATCCAGCAGCCATTCAGTCATGATCATTTAAATCCAATCTAATGTCCTTCTTGACTGCACGACTCCTTGTCCACTATTGCCCTAATAAAAAACCCCAAAACACAAATCTATAACAAAATGCATGCAGTTAAAAAACCACAACAAAGATTTTCGCTGTGCATCAGTTTCCTCACAATTCAAAAAGTCGTTTAGTTTGATTCTGTAATCTGTAAAAATTTTTGTTTCCCCTAAACAAGGACAACTTGGTCGCTGCCTGAGGTGACCTTTTAATGTTTTACAGTTCCTCTGACATTTCCCAGAATACCTTGCTCCGTCCCACCCCGTCTCTTACCTGGGTAGCGATGGTCAATGAGCGGCTCTACGTATAGCATGGAGCATTTACAGCCAACACGGCATGCTGCGCAACCCAACGCACAGTCTGTCCACTGCATGTCTGCCTCACTCACCCACCGCCTGTCATTCATCTCACATCATCGTTGGAGAGTGGGTTGAAATCTGATTGGATAGCAGCATAATCCCAACACAGGAGGGGGAAAAAAATATGACACACAGGGAAAACTAAAGGATTACACCATCTGGCCATATCTAGCAGCGCATGTGTGTGTGTGTATCCGTGTGCATGCATGCTTTTTGTGCACATGTGTACAGTAGGTAAATGCCCAGTCTTCTGTTTCATTCACAAGTTACCGGGTCCTGTCCATTCATGCCTGCATACATTAACAGCTGTGACGCTGCATTCGCATCCTTTTAAAATCACAGAAGGTGTCGCTGATGTTACGGTAAAAGTTATTACGCCTGGAAAAATACAAGTGCTGCCTTCCTAGCTTGAATATTAGCACGAAAAAGGATCAACTGTCGAATATTTTCTGATACTTTCTGTAATAATAATTGAATATGGACCAAATGTAACAAATACTATCTCATAGATAAGCTATTTTGGGAAAAATGGTTCAGAACAAAGAACAACGACATGTGGTAACACTGGCACGGTCCTTTAAGCTGATTTGCACTGGGGGGGAAAATAAAACCAATAGCAGACATGTTCTAAAAAAATGTTTTACCATTTTGTACCAGATAATAACCAGACAATAAGTTTCTGTGAAAACTATGACGCAGTAAAACTTTTCATAGACTTGAAGATCCAATGCACAGCAGCACCTCACTACCGGGTGCCAGCCGGTGCAGGGCAGACCGTAACAGATTAAAAAAATAAAAAGTCCAGTGTACACCAGGATTCTCAGATTGACTCTATTGATTTTTTATGTTACGTTCAAAATAAAGGGACAAACATTTCGCCTGCTGCTTCACCAGGTTCGGTCACTCCTGGTTTGTGCTGGAATTTCTATTTTATGGTCTAATAAAATATCTCACATTAGTTTGTCACACAGATTCATTTGGATTAATGGGTTGATGCCCTCACTGATTCTAATTACTGTCGCATGAACAATAATCAGAGACAGATTTTTAGCACTAGTCTGTCCTCTATAGAGCTTTTATTTTACATTCCATATTTCTCGGCGGATTATACTCTTGGAACTGGTGTAACATGTACAACGGCGGAGAAACACTTTATATTATTACAATCTGTCAGCCCCAGACTTTTACTTGGCAATCTCCCCAACGGTACACGTAGCAAGCTATGAGTATGTGTGTTTTTGGATGACAGATGTGACTTGTATCTACAAACACACACGTGCACGCACACACGCACGCACACACACACACACACACACACACACACACACACACAACAATGTAGGATTAAATGTCCACACAAGGGGATTTAACTTCATCTCACTGTTTTATGTCTGATAAATTATAGGTCAAAGTATTTATTGTCAATTCTTTGAATGAATCTGGAGCTCTCGCTCCGCTATGTTTCTTTTCTGTGTGTTTACTTAAGTACACATATTATATATGTGTACTTAAGTAAACACACATACTATATGATGTATGATAATTGTGTATGCATGAATGTTTTGCATGCATACATAAATGCATGTGTGCACTGTACAGTGTGTTCTACAGTGATGTAGAAAGAGTCTTTCACTATGTAGAAACATGCACACATAAGTGGGTTTATCTGTGTGTGTGTGTGTGTGTGTGTGTGTGTGTGTGTGTCCCAAATTTGGCAGCGTGGTGAAATTCAAGTATTAAGGCTTCGTATTCCCGACACATCAGAACTATCTGCTGCTGACCGCCGCACCGTCTCTACGTACTGTAAAAGATTTCCTCGGGGAGAATCTGAATCTGAGCTCTGAGGTTAACGGGGCAAATGCCATTTTCTCTAAATGCTGACCCTGGATAGATTCCAATTCAGCGTGTACCAGCTGATAATCTGATACAGCGTTGCTGACTTGCAAAGCTCTAGGAGATTATCACAATACACTAAAACACGTCCAAAAAAAAGCAAGAGTGAAAACTGCTCACGGCCGAACAGGGGAGGTCCACTTATCACACGATTCAGCGTTTTCAACCAAAAGCACAAACGAGTGCTCAGAGTTTAGGGGGACCGACCAGAACATCATATAAAAAGGGTTTGACCCAAATTCCTTATTAAGATTCTTTTTGTGTGGATTTGAATGCTTTAGCACACGCACCAAATACAGCAGATGTTAATAAAGTGAGAAACCAACTCTCAGTTTTATCAGTTTTCTGGATGGATTATTTGAGATAAACAATAAATATAACAATTGATTTTATTTTACTATGGAGCACATCAGAAATTTGTCATTCCTAACAATGAAGGTTAATGCAGTTTTATTTTCTACCATTATATCCGTTATTCAGATGTTAGATTTTCAGAGCTCACATATTATAATGATAGTTTAGGTTCCTCTTTGATGTCTTTAAGAAAAATTAGGATCTGTCCTCAGTCTCAAAAGCTATGGTTGCATAACCTGTGCTCACACAATCGTAAAAAGCAGGTATGTGTAGCCAAGTAAAAAAAGCACCTTAAAATAGATATGAATAAAGAATAAATCAATAAATAGACTAAAGGGATACCCCAACTTTGTCCTTATTTGCCTCCCTTATGAGTTCCAGACAAGAAGATCGATACTATTGTTACGACTGCGTGTGTACTAAAAAGGAAGAGATGGCAGAGCTCGCCTACCGCTAATTAGCTTAGCTCAAATACTTGTAGTCAATGGGAAGTGCTAGCCTGCCTTTCCTAAAGTCATCAGATAAACTTTCCAACAACTCTGAATGGTCCTGTGTACTTGCTGTGACTTGTTTTTTTTTTTACCATATTGCGTTATTTTTAGACTCAGATAAACACTTTATGAAGTACTTTATATATTTCTTCGTTTCGAGTTGTTGGAAAGTTTATCTGATGGCTTTAGGCTGAGGCAGGCTTCCTTGTAACTGCATGCACAGTGGAAAGAATCGTACCTACAGTATCTTCTTGTTTAAATTCAGGAATGAGGAAAATAACAAAAAAAACCTTGCCATATCCCTTTAAAAGAGTGGTTAAAATACATTTGTCACTGTGTTGTAAAATGTAAAGTTCATGTAAAAAATGTTGCTTAGAATATCATAGGTGTGATTTGTTTTGTTTTGATGATTAAAAAGCTGAAAATTTGAGTATCTTACTAGAGAAACATATGGAGTTACCTGGATTTTGCTCCTTAATCAAGTGACGCACGGGGACATGAGGGGAGACAACGTGTGGGAGGAGATAAAAAGAGAGCAGGGAGCGATGACAAGTGAAGGAGTTTTGTGTGCAAGTCCAAAGTTTTGTAGGAAAAGTTTGCGCCTCCTTATACTGTCAGCAAGATAATCTGCAAAAGGACACACATGTGTCATTAGCAGATCATTTCTTTTCGTTTGCTGCACTGCCGTCTGCATTTGTCTGCTCATTTGTTTAAACAAGTGGGTAGTTAGCATCATGGACGACTGGAGCTGCTGCTAACTAACCCAGCTCGGCTCACAGCTTCGTCTGGATTGTTTCCAGCCTGGAAATGAGAGATTACAACCAGACTGTGCTCTGAGTCAACCCGGGCGCTCAGAGTTCCTCAGGTGATGCTGTCACAGTCACTCTCTGAGTATCTCCACCTGCAGTCATTCTGCTCCTGCGTTAAAACCGACGGACTGCTGAGCTCGTCCGTGGAGGACGTAACTCTGGAAAGATGCACGGCTTTGTTTTGTGCTTTGAGTTTCGGAAGGACCACTGAGTTTTGGTTCCTACAATCACAAGCATCATTTTATTTATTTTATGTCTTTTTGTCCTGCTTAGTCATAATTGACGTGTGTTGTGTCACTGATTGTGTCAAATTGAGACAGGGCGAAGAAAATAATTAATTTTAGTCAGTCCAGTCAGAAGGTCCTCTCACAGCTCAGCGTTAGGGAAAGTGACTGGAACTCCCCGCGGGCTATAAAGGACATTTTTGCCTGGCGGGATGAGAATGGGTCAATTAAATGTTCATCCTCTCCTTAGAGCAGCACAGAGACAAGAGATGATTGATACAGAGGGAAAATGGTTTGTATGCTCAGTAATCTGATGGCAACCCCGACTCTAATCTGAATCTAAACAATTCCTCCAATGAGAAACTCCCGAAAAAGATAAAGAAGGTTTCAGGACCTTTTTTAATCTAAAAGAGATAAACAGGTGAACACACACCTCTCTTTGCACCATCTCCCCTCTGCCACAGATCATCCTGCAGCATGCTGAATAGAAATTAGTCTCATAATCTCTTTCAGTGAACAAGTGGATTAAAGGGGAAAAGATTAGCGTTCAATCAACCGGCTCCTCTCTCGTGTGCTGATGAGAGGGGATCAGAGGGGTGAGCTTACAGAGGCAGAGGTGGAAATAAAACACCTCTAACCTGAAAGTAGAACGGGATTTAAAAGATGTGTCTCTACAAATGTACATAAACAGTACACTGATTATAATGTCACTAAAATGGGCATTTTGTTACCTCCGCCAAGGAGGTAATGTTTTCGCCAGGGTTTGTTTGTCTGTCTGTCTGTCTGTTAGCAACATAACT
>JAQLOL010000013.1:20560137-20576265 GCA_029783665.1 Naso thynnoides
GATGGTATGAGATGAACTGATCGTAGGTGACTTGATTTATGAGGCAAACATTGATTATGACTGGAGATGCCCTTTAACCATGATCTGTCCTACAACACCACCCTCTGGACAACTTTGATGCATTATGTTGTTCATGTTCCCGCAACCACACCACTCAGCGCATCTACTTCAAGCCCCCCTCCCCCCCCCGACCCACCCCACCAGGACCAACTACCACACCTGAGGGGAATTCACTCCCCAAAACCATGTGACACTCCCCATCACTCTCCACCTTCAAGAAATTCCTCAAAACTTACTTCTTCAAATCTGCCTACAACCACCAACGGTCCTCGCTGTCTCCTCTTTGTATTTGTTATCTTTGTTTTTGTTTTTGCTGTTCTTTGTTCAGCATCTTTGAGTATCCAGAGAAGCACCATATAAGTCCAGTGTATTATTATTATTATTTTTTTTTCCAACAATTTCATATTGTGGGATCAAGCCTGCAAGCCTTTGACTTCTGTCGTTATCTTTTCAGTATATTAGACTGCTAGACACAGGCAGGCAGAGGAGTGATGGTGAAAGGAGAAACAAGAACCAAGAGGGTTTCATTTCCTTTCCAAGGCCGTAGTTATTTAAAATGATGCTTCTTGTCCTCCTCTGTCCCTGCGTACCGGACATTCCTGCACTTTCACTGTTTGAAGACAGACAGGAATGCACACTGAAAGTGTAAAAAGCTTCAGTCCAGTGCACTTTGGCAGCAATGTTAATAGGCCAAAACTACTTTGTGCTCCTGTGAACAAGTTTTTGTTTTCATTTTCATGTCATGATGAACATGAATAATGACATTCATTAAATTATTTTTTAAAGAAAAAATGTCCAACATTTGCTGGTTCCATCTTCTTGGATGTGGGGATTTGCTGCTTTTCTTCGTTATTTATGACAGTAAATGAGGAGTCTTGGGGTTTTGAACTGTTGGCCGGACAAAAGAAGCAACTTGAGACGTTACTTTGGGCTCTGGGGAGTCGTGATCAACATTTTTCATGAGATTTAACATTGCATAGACAAAGATTATTAGCCACCCCCATTGATCAACAGTTTTCAGCTTCCTCTTCGAATTTTGATGTGACCTCGCAACTTTACGGTGATCATGGATACATCTAAAAAATACGACATGAAAACTCTTGTGGCAATCTGCCAAATTATTAGTTTTTTTTTTTTTTTTTTAAAAACACACGTTATTCCATTGCCTGGTCGCTCTCTCCATGCCTACTGGGCCAATCGGAGCCGCGGGATGGCACAGGTCCTATGATAGAGTCTGAGGTAGAGTCTCAGGAAGCACGTCTGTGGGCAGCCCCCGTCATTTTGAAAACTCTGTGTTGTGTAAATCGTGCAGAGCTTGCTCGGATTTCCTTGGTGTCCAGCGTGTTCCTCCTCGCCGACTATGGGAATTTTTCTCTCCTGAGAGGATTTGTCGAACCGGGGAACAGAGGTAACTCTGACGTTGCCCCAAAGATTGTCAATCTAAGCCCTTAATCATTACCTCAGACTCATGTGAGGCTGCTGGCGCTTGTTAAGAGTGTGTCTTGCTGATTTAACCACCACAAAGTGCCAAAGCCCTGCCAGCAATTGATTTTGACTTCGGGGGTAACATTAGACCGATGCCGCGGGGGCATTTCTTCATCAGTCTCGTGCTGAGAAGCAAGCCAGTGATAGAGGTGTGACAGCATGAACAAACTCATTCTGATTAAATCAGCGCAAGGTTTAGTGTTCATTTGCAAAGCAGTAGTTACTCAAACATAACACACAAAAGTCCCTTTGGTCCCAGGACAGTTTTCCATCCATCCCAAACACAGTTTCCATCATCACTGTTACCCCTCAGTTCCACCATAGGTATCAACTCTAGTCAATGTGTGTGCTTCTACTGGCCCCACTGCATGTGTATGACTCTGCTGCTGCTATGGAGCCCTCCATAGCAGATACGCAAGACTCATCAACACATTCAGCACAGAGCAGATCGAGTGGGACAGGAGATTACACACAGGTACAACATCACAACATCTGGTTTATTTTCGAAATAACACACTCTTTGTTGGCACCACATCATTTTTCACTTGAAGGTGGAGTCAGTGGGATTTCCTTGAAAAATTAAACATCAGCTTAAACAAAGACAATAGTGCTAAATCATCACTTCTGGGCCTCTATAAATGTGTGGTGGTGAATGTGCAGACACGCTGCCTTCTCGCTGTATGTGTCAGGAGCTGCTTGGGATGTTTCTAGGTGGGAGGGGGATGCGTTTCCCTTAGCTAATGACAGCGCTCAGGTGAGGTTGAGAGCACAGTGGAGCACAGCCACTGGATGTTATTCAGACTGGAGAAAGTTACAGATATGGACATAGCGGTGGAATATAGCCCTAGTAAGGTGAAACAGCGAGCAGAGCAGTTTGGCTTTCAGCCACTTTCGAGCTGAGGAGAGGCTGTGGATAATAGCGACATGGGCTTGACCTGCTTTATGTTGGACAGGTAGTTAGCTTGTGTTAGCTTATTATATTCCTACCTTGTTTTGTAAAGTTAGGTAACAATAAACAAAACATCATTAAATGTGAAGCAAGACCTGAAGTCAACAGATTGGAAGTTTTCAGGGGCCACAATCACGCACGACTCTGTAACTACAGTAAAATCTTGGTGGTCTTGCAAATCAAGCTGTCTGGCCATGCCGCGTCGGTATTGACGGACAACAAAGCTAAGCACAAACCTGCAGCCAAGCCGTTCAGTAATGCAAATGGAACCAGTAGACTGCCTGGGTTAGTTATGAGCCCTGGTCTGCCTGCATACAGCAAGAGGGAGGGGCTGATTGACTGGGAGTGGAGGGAGACCTGCTTGCTGAGCAGCAGCGCAAAGCAAACTGTTAAAAATCTGTAAAAATATTTTGCAGACAGGTATGTACATTTGAATTTCTTGTGGTTGAACCTCAGAGAGTCGGACAGATTAAAACGATTTTCTGTTTCTGCTTGAGCAAAACATCTCACAGCTCGCAGTCTGAGTTGTTGTTCAACGCACAACATGCATAAATGACGGAGGAACAAGGTGACAGAGATCACATGACACGAATCCAGAGAAGCACAAACCACACAGTAAAATCAAGATCAAGTGGACGTGCTGTATATGCAAGCAGGAAAAGCATGAGTGAGAGTAAACGCTGGCAGGGCCAAGGTGGTGGGAATAGTCTGAATCGGAGGATAGTTGAGGTTATTTCAATAGAGAAGAGCTTATTTGAATGGGAAATTCTGTGTGTGCAAATAGCTTTCATGGTCCTTAACAAAGGAAAGGACACAATGACATGACCTGATGAATTAGGACAAACAACCTTAAATGTGTACGTGGTATGGTCCATGTTTTACAGCCAAAATGAATTTATGTAAGTCAACAATATGTTGTTTTCATGATTTCAATCAACAATTCATAACTTTTTCACTTTTCCAGTTAAAACAAATCATTTTAATGTTAGAGTGATTTGTAACATCCAGACTGGGCTCTCTGTCTCGGCCTGTTTCTGCGCCATGTAACTTCACGCTGCACCCTACGGTTTCAAAACCGAAACTTAACGATGAAGGTTAGTACTTAGGACAAAACAGTAATTTTGGTGAAACCAGGTCATATTTTATGGAGAAAATGTACTCTGGTTATGCCTCTGATGTCATCGTTGTCGTCGTCATCGTCTGCCTCAACTCAAGTTTTAGAAAGCAAAATTTAGGTTACCTGCATCATACTGTAGCTGGGGAGTGTTGGTGTTTTGCCCCACAATCAGAAGAGGGCTACATGCCAACTGTTGTGCTGAAAGGCAAAGCTCTCGATTTACTGTTCTGTCTTTGTTTCTTTCCCACCTATGGTCATGAAAGGTGGGTAATGATGGAAGGAATGAGATCGTGGATACAAGTGGCTGTAATGGGTTTCCTCAGGAGGGTGGGTGATGTCTCCCCTAGGGATAAGGTGAGAAGTTCAATCATCCCTGAGGAAGTCAGAGTAGAGCCGCTGCTTCTTTGCGTTGAATTAGCGAGTTGAGGTGATTCGGACATCTGGTAAGGATGCCTCCTTATCGTCTCTCTGTGGAGGCACGTCCAGCTGGGAAGAGGCCCCGGAGCAGACTCAGGTCCAGGTGGAGAGATTATATCTCTGCACTGGCCTGGTGATGCCTCGGGATCCCCCAGTCAGAGCTGGATGATGTGGCCAGGGAAAGGAAAGTCTAGGGCCCCCTGATAAAACTGCTGCCTCCGCAACCTGACCACAGATAAGTGGACGGATTTTGTGGCTCTTGCTAGATGTTTGACATATCAGGAAAAAACACCTGTAATGTTGCAGGTGCGTCAAATCGCAAAGAAATTAACTCCTAATGTTGCTTTAATTACACATCTGTGTATACAGGTCCACATTTCCTTAACTAATAATCTTCCTCTTCATTTTTCTTACCCTTAATCCTTTGTGTGCACTTTTCTTCCTGCCGTGTCGCCCTCTCCGTCTGTCTCCCACTCCCTCCCTCTCTCTCTCTGTCTTTGAATGTGGTTATGTAAGATCTCAAGATTTCTCAGCAGTACAGGCTGCTGGAGAGAGACAGGGACAGGGGGAGGTTCAGGCACTTTCAAAAGGCATACTCTGATGTTCACTTTCCAGCTTTCCCAGGACTTTCTTTCCTCGACATAACAGAAGGAAGTAACCGCCCATCCAACCTAATTTGCTAATCTGCTAACTTCCAAAAGAAGATTGAAGTTTGTGAACTCATCCACTGCTGTTTGCTGGCACGCTCGTTAACCAGCCAGCCTCTTCAAAACACAATCTGTAATTGTCTACTCTGTATGGAGCCGAGCCACTTGGAAACGGGCTGATGCTCTGCGGTTTGGCAAAGAGGCAAGATGAATGTTTTTGGCAAATAGGCAACAGAGCTTGTTAACTGGGATGAGTCAGTCACCTGCATTTACGTGTGAAGAAGAAAATGAGAGAGAAAATTGAGAATTAAAAGAAAAAGCGGGTAAGGCAAGAGAAACAAAGTAATATTGAGGCAGAGTTTGTGTGAGAGACGAGAGACAAGGGGCAGAGTTTGGCAAAAGGTGATAAATCAGCGATGGTAATGAAGTGACATGGGGGCTGTAAAAAAGCTGAAGAAGAGGAGAAAAAAAAGAAACAGTGGCCATGATATCATCTCTTTATTTAATTAAGGATGAAGAAACACTTCAACTTACACCGTCCAACACCTGCTCTCTAAAGGGACAGCCTCATAAACCGAGAGCTTTGTTGCCTTGGTAACAAAAGAGAAAAGAATGAGAGTGAAAGAGAAAATTGGGAAAGGGACCACTGTGAAGGTTTGAGGAGAGAGAGCTTGGTGTATCACAGTCTTACGGTGCTGCTGACATGCAAGTGCAGTGTGTGTGTGATACTTTATTGCCGACTGTCACTGGCTGCCGGTTTATAAGCTGTGTGAGAGAAGCCAGAGAGTAAAACAGAGCCTTAAGTTCATCTGTTGCAGCTGTTAGTTTGATGTGCCACTGGGACAGGCGTAGTCATCACATCCATCCTCCGAGTCTGTGCCTCTTTCCTCTTTCATGTCTTTTTGTGGACTCTCCATTTATTTTTCTCCTCCTCCTCTGTCTGTGACTGGAGGGCCAGGCGAGCATGACTGATGTGTAAACCTCCACAACTATTCAGCCCTGCTTACACTAACACAGACGTACGTGCGCATACACACACAGAGACACACACACCTGCACAAAAAAACAAGGGCTAACAAGACCTGCTACGTTTCCCAGCCTGGGGAGCAGGGGAACTTTAATTTGGATGGAGGGCTCGGTTCCATCGGCAGGGCCATACATCAGAGCAGGACCTGATGAAAGCCCAGCAGCACAAACTTGTCTTAGTTTATACTGTACGTAGAGTACACACACACACACACACACACACACACTCAAACACAGCACTGTGATACATTGGCTTTCCTAAAATAAAAACAAATGAAGAATAATATTGCATAATACCGCAGTACATAGTGCTTTACACAGAAACTTACCAAGCGGTTACTTCTTCACACATCCACCAGACATGAAGCAAGATCAGCATTCATTTTGAGTTTTGTTTCTGTCAGCTTGACGACTGTAAGTACTTAAGTATTCACTTTAACTTCAGCTCTGTTTTTCAATAATTTATTTCTTAAAAATCTCCATTAACTCCTGAGGGGAATATCTGGTTCTTGAGCTGCTCCACTTCGTTCACCAGCTGGTTGCTTGCTGTGCATGGCCGCCCCTTGTGCTGGGCAGGTTGTCTAATTTTTTTACTCGAAAAAACTTTTTGCTCCTTATAGAAATTAGGCGGCTGAATTCGATTAGAGAACTTAAAAGATAAAGTTGCAGGCAGTGAAACAAAACAATTAACCGATTGGTACTAAAATACAACTTGGAGCAGGAGAACTGCAATAATTAATAGTGACCCCTTTTCTCATACACACAGTCTTTTGTTCCATTTGTAATATAAAGATATTGATAGTTACAAGACTGAATGAATAACAGAAAGAAAAGATTGGTGGGTGGACAGTAAGACAGGAAAAACTATCTGGGTTCAGGCCATGAAGGTTAAAGTGTTGAACAAAATCTTAAAAATCATTTTTAAAAAGCAGCATTCCATGTAAAAACAAAGTGATGTCATCTCTACATTTTTCTGTACTTTTTCCTCCACTTCCTTGTGTCTTTTGTTTCTTTATGAGAATAAGATAGTATGAACAACCTTTCCTCTTTCTCTCCCAAACATACATTTGTATGCCAGTACGCTTGAAAAAAATGTCCCAGTAAGTCTCATATTTAATGAAAAACAATCTACGGTTGGCCTCAGTGATCCACAAACCATATCCACGCTGTGTGGCTCATTAGTTTGATAAATATGATCGTTATTTTAAATCAATAACGGACTGGCTAATGAGCCAGCCAATGAAGCATGGGAGCACACAAGCACAATGCAAGCGTACAACTCGAGCTTTATTACGCACAGCTACCGTATGGAGTTATTTATGACCTTTGGCTGCGGTGGAAAACCAACAATGAACTGCACGTGTCAGGGTGAAGAGTTTATTTTTGGATTCATCCTGCAGCCTTAGCAATAACCTTGAACTGTAAGTGAAACTGTGTCATGACAAACCATGACTGAGGTGAAAAAGATTTCAGAAGGGCCGACATCGAAAAGAAAACCTATACTTGAGCTGATTTTGCTATAGAGAGGAGACAGGATGATATCACACTGTCTTTAAATGTGACGAAGCTGCACATTAAGAACATCAGGTGATCTGAAAATAGCCATAATGTCCAAACACAGAACTATTTCAATGTGGGCTCTGAAAGGGATCAGGGTGAATTATCTGCACTGCCTCCACATACATACCTCGATGTCTCAGTAGCTTCCTCTTAAAATTCCCTGACGGGCTCAAACTCTAAGAGCGCTGAGACTGTGTTTATGTTGTGGTTAATATCACCTTTCTATTCTCAGTGCCTGTAAAGCAGCCAGCAGCTGAGGCAGATCACAGCTAAGCATGTGTGTGATTTAACAGGAGTTTCTGTGAGCTCCAGCAGCAGTCAGAAGAAGCCTCAAACGTGTGTGTGTGTGTGTGTGTTTGTACAATAACTTTGTGTCTGTGAGAGGAAGTGATGATGACAGAGACACATAGTTGAAGGGGAGCTTGGTAGTGAGTTTGGGAGTGAGTGGATGAGTGATTTAGTGTGTGTTTAAGTACGTAGACTAAATAGTGAATTAGCTTTTGATTGTATATGTAAGTGACAGAAAGATCAAGGCGAGGACAGTAGAAGACGACAAAGGTGTGTGTGTGTGTGTGTGTGTGTGTGTGCAGTAAAGGTTCCTGTTAAACCTTCATCTTTGTTACTTGTTCAGTTTACAGACGACTACATACTCGATAACGTGTTCTGCATAAGAGCTACTGATACTAAACAATATCACCATACAACCTTACAAAACACACACACACACACACACACACACACATACAGTGCAGCAAGGCTTAAATATTTAAGAGAGGCCATTCTGGGCTGTTTGGACAGGCGCACTCTAAGTGTGTGTGTGTGTGTGTGTGTGTGTGTGCAGGCATACATGTGTGTGTGTTTTGGATGGGAGACAAATGTTTCCAGCTTAGACCATGTGTAAATTTGCCTCCCTTCACTCCAGTTAGACAGAAAAAAACCCTGTCATTCTAGTATGCTGTCTCCATCTCAGTGTATGGAGCAGCATGGTGGGGCTTTTGAGAGTTACACAAGAACACAATGTTGACCACTTTCAGACATGTATGTATCTATGTACATGTAAACTTGTCAGGATCCACAAATTAATGCAGTAACTGAAACTAAACAAGACTGGGTCAAAACCTAGTGTGGCTTTTTTAAGTAGCTGGGCAGGACTGATGCGTAATGATGGCACCCACTTCTCCAAATTAAACATATTCCACTTAGTATTTCACCGAAACATAATAGTGATCAAGGAGCCCTTTTCAACCTCTGAAATAGCAAAATGTATTATGTCTGCATGTACAATACATCTTCCCAGGAAGAGCAGAGGAGAGTTTGTCTTGTCCGTGTTTATTTTTAGCCATGCAAACCCCATCACTTAAGGTTATCCTGGAAGCAATAATTACAGATCTGACAAGTTACTGTCGGACTGTGTATTTCAAAGAAACTTGTGACTGTTAGTCTACCCTATATATATATTTTTTATGGGTTGCTACTCACCCTTTATCTCTCTGTTTAATTAGGGGGGAAAAGCTTTTAGAGAGACAATGAACTTGAAAAGTTGGAGGTTTGTTATTATTATTGAGCACCATTTCTACATTTACGGTAACAAATATGGGCTCTGTTTACTGGACTTCACCTGATGACGGCACCGGCTCCACCACACAAAGAGACAAAAACACACACAACCAGTGTTTGAAATCAGTTATCACTTGACATCAGCAATACTAATCCTGTGTGGACAGATGGACACAAATAAGAAGGCTCAACTAAACTTTATGAAATCCACATCTTGACAACTTGATTCCAACGGGCACAGCTGCCGGATGTTCTGGCTACAACAAGACTGCAAAAAGAGACAGTGTAGTGTTACCACTAGGGTTACACTGATAAACGATAAACATTGTTCATAGGTGATGCCCAACAGACATGGAAGATGGAAACCGCAACGGCAATGTCTGTTGGCGATGTCTGCGTTGCTGAAGATCCGGGGACAGATCGTCCATATGTTAGATACTGTCCATCATGATGTTTTGCTGCTGCCAATGCCCAACTTCTATGAGGTCAACATCGTCCAAACCTATCCACCACACACAAATAAGCTGAACTAAATTCACACAAAAGAAGATTTTGGCTTACCAGCAACTTAATTAGTTGTGATTTTTATACATTCTGTTGACTGAAAATGACCCAGATGTCAACAGTTTTCAAGGCTTAAACTAAAATTTCTTTCAGCCAACTAAAACTTAATTTCATAAACAGAATGAGGTTGATTAAACATGAAAAAAGACAGCGGATAAAGGACCAAGACTCAGACTTCAGAAAAGAAAAAGCTGACTAAATTAACATTAGAAAATAGACAGACACACAAGCGACAGAGTACCATGAGCATTAACTATGAAACAAAACTGTTGCTCAGCACGTTTAGCAGGGATAATAGATGGTTCTGCCAGTTAACTCATATCTCAGAGGAGAACACAGTACAAGCACAGCGCACAATAGGTGTATGGACCGCAGGAACCATTCCATAGTTTTAGGAACTTAGTTCTTAAGAACCTCCCGTTTTATTGCATTCGCACTGCAGGAACCGTGAACTATTGTAGTTCTTAGAACTACGTTTTGAGGAACTTTTTTAGCTCCAACTCCTGAGTATGTACTTTCACCATAAATGAGGAACTACAGTGAACTAAGTGCACACTGATTGGCTGAACTCAGGAGCCAGTATTGGCAATCACCGTTAATAACCCGACAGCTGTATTAACAAGACGGCACAAACTACAAACCATAGCTCGCAACGAGATCGCCGTTTTTCTGTTGTTGTATCTTCTCTGAGACTTGATGGTATTCAGTACGAGATTCATGGTACGTTATCACCACATACTGGAGCAGTGATGCAGCAACGTTAGCTTTAATTTGCTGTTGTTGTGAAGTTACGTTAAAAAGTCACATAGAAGTGACGGTAGTGTACCAACTGCTGGCCAGTTTACGGAGCTTACGTATGGGGTCCCTATTTGTGGTGCAAATGCCAACAGTTAAAAAGCCCTTGAAGGTGTTTAGTTTCCCAGGAACTCCTCAGTGGACAGTTCCCCCAAAAAGTTCCTCAAACTGTTTGGTCCGAAAACGCCCAATGGCATACCCTGGAGTACCCACATACTGCGACATGAACACACATAGGCAAAGTATTGTTTAGACTCGAGCTGTAGCTGCCAAGCCACTGTTGGTAAAATTCAGTACAACACATTTTTGTCCCTATCCTTGGTAATAACTATGGACTCACTGTCAAAATAAATCACAAATATTCAAAGAAATCCAATATGTTTGCTTTTATGACACACACTGTGATGAAAGCAGCCAATAATCCATCTTAATGCCTTTAGGGAACACTGTGCAGTCAAGGCCAGTGTGATGTGCATTGTAGAAGTAAACTTTTTTCTTAGTACTAAAGTACTGAGAGAATCTGATTTCCTCACGATGCTCGTACATTTTTAGAAAATCGCATTACATTTTTAATGGATTGACTTGTAAAGTAAGAAAAGCTGTAAGGAACTATATCAACAGACACATTTATCAAGGCTTCCAGAGCACCATTATCTTCAGTGAAACTCAATTCTTTTAAAACGTAAATGTCTGACAAAAAAATAAACACTGATGGGCCACTCATTTGTCTTCTCAACCTTCACTTTTGACTGTTTAAAGCTTTGTGACTAAACAAATGCAGGATCATGGGCGGCATTATTTGTAAAACCCTAACACGTGCCACTTCCACACATCCATTGCTGTTTATGAACTGGCAGGTGGTTATGAACAAACAACAGGTGTTTGAAGTTTAAAAAAAAAAAAACAGCAAGCCATAATACATGTTTATTGCAGAGTGCCATATTAGAGATGATGAGAGGGGTATGAATAAGTGCCATCCACCCCAGCAATTCTGCCTCTTTCTAATCTAGAAAGAGTTATAGCATCTTTTTAGCAGTAATGAGCCCATGGCCCGCTGCTTGCAGCAGCTTAATGATGATGGGGGTGGAGCTGTGTGACCTGACCAGAATTTTTTCCATAGCTTCTTCACTTTACTGTACCCAAATGCAGCCAGCCAGGAATTGTTCAGCACCTCTCAATTTCCTTCCAAGGGAGCATTATCTCCGGTTATTTGCCAGGGGAGATAGTCCAATGGCTCATAGTCCGCATGACATCCTACCACAATGACAATGTGCTTTAAACATTTCTTCCTAGGTCCTGACCTTTGTAAAGCACAAGTGGGCCCTTGAACAAACATCAGAATTCTGAGCCCTGATGGGGTCATCATTAATCTGCTGGAGAGGAGATGGTGATGCCAGTGGGAGGGCATCCATCTGCTATGGCTTGATCCCTGACAAAATAAGAGGCCATTAGGAGGGCTTGACGTCTTCATGAAGCTTGGGCCCATAGCAATTAAACAGTTATTACAATGTCAATGATTGTGCTACAGGCTATCACACTCACACTGTCCCTAGATATATGCAGAGGCAGCAATTTGATCTGAGCAATTAGAGGCTCATAGAAATGTAAAGATAAAGTGCGCCTGAACTCCGGCTCCTCTGTCCCATTTTTATTCGTCTCAGCCCCCTCCCTCTCCAGGGCCCAGCCATCAGTTTCACTCTTTTCCCGTTTAGCATCTTCTCTCTCTCATATACCCCTGAGCCTCCAGGAGTCTCTCCCCCTGTCTCTCTGCATTCCTGTCTCATTCTCTCTCAAGCATACTCATTTAATACAATTTCAAAGTGATAATACATCTGCTATTCCTGCAACAATCTGACAATTCATTGCCTGAATCTGTTAAGTACTCCATCTCTTATTCTCTGGCCCCAACCATAATGTTTTTAAACAAGACCCATGTAATGTGGCTACTGTGGGCTCAGGGTTAGATTGACACACAGGAAAAAGAGAGTGTGCTGTGAGAGATTTTAGATGTTAGGAGTGGTGAAAAGAAGATTTTTAGTTTGAAGCTCAGTGGAAATGGGCAGCTTTTCTTATGAATGAGCAAATCAATGTATCAAAAGCTTATCTTATGTTATTTGCTATGTAAATTAAACCATGGTAACTACGTGAGATAGGGTGGGCAAAATTGGCCTGTGTGAACTTTAAGTCAAAGAAGCTTGCAAAGTCCTCAGCAATGAAATCAACCTTCCAGACCAACAAAAATACCTTGAAGGGTGTACTGTGTTAGCAGACACACAAGTCCTGTCCACACGTTTTAACATACACTAAAGCCTTAAGAAACCCTCCATATCAGACTGTTAAAGGGATATGCCAACATTTCTTTTTTGTTTTCGTGTCTTGCCGCATTCTTGAGTCCATGACAAGCAGATGGACATCATTTTTTCGACAGTGCGTGCAGTAACAAGGAAGAGACGGTCAGAGCTCGCCCACCGCTAATTAGCTTAGCTCAACTGCTGGGAGTGTATGGGTAGCATTAGCCTGCCTCTGCCTACAGTCATCAGATAAACTTTCCAGCTACTCTAAACGGTCCGGTGTGCTTGTTGTGACTCGTTTTTTTCCGCATTATGTTACGTTATCTATTTTTAGACTAAGATTAGCATTTTCTGTAATTTTCGAAAGAAAGACATATAACTGTAGGGTGCATGCGCAAACCACCACGGACGTGCTTCTAAGTAGGTCAACAAAACAAAGCCAAAGAAAACAAAAAAAAATTTCCCTTTAATAAATTAATGCTTCATTCTTTTGTCTTTCGGTTAATTGTATTGAAACCTAACAGTAAAAACAGCAGCTTTTAAGAGAAACATCAGTGTCAGTGCTCAAAAATGCATTATGTTCTTAAAGCTAATAAATAATCATGTTAAAAATTAAGATTACAATATCAATCAAAATAATCAAGATTATTATTCTTGCCATAATCGTTCAGCCCTTGGAGGAGAGAACCCTCGTCCTCTGGCATTACCAGTATAGTGGCCTAAAGCCAAAATAATTACAATGATGGTAGGAGACAAGGAAAGCAAAAGCTCCACTGCATACAGTAGTGCACTGATGAGCTATACTCACATTGATGCACAGATGAGAGCAAGTATATTTGCCATTTAGAGAACATGGTTTCTTGGCATGAAAGTGACACCTGCGTTGGGTGTAAATAGCAATGACACTTGCACTGTGCACCGCCTTTGCGCCGGGTGGAGAATAGGGCCCAGGACTCATATCTCTTATGTTTCTATCACATTCAGCCTGATTTATTCCTTATTTTGATGATAAGATCCAAGCTTTTGTGACTTTAATTAGACTCCAGTTCAATGTTTCATTTGACTATCACATCAATGGAAACCTGGAGCATGTTTGTGAACTAATAACCATCCATAAAATCTTGACACAAATATGTAGCCCATAACACAGTGTTGTCGGGATTATTTTCCTCATTGGTTTTAATAGTCTAATTTTCTGGCTGTCACACATGATCATGGCTGCTAAATGAAAGGCTCATTCTGACTGTCCAGGAACTGCAACATGCAGAGGGATTTGGCCAGCAGAAAAAAGGTATCTGCTGAGTAATGAAAGCTCAGATTATGATGACCACTGTGTAATAACTTCCACTGAACTCTCAGTGACCTGGTATCAACTGCCAAAATATGGAGAGGAACCTCAAGTTCTTCACTGCAATCACCACCTATAATGGAGGCACATCTGACAAAGTCCAAACTATGATAGTGGACCGGACAACAGAACTTCTTGGCACATCTATCAAAGGCAAGATGTTGACACAAAATGTTTCATCTACAGCCTGAAACTCCTCATTTTAAAAGGTTGGCCTCCAGGTGATGGCTGAGGCATTTCCAAAAGCAGCCAACTGAGAAAGTGTTCTGCCACCACAGGGTGTCAGACTAACTTTTTTTTTTCTTTTTTACAAGAAGCACTGTAGCATGCAGAAATTTAGGGGCCACACCTTAAATCGACCTGCATCATAAATTTCAACTTTCTGCATTCATTAGAAATAGTTTTCTTTTCATGAGTTGTTATTTCTCACAGGAACTGCTAAGGATTTGGATTATTTTTATAGATTGAAGTCAGAGTTGAGTCTGTTTGACAGTAAAAAAAGAAAAGAAAAGTCACTTGTAAGGCTGACCATTAAGCATTGATGAAAGTGACCAAATCTAAATCTTTCTGAAACATTTAGCCTTATAAATAAATTCCAGTGTTCAAAAGACACCATTATGATATTCAGGGTTATTAAATAATGACTTAAAATCAGGACATCCATAAAAACAGACAATGCTCATAAATCAAAAATACAAAAGTTTTTATTTAGTAGAAATTATTTGTGTGCGTCTGACTGACAGTGCACAGTTTAAATAAAGCATCAGCTTTTTATTCAGCACAGATGTTCATTGATCAGGTATCACAGTGCAGAGAGATAAACACTGATTACTGTGAGCCTAACAGTGCTGATGTACATAGACACAAACAGCTGCTGAAATGACTGTCATCTTCGACAAACATATAACTTTTAAAAAAATATGGAGCCGCAGTGCTTGTCAATGTCAGTAAACAGCCTCTTATTTCCACAGCCCCAGTGTTGTCCTCTTGAGAGTGTTTCCCCTTTTTTTCTTAATGGGGAACTTGGCACAGACCAAGGAAGACATGTTTGAATGACACCTCCTGAAAATTTCATAATCACCGATTCCAGAGTTACGAGACTGTCAAGCACTACCCTGGCCTACACTCCCTCCTTCTTTTTATTCAACATGAAAAAATGTCAGCAAATTTGCAGGTTGTGCATGTGTGAGAAGTTGTCAAATTCACTTGCTGTCTCAAAAATGGTCACAAAACGTGACCATTTAGCCGTCTGGAGCACTGCACCATGTAACCTCAACAGAGATGGAAAGAAAGCTAGAAATAGAAGGATAAAATTATACCAAAGTATAACTGTACTGAGCAGCAGAGGACGCTCACTGCTTGCCGTCGCTAGGAGGCGAGTCCTAAGCAACGCTACAGACATAACGTTCGGTTGTGACCAATATCAAGTTTGTTGTACAGTTGTGGTTGTAGGCAGCATATCTTCTGTTCTCCAGTCCTTTCATCATGGAGTGCACTTTTGGTGATCCTTCTTTGTGTTGGAGCCATTTAGGTCATAGCGCTCCGGAAAACCGGAGACCGCAACAGTTAGCTTCTCCTCCATTGTCATCTCCATAGAAACCCAAACAAACGGTTGTAGCCAGCACTCTTTGAAAATGAATGAATTCTGGCGGCCTTTGCTGCTCAGGTCGCCGGCAGTGTGACCATTGTACACACTGTACACTGTGCATTGAGATAATTTTTAACATTTAAAATTATTTTTAGGAGCAGCGAGGGGAGGAGATGGGTTTTGGACAGCATTATGTGGACAAGGGTTTGATTAATTTTACCAATTCTGGACATGAACCACACAACATACTACCGAGAAGCAGGGAATTCAGATGTCATTATTAGTGACGCTTCAAAATTTCAACCAGTTTACTGCAGCTCAGGGTCATCAGTTATAAAGAGTTTGTCAATTAAAGTGACACTGCTGAAATCGTAGTGGCAGTTTACAGCAAGCACACAGCTACCACAGGAGAGAAAAGAAGACGGGGAAAAGGGTGAAGAAGAGCCCTTCTTGTGCCAAATTGTCCAGATGGGAAACCAAGCAATTAGTAGCAGAAGGGAGGCCAGGCACGAGTTCCCAGCTAAAACAGAAGCACTTTCTTTTTCCGAGTGTGTGTGTGTGTGTGTGTGTGTGTGTGTGTGGCACAGAGAGCACTGCAACGGACGGGATCCAGCAGAGAACAAGGGAAAGTCACACACATCAAACAAACTGTCACACTTTAGACAAAAAGGGGAGCATTTCATCATGCAGTTTATTAGGATATGAGGAAAATGGTAATAGGCTT
>JAQLOL010000013.1:20576365-20588656 GCA_029783665.1 Naso thynnoides
ATCTGACCTTTACAAAGCACGCACAGATTTTCTTCTTGGATGTGTGTTGCTGTGCTGTGGCACTTCTCCTCAATCGGCCTCTCTGCTGTTTGCCCCCTTTCCTGTACAGCTTGTCTTACAGTGTCGACCCTCAGTGTCCTTCAGTCACAAGCATGACATAAGACGCCTAACACCAACACCAGTTAGCTAATGTCACGTAGGGCAAACTTTAGCTTTGTTTAGCTATCCATATTTAGTAGTAAAGTATGAAAACTGACTAACATTAGCATTTATTTGTGTATTGAAAAGCTAGATAGCTAGCTTCTTACGTTAGCCTACAATGTCCAAATCCCCCTCTTTAATTTGAACCTTTTTCTGTCTTAACTATAAAAGTAATCATTCACCTCACATTCAGAGCACACCCTCTCACTCCACACATAAAATGTGCGTAAAAAAAAGAGATACGCACACACACCGAAAAGAATGATCACATCAAGACCTGCTGTATGAAGCAGAAACACAAAAGCATAGGTGGCTACCTTGAGGTTTTCTGTGTTAAAACTTGAAAACTAAGTCTGAGTATGTATTTTTATTTTTTGCACTGAAGACAAAACTGACTATTGTTACTTTTAGGACAAGCAATAACATAAAACACTTGAGGATGGAGAAACAAATTCCGTGCTAAAGTGTGCAGGGCCTCGTGCAAAGTGATGCTGCGTCCTCAGTTAGATTCCTGCTGATTGCAGTGAGGTGGCCTGAGCCACAGCAAATTCCCCTTTTGATTAGAGCCACAAATAAAGCTTTACTGGCCACTGAGCTGTGACAATAGAGGGTCTGCTCTCTAAGTCCAGCCTGCCTGGTATGCAGGGCAAAGAATGCCACAATGGGATGGCAGAATACAAAAGCAGGACTTGTTTTGATCTGGCATTGTTGGGTTTTAGCCCCGCTGGCAAAAGCAAAGGGCTGTCAGGGTGACACAGCACTCTGATGATCAGCTCTGATAGTTTGTCCCAGCTGGGTCTGAGGAAGAGCAAGGACTCTTGCAGCCACAAGCAGATTAACAAGCGTGTGTCAACCTCACTGAGAACCACCAACATTTTTCAAATGGGCTCACTAGATCAGTGCAGTGCTATTTTTTTAAACATTTATTTGCACACATATACACACTTGGCACACATAAAGGTCCTTCACATAACTTTCAAGCACCAGTTACAGTAAAATTTCTTTAAACTCTCATGACCTTGCTTAGTCTGGCAAGAAAACAAGGTCAAATCAATTTTAAATAATCAGATCCGAAACTGATGGTTCGCAATAAAAAGTGCAGTGTTTATAATATGCAAGCCTCAAATGGTCTGATAGGGTTGGACAATATATCGATTTTAATTTGAAATTTGAATAAATTTTGTTGAAAATAAAAATTGTGAGAACTGTTTTTTCCTTTAACTAGGGTAAATATGGTAACCTACGGCTCCCTCTCACCCCTGGGCTCTTATTTTTTATAACGGACGTTTGGTAAAAGTTAGGCTGGCACTTTTTTCATCCTAAAATGGGGGATTGATCTTTGTTTGATCGAATCTTTATTTTAAAAAGGTTTGGTTTAGTTAAAGCCAGGTTTGCGCTTTTTTCCAGACAGGGAAATTCATGTTTGTTTGAAATAAAAGTGACCCATATTAAATAATTCATTTGTGTTTTGTAGTTTTAAAAACAAAATCGCTTAAAATCAAAAATGGAATACATCATCCAGCCCTATGGTCTAGCAGTTGTTTGTGGTCTGCACCCATGTAGAGCTCCTGTAATGGAAACAGTTTCATTCAGTCAGCTAAATTTCACTGCCATTCACTCTTGTACTTCCATAGCATGGCTCAAACTACACATCAACCCTGTGCATACAGTACTACAGCATACCAATATGATTTACTTTGAGCAGCTGAAAGAGTGTACTTGTAAAAAAAAATTATAGTGTAAAAAGTTAAATAAAAATGTGATCATGTAAATTGTGGAAAGAAACAAAAGTGGAAGTACTTCAGTAAATGATTGGGTACTTTGCTATAAAGCGAAGTGAAAATTCCTCTGTAAAATTTAGAATCACTGTATATGCAAACGGCAGTGAGAAAGATGAAGCAAGGCGAGGCATGTTTATTGTTACAGCATCATTCAGACACAAGGCAACTCAAAGTGCTTTACAAAGACATAGAAACACAATAAAAATAAGAGAGAAAGACAACAGATAAGAGCAGGACAAGAAAACATTAAGATTGCATTTAGAAAATAAAAAAAGCAAAATGCAACAAATAAAGGTTTGATAGAAACTGCCTTTAAAAGACAAAAAAAACAAAACAAATAAAGGTGACGAATAATTCACTGATGTTAAAAAGAATTTGCAAGTAAAATTATTAGATCAGAAGCAAGAAAAGAGCCAAGATAACTAAGAATAAACGGACTTTGTATCGAACTTTTTGAAAAGCCACGGTGAACAGTCTTAAGCCCTGATCTGAGCGAGCTGACGGTTGCGGCAGATCTCAGGAAGCCTGTTCCACAGGTGGGGAGCATAAAAAACTAAAAGCTGCTTCACTTTGCTTCGTTTTGATCATGGGAACACTGAGTAAACCTGCGTCTAAGCGCACTGAAAATGAAGCTCGAGCAAAAGTTCTGGACAGCCACCTCCGGTTTCAGAGGGATGCACTTTGACGGCAGTTTGATGGAGCCAGGCGCTCTTGGTGTAAGCTGGCTCGATAAAAGCTAAAACCCCGATCAGAGATGATCACACCACGGCGGTGGGTGTCACAGTTTCTTTTTAACTGCCAACACCCTTTGGTCAAAACTTAAGTCCCATTGTCAAAACTCTTCACACAGTCAGTGAAACAGAAGTCTGTGTGGATCAAAGTGTGAGTCACTTTTTTATTGCTTCACACAAAATCCATTTAATGGCCACAGCCACCAGAATCCATGAACTCCTTCCCACCGCCTACAAAACGCCGTACTTCTGCAGCACACTTTTCAAATGCTAACTCGCCGCGGTCTTGACACTTAAAAACACAATCAAAATGAAATGATGGAAAAAAGTGCGTGCTGCCACACTGAAATCTATAGAAGATAATATCAATTAACAGTGATATGAGAGAAAAAATCATTCCAAACGCAGCCGATTGCAATTTTAGCTGAAAACCTACACAGGTGACCTGTTTTTGGCCTCATTAGCAAACAGATAAATGGAAGAGGCTTTTGAATGATTTTTTTTTTTTTTAAATATGAATCATAGAAAACAGGTTGGTGGAGAGAGAAGAGTGACTGGGGGAGGAAGAAGAGGAGGGAGATTCTGATCGAGAGCTGTGCTCTCTGATGTGTGTCGGTCCATCGCTGACTGTATTCACGTTGTCAAAAGTCCACCTGTGCTCTGTCCACATGTTGGTTGACGTTCTCATCATCAACGTCAGGGTAATTCTGAGAGCTGTGTCACTGGCAACTGGACTTATTGTTTTTCTCAAAGACGTTTCACCTCTTGTCGATGAGGCTTCTTCACTTCTAAATAACTAGTTTGGGAGTTGCAGGCTGTAAACTCTGGCGTGGGTGTGAACCTTTTACAGAGTCATTAATGTCACTTGTGAGCTCTGAGGTCACGTTTGCAGCCCTACTAAAAATGAAAAGGTCTTTCCTTTGCGTCTTCAAAATATGTCCATGTTTACACAAACAACCGAAAGCGCCGTAGTGTGCATGCCGGACCGGCAGTCGCTGGTGTAAGTTTGTAGTGACATACCATAGAGCTGCAAAGTTGTTAACTTCCTGTTGCTGCTAAGCAAAAGCAGCCATAAATTAAAGAAATACAGCCGTAGTTTGACTTCTAAAATTATGCTTCGACCACTTAAATGCACCTTTGGGTGCACTGTGGACGTTTTATCAGAGTTTGGTAGTAGCTACTGCGGAATGCACTGACTTGCGCTAGCATTAGCATTAACGTCGGCACTGCGCTTGCTGACATAACAGGGGATTGATTAATATTCCTGGGCGCTGATCACAGTAGTGCTGCAACAACATTTTGATGGAGAAGCTTTATTAAACTCATCAGACTCAGAAGCACAGACACAGCAAGGTAATCCGCTATTGTTCTTGTTGTCCTCCTACTCCTCCTATTCGACTGAAAATGTGATGCGCATGAGTGAAGCGGGCCATGACGTCACTGCGTTCACAGGCACTCCATGCTGCCAGTTCACACAGCCGGAAAAAAGGCGGCGGTTTCAAAAGATTCCACTCCGGAGCCCGTTTTCAGATGATTGCAGTTTCAGGGGCACCAGCACGCCGTCGTCATGTAAAAGGAAGGCCAAACTGCAACAGAAGCGTTTCGTTTGATTTGAAAACTTGTGCCGTGTAAACTAGGTCTGAGCATCAGTTGCCGGGGTCACATGAGAGTTATTGAGCCAACCAGTATTGATCAGGAGAGAGAGGAGAGAGGAGAAAGGGTGTTACGTTGTTTTCAGACCAAGTAAGGTGACCCGGCGAAAACATTGGGTTTCTCATTCATTTGAATATATACAATTTTATATAATTTAATGTATATATTTAAACCACATGCAATAACTGTTAAATCATAAATTCATTCAGGGGTTGTGGGTTTATTCATGGTTGTCTGTCCTGTGCACAGCTTTGGTACGTCACTTTCTGCGTGTGATTTACTGTTTGTGCTACATGATGTATGCGCTGTGTCTTTTTTTGTACAAACCCATGAAGCTGAGGACAGATTTCCACAACTGTGGACAATAATGAAATGAATGAGGTCGTCTGTTATGGCTGCGGCGGTCTGAGCGACAGTGGCTGCCCGTAAAAATACAGCCGACCGCGGCGACAAAAGTTAAAACTGGCTCAACTTTTTTGCTGCAGCTGGCTGTGTGACGCCGTGACAGCCAATCACATAAAGGGACCGTCTTCCAGCAATCGACCGCGACCTGTGGACTGGGGGGGAATAGAGGACACAGCCTGACATCACACAATGGGTCCTGTTATGTTAATTAAATGACACTCACATCACTTGACAACCCTGCGGCGCTTCTCCGAACCACCTGATTTGGTCAGAATGCAGCCTTATTGTTTTTCTTGAAGATGTTTCACCCTCTCATCAATGAGGCTTCTTCAGTTCCAACCAACTGGCGAGAAGTCACAAGCTATAAAACTGTTTACAGAGTCACTCATGTCACATGTGAGCTCAGGGTATCGGAGTCATTAGAGTCACATGATAGTCTTTGACCCAAGCGGTCATCAGGGTTGTTAGTGCTGGGTGGATGCAGGTGAGAGAGGGTGTTACCTGGGGAGGGAAGTCAGGACCTTACTGAGGATGGGTGAAAGGTGTTGAAGGCCCCCCCCCCCCTCCCCGTTCAGTGAAGGTTGTTCCAGTTTGACGTTGATAGCTTCCTTCACGCCTCTGTCAAACCATCCTTTCAAATCTGCTCTGGTCTGAATGTGAACATCAGCGTTCTCAGAGGAAAGTCCCTTCTCCCTCAGACGTTAAGTGAACTGCAGAGTCTTGACCTGAGGAGTTGGCTCTCCTGTGTTGTGCCATGTTTTTTTTTCAACCCTATGTGCAAGTCAGTGCAATGCTGGCTGCGCTGAACGGCATGAACTACATTGCTTTGCTTATACCTGGGTGTTTTGTCCTTAGGGCTCTAACTGCTTTATAGTGGACTGTGTGAAAGTGTTTATTGAAGATCCTTCAGAATTTCTCCTGTCGCATAAGGAATGACTCCTTTTGTCTCTTCCTTTCTGTCTGCTCTGGATCTTTTCTGATGAAGGCCCAGTTGGGGCAGCAACTAGAGGTGCAATGATGTGTTTTAAAGGGATACGCCAACATTTTTTTTGTTTTCGTGTCTTGCCTCACTCCCGAGTCCATGACAAGCAGTTAGACACCATTTTTTCCAGTTTATTTTGGGTAGATGGAAAAAAGTTTCAACAACCGCAGGATTTACTAAAGCTGTAAAAGCGTCATTCGTTGTGACACAATCTCTTTGTGTACTGTCCTCTTCGCCAGATATATCAAGCCTCCCCATCGATGGCAGCACCAACTCCCACTCAGTACAGCAGAAGCACTCGTTTTCTGTCACCATAGGTTGGCAAGCCCCACATCTAAACCACCAGTCCATGCCGGTTCTGACTCTCCCCTCGGCCCCAGGCTGTCCCACTGTCTCAGCCTCTCTTCTTGCCCGCTCAGCTTCCAAAACAAGTAGTTCCTCCTCCATATATTCTGGTTCAAATAGGTAAGGTTGTGGATCTTCATGAGTCCAGAAGAATTCATCCTCGTCCTCTCTTACAAAGTCGGCCATAATCCGTAATACCAATCTTCTTCAGAGGCTTTTTTTTGTTGACCTACTTACAGGCACGTCCACGGTGGTTTGCACATGCGCCCTACGGTTATGTGTCTTTCTTTCGAAAATTACAGAAAGTGCTAATCTTAGTGATGACTGTAGGCAGAGGTAGGCTAATACTACCCTTACACTCCCAGCAATTGAGCTCAGCTAATTAGCGGTGGGTGAGCTCTGACCGTCTCTTCCATGTTACTGCACACACTGTCGAAAAAATTGTGTCTATCTGCTTGTCATGGACTCGGGAGTGAGGCAAGACACGAAAACAAAAAAAAAAAAAATTGGCGTATCCCTTTAAGTGTGCATTGAAAGCAGCAGTGAGGGAGGGACTGAAGCAGCTTTGATGTGCTTCCAGTTGCAGCCCTGATGCTTAGCCTAGCCCTTTCTTGTCCAGTCAGGACTGGCCATGACCTTTGGGGCCTCAGTTACTCAATTAAGAAAGGACGGGAGCTCATCAGCGTGCTTGACTAGGCTGGTCTCATTCTGTCAGTCGGCATGTCTCTTACTGGAAACCTGATACACAGTGGTAGATAGGGTGACAACTCTGTGAGTTGCCATCCCCCAATCCTCCCTTTTTTCCTCTTCTTCATCCACCTTCCTCCATCCCTGCTCTCAATCCCCTCCATGGCTTCCTTGTACATTTTTCACAAATTCACTCTTCAATCAGTTTAACATTCCTAACATTTTGTCTTGGTTCGTCTTCGATCTTTGCCTTTGGTAAAAATTTGTCTTTTCCCTAACTTCCCTATAATCTTTCAGTCCTTTTTGCGTACTTCTTCTAGTTTACCATTTTTTAAAATATTTCTTTCCACTTAATTCAATCAACTGACAGGTGGTGACAGTCTTTTATGTATTATCTGTTATTTTTGTCGTTTTTGTCTTTTCTGTAAAATTTCTTTGCAAGAGAAAGTGTTTCTCTTCACCAATATTGTACCAAATGCTTAGTTTCAAAGAAGACTGTACAATAATAGCCACTTAGTTCCAGCCGTCTGCTTTCTGACAAGCACCTTTACAATGTCAAATGAAACCTTTATTTCAGGTGACTCACTGCTCTTGAAAGCAATTAAAGGGCCTTTTGAAAAAGCTGAGGTACTGCTTAATGTCTGTTTAAGCTTAACAAGACTCTGTGCAAGGTACTGAGACATCAAGAACAGTCGTGTGTTTGGCATGCTGTCAGTAGAGAAGTAGTCTGACTCACTGGGTAAAGGCTATGGGTTAAGCCTGCTACTGGGCGACTCAGTTGGCATTCTCCCTCCCTTCTGCTATCTAGGTGTTGTTCCGTCAGCGTCACTGCATCTTCCAGGAACAAAACAAACACAGTGATATTGCAGTGCCATGGATGTTGCCCTGTGGGACTGGGCTTTGGTACTGGATACTTTAAGGGTATTGACTAAAAAAAAAAATCAGAAACCACTTAAATACCAAAACTTCGCCAGTCAAACAATACCTGCATTCAAACCTTTCTGTGCCCAGATTTAGAAAAACATGCTTACTTGTGTGGTTTTGCTCACAGCCAACCACAAGTGTTTCTCAATTAATGTGACGTGTGATTGGCTCACCAGTACGGCAGCTACATAAAGTCTGTGGTGTGGTGACACTCAGCATTGTATTTTGGCAGAGCTGGCACTTCAGTACCTGGAGAAGTTACCAAAATGTATAAAAGTATGGCAATATTATACTAATGTGGCTTTTGATTTAAAAAAAAATGCATAAAATGTGGAAGGATTATTGCAGGAAAACTGAACAGGAGTAACATAAAAAGCCCCTCATCAAGCCTAGAGAAAACTTAGAGTGGGACAGCTGTACCACGCTTGCGGGGCTGGTGGTCGGGTTGATTCCAGATTCTCAACTGTCAATTACTTCATGCAAGATAAATGTTTCCTGAGCAAAACCCAGTTTGTGTACAATTAAAGCTCGGATGTTATTGAGAAAGGGGAAAAAACTACTTTAGGCAGGTGTAGCAGGCAAGTTTAAGTTCAAGGTTTCAGATTTCTTTACCTTTACCTTAATAAGTTGACTGATTGTTGCTTGTAAACAGTTTTTATCCAACTGTTGTTGTTTTTTTTAGATTTGTTTCTACCTCTGTTTGTGTTTACTGTCTCTTCACACCAATAAAAACCAGAAGGAAAAAGTACTTGATGTTTATTCTCTGATGTTTACACTCTTTCCTGCTTCTTCACGTGATGCAACAGAAGAGTGGTTACGATGTACCTAAATGCCCTGCTGTAAATGATCCTAAATGTGTGTATACAGGGGAACAGTGGTTCTGTATGTGGGCCAGAAGAGATCATAGATCAGCCTGCCAGCATGAAAAATGGCACTGATAAAGGTGATTCAAATTTCAAAGCAGCAACTTGACCCTCTTGTCTATGTTTATCAGGGTCAGGGTACTTCTCAGAGTAGCTCATCTCACAGCCTACACTCCTTATTGAGTGACAAGCTCAGAGGGGTGTGCATGCGCCATGTGTGTCAGCATTAGCCGAGTGAACGATCTCTGTGTCATCATCCCTCACCGCCGTAAGCAAGCTGGCACCGCCAACTTGGTGCTCGCTTGACGAAGGCCTCGCTTGGCACCTGTCAGTCAGCGGGCGGCCAAGTGTGGCGCCCTCCATTAGCCTGGCTGACAGCCCCGGACCAAGGGCATCACTCACTCCCTCGCTTCATCAGCTTTACACCACTCTGCCAGCACTTGCTCGGGGCCTTTCAGTGGCGCATGCACGACCACATGAATGCAAACGCACACATTCTAGCCCAGAGACATTCACCTTGGACTGTGCCAGAAAGTGGTGACCTGGAGACGCAGCTAGGGCAAGGCATCACCTTGATAACTTAGACCGGCTTTGACATCTGCTCCCTCCTGTCACCCTGTCCTTCTCCTCTCGACTTCCTTTCCTTCCTTTCTTCAGTCCTCCCTGTTTTTCTTCCAGGACATCTCTTCACTCCAACCCTCCTTGCATTTCTTCCTCCACACCACCTCTATCATATTCTCTTAGGTACATGGTTAATTCATACAGCACTTGACTTCTTGGATTCAACTTGGCCAGGCTTCAAGGTTGAATAGGACAAACATTTATCTGAAACCTTCTGGGTGCTCTAAGCTAGCCAAAGATCTCCATGTTCCTGTTCAGTCTCTATCAGACACAACCATTCCATGACTTCCTCTAAATTTTCCTAAAATATTTTTTTGGAAAATACCATCTTTATAGCTGTGGCTTAGAAAGTACTAAAGATGGAAAGATCCTTGATCTTCAGTTTAATATATTTTTGATGCCAAGTTCAAAACCAAGGTCCCTAAACACCAGCAAAGCCCTGCCCCTGTTTGCATTATCCCTCCTGTATCTAGTTGGTTGCTCAGAGGCACAGAGGTAATCTAAGATCAATAATCACCTTCTCAAAATTCACAGCACCTCTCAGCAAAGGGGAATATCTCATTGCTTCCACAACTCCAGTCCCACCTCTCTCAGTAAATCGATACATGCCTGTAAACACCTCTGACTCTGATGTTGGATCTTAACGCATGCTGAGGTTCCCCGTGCGACTTCGAGTTAAATGGTCGTGTTTTTATCAGTGCCCTCCAGAACAGCCTCACAACCCTCAAAGTTAATTAATGAGAAAAGGAAAGTCACTGAGGTACATCTGAAAAGATCTAAACTGTGTTTTCAGCTGCTGAAAAAACAAACACAGGAACAAGTAAAAACCATGATTGAATAAAAAAAGAAAATGTTCATGTTTGTACTAAAGCTTCTCATAAAAGCAGATGTAGCTTTATTTGTTATTTCTAAGAAGTCTTTTTGACTTCAACAAAATTTTAAGTACAACGTGTATGTGACATTTTAATATAAACTAGTGATGCACCGAAATAAGAATTTATGGCTGAAATCGAAATTAAAAATAATCAAGCACTTGGCCGAAAACTGGATGTGTTTTTTTTCATAATTTTTCATATATTTTGCCTTTTTTTCCACTATTGCAAATAAAATAAATGTCCTTTCCTCATACTTCTCAAAGAAAAAAAATTACAAGATTACAGTTAGGCCTCCCTTTTGCTTTGGCACTGTCACTGGCAAATTTTTGGCCTTTTCAGAAATGTCAGTCATGGATGGTGACGTAACTTAAAGGAAATGTCTTATTTCATATGGATTTATGAGTTCATTAATAATGCAAATGGAACATTTGAGTAAATATTATATATTTAGCAGTAAATGTAAAACACTGAGTTAAAAGAGGAATGAACATTTCATTTAATATGTGATATTTTTTAAATTACAAGTACAGAGGTTAGATGCGCTGAGTTAACTGTTAGGTCTTAGTAGACTTCATTACCCACGATGCTCTCTGAGCGGAAGAGAGAAGTTTTTGTTACATGTTTACTTCAGACTCAGGTTGACTTGTAGAAAGCAGCCAAGTTGTACCTCGCAGACACGGGCTTACGTCATGTAAACATCCTTTCTCACTCACTACAGTGACAGCTGATTTTAAGAAACATCTTGTGGTCACTTTAAAGGTTAAAAAATAAGCTACAACAGTTGGAGTGGGTGTGTTGGGACTAACGTTAAGGGGAGCTTTCCTTTTTGCTGCTGCTGCTGTTGTTGTTGTCGTCTCTTTCTTGTACTCGACTAATGTTAGTCTAAGCGTAGCACACTGATTTTCTGTTGAGGCTGCATTTTACCATACTTGCATGCGCCCCTCACTCCACGCTAGTTGCTGTTTGATCCCGTCTACAAAAAATGTATTTTCTTGTTAAAAATGATCTGGCCTTTTAAACACAGAAAATGTCTTTTGGACCATTTTTTGGCCAAACAACTTCAGCCAGATGAACATTCGGCGCACCCCTAGTATAAAATGCCACAAAAAATTTTTTTCCCTATGAATGTGTGTATGTGTTTGAGCCCTGTTCCTCTGTCTGATCAATGGGAACATGTATTAATGAGTGTTTACTCCATGGTTGAATGGACCATCAGGATCTAGTGGTAACCTCCTCTGTCTGCTACAATCACTGACACAATAAATCCTGCTGGCCTGCCACACACACACACACAGACACACACTCACCCAAACACACACAAATACACTCACAACCACAGACAGAAATACAAGCCTTATATATCCTAATACACACTGAAAAATACATAAATACACACATGTTGGATGTCTAGTTTAAGTCTGTGTAAAGTAGAAAAAAACACATCTTTTCTGAATTTGTCACCCGACAGAAAAATGTGTTGTTAACCACCCAGCCAAATTTGAATGATTAAAGACACTGCCAAGTACATCAGATTGTTCAGTCTGATATGGTGGGGGTTGTAAGGGTGGGGGGTGAGAGGCAGCAGTGTGCTAAGGAGTCTTAAGCTGTATTCAGAGCAAATCAGGTGATTCGGCGAAACCAGCGTTGCCAGGTGGGAAATGTAGGATTATCGTACCAGAGACTCAAAATTATCGTATTTTGAGGGAAATTGTCGTACATCCGCCATAACCAAAATAACAAGCCCACTGATGCGCTACAGTCAAATATAGTCACTCTAGTGTTTAATAGCGTCCTACAGGCGCTCTCGGTTTCGTGGCATCAGGACAGAATGGGTTAACGGCGACTCACAGTTGTATTAGACTAATGTGTCCCCCACAAACAAATAACAGGTGGGAACTAATGAGCCAAAACATGAGACCTGGAGGCCACCTATTGTTAGGGAATAGACATAGCGGATCACTTTTTTCACCGTTTTCACCATAACTGACAAAAATGGGCGATGCTGCTGCTCACTCCTACGCTTCTCCAAAGCCGTCCTCCTTGCCTCTCATCGCTCCTCCTCACTGTCCCCTTCAACTGCACTCATTTTGCTTCGTCTTCTCCTCTCCTCCTTCTTCTTCTTCTTTTGGTTTGAATCTCGCTCGAGTCGCTCGACTTCCTGCCTGTGAGCGTCTTGTGGGACGGGCGCAGCTGACCATTCAGCCAATCAACGCATGGACGTCA
>JAQLOL010000013.1:20588756-20601068 GCA_029783665.1 Naso thynnoides
GTGAATGATTAATAAACGACAGAGAGCCGTAGGCTGTCTCTCAGTGTGCAGCTTATCTTTTCTACAGGAACATGTGTTCACTTCATTAGTCTGAATTAAGGATGCTCTTTACAACACAACCGTGTATCAGTCTGGCTCCTGTAGGTATAAGCAAAGCACTGATGCCATCATATTCTTCCTCACTAAGCATGTGCCCAAAAATAACCAATACATATATATATATATATATATATATATATGTACGTTTAGTAGTTTACAGTTGGTTGTGGCAGTGCACTTGAACATAGTTGTTTTGTTTATTTTTTTTCATTTTATATAATTTTTGAATTAATTTTTTATTTCATTTGTGTATTTATATTTTTATTCTCATTTTTTAAAAATTTCAATCCTATTGTATTTAAAAGTTAAGGCATCCAGTGTTCAAAAGAAACACCTGTGTTAATGTTCGATAAATGCATCATGTTCTTGGAGCCCACGAGTCATGGGCTATGTGTTAAATACCTGTGATTTCAACATCAATTGAAATGATCACGATTATTATTTTTGCCATAGTCGAGCTGCCCTAGGTTCACATTTGTAGACTCAAAATGTGGAATAAAGCAAAGAGTTGGCCAAACAAAACCAAAAACCCGACTACAGGTGTCCAATTGTTAACAGCAGAGCAAATGAAAGGAGACAAGTATTTGCTGGCCTTTTTTTTTTCTCCCCTTTCTGCTGGTTCCCCATATTTACCAGCTGTCTATCCAAAAGGTTATCGTTGGTCATTACCATTCAGCTCCACTGGGGTCTGGCCATTGAAACCCAACGGCACAGTGTAAATGTCAAAATGTGGATGGATGAGTGGCTGTTCTGGCCATAAAAATGAGGAGCTACTCGAGCAAGCCTGCCAGAGGGAAACTCTTTTTGTCACAAGCATCTATGCAGAGTTTAAACTCAAACAAACAAAATTACAGTGTGACAGAGTCATGAGTTCAAACTGTTGTTTATCAGTCCCAGGACAAACATTTTGTGTCGGAGATGCACTGACAAAAGTTGCTCAAAATCTGATTTGAATTTAGCTAAATCATGATTTTTTTTTTAGTATATGCAACATTTTCATCAAATGTGAGAGAATAGAAAAGATTACTTCTGAAGAAGGATGCAACAAGAGAACCGTAAATGCTCATGAATCTTACCATGTTCAAAATGCATTTATTAACCAGGAAAAAAGACGAGTATTGGGTGCAATCAAAGCTGAAGGCCTGGATTTTGAAAGGTGGAAATTTCCCAAGAGAATGTGTGCTGTTTGAATCCAATTACCCTCTGGATTAACCGCCGTCCACGAAAATTATAATTCAAGGAGACAGTGATGTGATTAGAAAGAGCTTATCCTCTCTCATATGGCAGTTTAACCAAGACAATCAACAACAAGTAAGGACAGAAGTGCCTCATGTTGACATAACAAACTGTCAAGCTTTTAAATGCATATTTTTATTAGTGTATGACAGCTCCAATAAGAAAGATATCAGAAGACTCTGAACACATAAGTCAGTCAACTGAGAGCAAATATAGTCAGTGTAAGTTCAGATATATTTGTCATAAAAATGCAGTCTGGACATTAAATTGAACCGTAAATACTACACACAACATGCATTAAAAAATGAACATTTGAAAATGGAGCCATAACAACATGTTTATCAGGCCACAGGTAAGAAACTTCACAGCTCAGCATTATGTTTAAAGTTTGGGCTTGCAGTAACTTTTCATGTTAGTAAATATACTGTATATATATTTTTTGTGGTACAGTTGAAAGTAGGTGCAAGAACTAATGAGGCATCAGCACCCTGTCACAGTTTCTTTGCTTTCTATGTTCCATATAAATGATGGCAGTGGAAGTAAGCACCATTAATAGGATGTTTGTTTCTGAGACAATATCCCTGACTCATAATATGGGCTTTACATTATGCGTGAGGAGAAAACAAACAACACACATACAGAACTACCGGGTGTGAATCCTGATTGTAAGTTGACATTACTGGTGTATTATGTCAGTAAAAAGCAAATTACTGCCAGGTGCAAAAAGGAGCATTTGAGGCTACATTAGTGGCGTCACTGATCAGCTGTACAGCTGTCGGTTGGTGAGGTAAGAAAACATTAAGTTACGAAGACTTAGAGACAGAGAAGTCCACGACGAGGGAAGCATTTGGGGTTCCTGGTCAAAACCCTGATCTGTCCACAGCACTTGAAATGTGTGCTTAAATGTCTCTGCGCATATCTGTCTCAATTTGTCTCTCTCCGACACACACAGGTCTCACAGAGAACTTACAAATCCCTCTTTTCCGCTCAACGACCATAAAATCCGGAATAGACGTTGAACCGGTATTAGGCTACAGTCGGTTTACTCTGGTATACAGGCTTAAAGCAGTTCAGGTTACAAATCAGCTAAACCGACATTTGTCACTCAGTGAGATCCTGGCAAATTGAAAGCATACATCAGCAGCAACATGTGCCGATACCCAACAACCCGACAACGCATAAAGTTACTCGTACTGCATTAACAACGAGACAGAGTGAGTATCGAAAACGAAAACGCATGACAGCCAGACGTGCCACTTTTCATTTCAGAGCCCAATCCGCACAGCTCCGTGTTAAGTTATCAAGACGCACAGCTGTTAAAATTAGCTAGCAGCATCAGGAGGAAGATGATATTCTCTTATTAACCACAACTGACATAATGAACATTTTGACACTGTAGCAGCTGTGGAAAATCGAGAAACACTGGAAAACTTAACGACGTTGTGTCTGTGTTTAAGAAATAAGCCAGACTTCTGTTAATGTGTCGCACAGCCACAGTTGGGATGTTAGCTCAGCTGTTAGCGTTGGCAGGAAGAGGGGATTTCTGTTATTAACTATGGCCGATATAACCAACATGTCTGCACTGTATCAGCTGAGGAAGTCACGTCTGTGTTCACATAACTCTGTGGTGTAAGTTAATGTTGAGTTACGTTATAAAATTTGTTGTATGGCTCTGTGGCATTCACAAACAGCAATAGATGCTATGGTTGCCATGTCTCAATGTCCAGACGTCAGTGACAACAGAAGAATCTCAACGCTGATTGGCTGCTGTGACACAAACACTTTGTGTCACTCTGTTCAGTTGGCTGAGTGATGTGTGACACCTAGTGGTGAAAGACTGGGATAACGGTCTGGTCTGGTATTTGGCTCAGTATCAAACCGGTATACAAATTTTTACACCAGCCCCACCCTAACCAATATGTAAGACACGGTCTGTTTTTGGGTGTCTCCCAGAAGGAAAATAGTTTTCTACGGCCTATTATTAATAAAAGCGTGTATCCAAGTTATTCAACACTATTTCAATTTATTTTCATTTGAAACACACAAAACACACACAGATTCTACCGTCTTGCCTTTTTGACTTGTTCAGGTGCAATATTAAAAAAAAAAAAGTCACCTCTCTCATTTCAAAAATCACAAAGACTACTATTTTACCAACTTGAAGTCGATCCAAACAATTACCCGTTGCTCACCACCAAATCTGCAACATGCAGTTTCTGTGCAGCTCTCATGCTGCTAGCCACCACCACATTGGACGAGCTAAGCCTAACGGGGCGCTGCCCTGGCGGACATGACAGTGCGTGTCTGTGACAAAGCGTTAGCTTGTTTGTGCTTCCATCTTTATGGTCAAATATCGTAGCACAATAAAATACCTCCCTCTGCATTTTACACTGGTATACTGATCGCACTGACATATAAGACACAACCCACTTTTTAGATTAAAAAAACAGGTATTCAAAGTGCATCTTACACACCAGATTTTATGTTAGGTGTTTCAGTTCTCTCTCTCTACTTTTCCTCCTAGTCAGTGCGCCCAGTCGCTTATGCAAATAAATCACACTCTCCTAATTACTATGCAATTTATTTACAACAAAGCAAGATAGTGTGGAATACTGTCATTTGCATAATAATGACAAAGAGGGTCTCTGAAGAGTTGGCTTTAAAGAGCTTGTTGAGGGGAAAAGACATTGACTCAAGGAAGGACGAGGTCAGAACAAACAGATCCACGCAGTGAAGCTGGATGATTAATTCAACCCCCGAGAAAATTTGTGTCTCAGCTTCAACCACTAAGTCAAACAACAACAACAACTTTATTATTTATTGCTCGCATCTTTTGTGTTCAATGGGGTGTCCTGCTCCCACGACAAGCCTTACATTTGAAATTATCAAGCTCCATAATTATACAAGTGTCTCGGACTCAAACTCAAACTTTTGGTCGATAAATCGGATCTTTTGTAACTTTATTGGACTCTTGGATGCCTGCGTTCCTATGAGGAACACTTTGAGGACATGCAAAACATGTTTGTAAATTAGCTTTCCTGTATATTCCCTTTCTGACCAAGGGATAGATGACAAGATTAATATCCGTGTTAAATACAAAGACCTTATAAGCTTTTATTATTAATGTTGCTGGCATAGCTTAGCGCAAAGGCGGGCACGTTTTTAAGTTTTTAAGACAGCTCGAGCTGCGCTGCTGTACACGTGACACATCGAATGCCCCATTCTCCACATCTACCATTCGTGCACTCTCAATTTGGCGGTCCATTTAAACTGCAAGAAACTCCCATCATTCCCTCTGCTGTCGTTGCATCTGCTGCTCCGCCTCAGGTACCATCGTTTGTTCTTTCAGGACCACCGCCACCCTAACATCCACCTGCAGGCTCCGACGGGGGGAGTTCAGTATGTTTTGCTCATCGCTCCTTTACATCTATGTAAACTTATCAGCAGGGAGTGATGAGGTCAGAGCCTGGACGCCAAACTCAAACCATGTTCTGCTGCTGCAATAAACATTTCAAACCATTACAAACGTGAGTCGTCCGACTGAACTGCTAAACAGTGACAACTAAGTTTGAAAAATGGACAGAATTTCTGGAATACTGTGAATGATGTTGGGCCAGCTGTTGGTGGTTTGTAAACTGCAGCAGTGCTCATCAGCAACAACATCACGAAATGCGGACACATCCTTAACATTTTAACAGTAGAGCTATTGCTAAAAATTCAGAGGAATACAAAGCCACACTGACAAGTGTCGGCAGCTGAGGACAAAAGTTGGGTGGGCACCTCGCATTGTTTGTTATATGGAGAATGAGACTTCAAAAGCCGTCATGTTTGGGATAATTTGATCGGGGCCTCAAGTGACTCAGGGGCTGACTATCAGTGCATCCACAGAACAGATCGGTTGATGTCTTGGGCAATTAAGGCATTCTCCAAGGTAAGACTTTGCGCTTTTTCCCATTTTTCTTGTGTCTTTTCAGCTCTGTAACTTTCTAAAAGCAGGGTAAATAAAGAGCAATGAATGCAGTATTGTCACATTTTGTTTTTGTTTTACCCAGTCAGCCCAGTTTCAATCCTTCAATAAAAAAGGTGTGACCAAAAAACTTCGGAAATTGTTCCTGTTGCAAGTTAAGCTGGTAAAGCAATTACAAGCATCCATTTGGTTTGGGTAATTTTACTTGCATGATTTGGAAACTCTTTCTCTTCATCTATGGCCCTTGTTCTCCGCATTTCTACCCTCTGCCCACCGCTTTACACGCTTGATCTTTGCCTGCCGTCCAGTTCTCTCTCAAACCATCCATTTGTGTCTCTCTCATTACTCACTCTGCTGTATCCAACCTGTTCTTTGGCCTCTCACTCACTGTGTCTTTCTCACGTTATTCATTTTTCAATTCAGCTGAAGTCAATAGATTTCATTGGTAAAAAGTCAAAGAGCATTATTGCAGAGGCAGGAGGACGAGAGCTGAACATTCTGCCACAGCCTCCCTCTCGCCTTCTTCCAGGTTAAGAAGTGGACTGTATGGGGATAGATGTGCTGAGCCTGGTGGAAGCTGAAGGTGAAAGCCAGTCATCCTGAACTGTACAATTAAATCAGAGTGGCAGCGTGAATGGGCCGCTCCCCTGGAGGGCGGCAGATAAAGGAGGGTGGCCGCTACGCCAGGGGAAAAGAAGACTTCGAGGTCCCACTAAAGCACTGAGAACAGAGAGACAGGAAGTCCCACTGTGTGACAAGTGCACCCTGCCCCACCTTTAACAGTTCCTCTGCCCCTTTATCTGTCACACACACTCATGTTACTCCCAAATGTAATTCAAGTAAGCAATCCTCCAACAATATTACTCTGGAACATGTCGCTAAGTAGTTTTAACTGATTATGAGGTATAAAGCAGGAGTCGTTAGCTTTAAGTTTGCTCTTTTTTTCATAAGATATTATAATTATTTGTTTGAATGAAAGTTTATTATCACTGATATATGAAAATGTAATTGTAAAATTGAAATCTGAGGCAAAATGATTTTGTTCATGCAAATGTATGCCGGTAACTTCCATCCATGCCCAGTGACTGCTCACATACTTTTTACATAAAAGTCCAGAGACACTGACTTCATCAAAGCAATTAAATACTGCCTTTTACACTCTCACTGTCTTAATCCCCAACTCCCCTCATCTTTTTTCCTCTCCATCTGCACCACCTTCTCTCTCGGCCAACCCCAGTTTGAGGGGGAAACCGCTCTGGTCTCCTAGTGGAAGGAGTTAAATCCATCCACTTCAAATGACTGTGAAATTGGGTTGGAAATGAGATTGCGTGTAGAACCAGGAGAAGTAAAAATCGACGCAGCATTAAGCAGCATGTTTGATGGGGCTTAACAATTGCATGTTCTGATGTGACCCAGCACTTTGGGGAACGTTGCTTAAAAAGGAGATTTAAAGCAAAATAGAAAAATGGTCTGAGGCTCAATACACAAAAGGTCATGCATAATCACCCTTGGCATTAAAGCTGCCCATTCTGCAGCAGTCCACTAATTTTATGTTCATGCAAAAAGTTCTGAAGTTTGTACAAGCGTTGTGTTTTTCAGGTAAAAACTCTGTCTGTGTGAATTATGTGACATGACCCACGTCACCCATAAGTTACAGTGAGCTAAAAAATAGAGTCAACAGCTCAAATCATGTTATGAACTAAGACACCACTTATTTTCATTTTTGACCTACTTAATGTTACTCTTTCTGCATCGTCTCTCCATCGCGGTTTGTCCTGCAGGCTCAGCTTCACCAACACCAACAACAGTTAGCAAGCTAATTAATTACAAAAGTTCATTTGCTCACCAACATCATTAATATTCCCATCCAGTGATGATGATCTCTGACCAGCATTTCAGTTTCTACCCACAGCGCGTGGCTAATTTGCATCAAAAGCACATGGCTAATTTGAATATAAGCTACTAAAGGTTTCCTTTCACAATATTTTTCATTGATTTGGATTGCTGCAATAATAATAAACATACCTTTGCATACAGCAAGCATATTTTTCCACTCTCATGTTGATAAGAGGATTGAAAATCCCTGAAAGGTAAATTTAGAACTGACAATTCAAAAAGGTGCAATTAATCATGAGTTAACTATGGAAATCATGCGTTTAATTGCAATTAAATATAAATATATATAAGTTATAAGTGACGTAAGTTACCTACGTTAGCTGTTGCTACTACACATTGGTCTGCACCGCTTAGACAAAGTGCAACAGGATCAGCCTCCAAAGTTTTTGATCCCATTTTGTATTTATAAGAGTCGATGAAGCTGAGGAGGTAAAACATTCAGTACAGTGTTCTTGTGCTGTTTTCACTTGAGCTCAAAAATCAACTTTTTAGTAATCATGAATGTAGACACAAAATTGACCCTAACATTTCTAGCGTGTATCCTAATCAGTCATCACTGTTTCCCCTCCTCAGCAGCACTGCCTCTATGTTAAATTCATTCCCAGCATGCACTAGGAGGTTTCCATTACACCATTAAGGCTTGTTGGAGAGATAAGGGTGTAAGTGAGCTCTCTTTAACTCTCGAACACAAACACACAGGTTACAAGCTCTCCCCACGGAGGCCTCGCTGTTTTCAGGAAGCATAAAAACATACACATTTGGCCTCAGTGTGTGTGTGTGTGTGTGTGTGTGTGTGTGTGTGTTCGTCCTTTGCCATCTTGTTTCCTCCTGTGTGGTCTCTCATTCTGTCTCTCTAATCCCAGAGCTGTTGTTTATCCTGTTCATTGCTCCTCCTTTTGCTGTTCTGCTCTCAAGTTCCAGCTTGAGCGCACAAATATCCAATTCAAAATAGAAAGGTAAAATATAAACTATAAAAAAAAATATATTTTTACAACAAATACTTTAGGTTTCCAATTTCCTAACACTGGTCATCAGAGTTAAAATGCTTTGCTGGCTCCCGTCTTCTATTGTCCCTTCAACGGCCTTCTTGGCAAGAAGCTGAAAATATTTATTGACTGATGTAAACTCATACTCTCCATTCATGTTTTTCTTCAGTGGGAAAATGTAATGACTGTCTTTGCAATGTCAAGGCTTGCATCTAAATTTAAAGGTGGAGTCAGTGGCGTTTGTTCGCTGCCGTTTGTAAACACAACATATTAATTGGGCCCCTCCTACCAGCTCAAGCACCAGAAGTATCATAACTTAGCGTGTACTACGTGAAATAATACTGCTTACCTAACATTACATGTCAAGCTAGGTGGGAATATTGCATTTGTTTAATGGAGAAGTTGATAATTTAACAAAGTAACCGTCAGTGTTTAGCACCTGCTTGTCCAGCAGAAAGCAGGCCGCTCTGCTTCACTCTTCCCAGCTTTTCCTTCGGTGCTCCAAGACTCACTCAGGCTCGGAAACAAGCCTCATAGGGCCATGTTTCCTTTTCGTTGTGCTATGTCAGCATCCGTAACTTTCTCCAGTCTCGATGGTGTTCAGTCGCTGTGCTGCCAACCTCACCGCTGCGCTGATATTTTCTGGGGGAAACACGCCCCCTACCCACCCAGAAATGTCCAGAAAACAACAAAACATCAAAGTGCAGGTAGAAGGGGGAGTGCCTTCATACACAGTCACCACCAAACATTTACAGTACAGAGGCCCAGGGGTGATGATTAAGCAGCACTACTTTTGTATCTCTGTTTTTTATTTTTTTAGTAAAATCCAACTGACTTCACCTTCAACAACATGATCGTTCCAAGAAAGAGGGAACACTGATAGATGCTGGAAAAAAGGCATAAAAAGTTTGCATTCGAGGCTGAGGGCTTAAACAATCTGTAGTTGATTTTGTTCTAATTTTTTTATTAGCTTGTCTTCCACACACACACACACACACACACACAGCTTCTGAATCATATTTTTACTTGTGTAATTTTCTGCAACTGATGAGAAAGACGACATTAGCATATAGTTGGAATAATGCCCTCACTAATCTTCGAGCAAAGAAATCAGAAAGTTAACTAACCAAATTTAAAATAATACTCCAATAAAACAACAAAATTGCCCAGCATGACAAATTAGTTTGTTGTGAGGAGAGCCGAGTGCGGCGAGAGAGAGAGAGACACACAATTTAAAAGCATTACATCCCTTCAGGCAATTTGCTGGTGTTTATTTATGCATGTGTCCATGTGTGTATGTTTGAGTTTGGCCCCTGCAGCTGTGCAAAGATGTGTGTGCGCCTGCATCTGTGTGGATCTCTGTGTTGACTCATGGGCATGAGTGGCATGAGTGGCAGTGGGCAGCTTAGGGGCCACTGATAAATGGACGGCAGGATATGCTCATAGACAGGAGGAGTTGAGGTGGTAATTGCCAGTGTGCGGAGGAAGATGAACATTAACAAGAGGAAGGCCTCGTCATTAGGCTCTGCCTGTGTGCGGGTGGGAGTTTAAGAAACTGATGTCAGGAAAGGATAAACAGGGTGGGGGCTGGAGGAGGTTATAAAACACCACAAAAAGTTTCTCTAAATGAAATTTCAGTGTCAGAGAGAAAAAACGACCTCCTTGGTCATGATAATAAAAAGTCACAGTGAGTGTTGTGAGGGAGAAAAGGAGCGGCACTATAAGCACAGCTGATAAAGCGAAATTTGCCCAAAACCAAACCGATTCACTTATAGGCTACCATCACTGGGAGAAGTCAGGCCTGGGGTGACCAACGTAAATTTCAGGGGAGGTCAGACCACAAACAAGGAGGAGAATGGAGTGAAGGTGCCCAAGGTTGGAAGCTAAAATATAGCAGTGGATGTGAAGTGGAGTTTAAAGTTATGTGAGGAAATATTGAGCTCTAACCAACACACTTCCTCTTCCTGTCAGCACCGTGTCCCTGCGTAAATCACCAAGAGGAGAACTGTCACTGCCAAGGTTGACGATTCAATTCCAGCTGGGGAGTCATTTAGTAGATCTATTATACACATATTATATATCCCTCTATAGATGTTTATGTATTTTAAATTCACTTTGCAAACAACGCGTCGTTCTAGTGGGTTTTATCAAAACCTGTATAATGAAACCATTTCATGGAAGAAGCTGCTTCCGCTCAGGTTTAAAAGCAGTATCTTATCCACCGTGTTCACATCAAAGCAGTCATAAATCCTTGAAAATGTGACAAGTAGATAATGAGACCTCTCAACAGAAAAAGAGATGAGCCAGATATGTTGGAACTGACTGGATGAGCTAAGATTCGGTCAGTGTTGAAAAATAAGACCCTGCTCAGGAGGCTGCCAACTCAGAATCTAGGCCCCACCTCGTCCCCACCAGCAACACTTCCAGTCATTTCTCCTCTTTGTAACAAGTCTTTCAGAGTGCGTGAAATTGGCCCAGTCAAATGTCACATGTCAGATCTGGTTGAAAACGATTTTGCAGCAGGTTTCCGTGATCGTGGCTGGCCAGCCTCAGCAGGGGTGAGACGGTGCTCTGTGACTGTACACTGATTAGCTGATGGATGACACAAGAGATGGAGCTGACTGATACAGATGAGAGTTGTAATGGCTCTGACAGAGAGTCCAGGGAGCCAGCCACAAAAAGGAAAAAAAAAAAGATTACAAGTGAAAAACTGATAATATCCCTCAATGTGTTTGAGAGTTTTTCTTTCCTCACACCACCACTTGCCTCAAGAAGCAGAACTGATACATCAAAGCAGCACGATGACCTGCTGACTTGTGAAACAGAAAAGTACAACCTAAAACCCAAAACACTGGATGAATGCACACAGTCATGTTTAAAACTCTGCTGATCAAACTGTTAAAATTAACAAGTTAAAGAGAACGGGATGCTGAATATAGACTACTGCATCATTTAAAGGGAAAGACGAAATGATTATCTTAAGATTTTTAATCATTTTCTACATCATTGATGAGCTTCATTTGTCAATGCCTTTTTCTGTGTTGTTTTTTTACCTCAGAAAATAAAACACATGACTATCGTCGCAGTCAAAACCACACTAACCGAGCCCAAGACTTGACCTAGACCAGCGCTGCCTTGCACGTTGGGCAATCCGTACCATGCCAAAGCACATCTGACTTCCAAAGTTCAGTTTGTTCGGCTAGTGTGAGCGCTCTGACCCGTGCCCTAGCACAGCACACTTTGTCGGCCCTGGCACAGAGGGAAGATGTGGACTTCAGCACGGTACGAATGCACATGCACAGTGCGCCAACATCGCTGTGACTGTTTGTGGAGGATTCACCTAAAATTCAGGCAGACAGCAGCGTACAGAGATTGGATAAAGAGCAGTGTGGAGAAACCCAAGACTGTTTTTTAGATCGGGATACCAGAGAACAATTTAAAAATGTAATTACAAGATTTGAAAAAAAAAATGCAGGTAAAAATACAGGTCGCGCTCCTCAAGCGTGCTCAGGCGCGGTTGGACTGGAGCAGTGAGAGTGCAGGCCAACGAGGGAGAGAGGAGGAGGGGGACAATCATGCTTCAGAACGGTACAGAGCAACTGGGCCAAGTGTAAGTACACCCTTATGTGAACTGACGGACATCTTTGCTCCATGAATCTGCTCCCACCTGAGTGAAGGGGGGGCGGAGAAGGGTGGCAGCCATCATTGGTGGGGAAAAAAAAACCAAAATCCAACTACAAAATGACTTGTGTTACTGGCTGTATTTGAAGAAGGAAGTTTTACATCCAGTCACAGTAATCCTGTTAACAAATAAACCGTTGTGGTCTTAACTGGTCCTGATTAAAAATCCCAAATCCGCCATGTCCGAGACTGAGACTAGCCTGGTAACCATCCGCCTCCACATCAGTTCACTTTGTGAGAAGTGTCTGGCCACTCTCCATTGAGAAACGTTTGCATTGTGGTGGGCGGGACATTTTCAACTTTGACCAATCACTACTGCTTGGTCATTACGTATGTTAGAAACTTTTGCCGAAGCCCGTCAGAAGTAACACTAAAACATCGTTCCCCTGGATAAAATGTCTTAGACATTCCTGTTGTTCAGACTTTAGTTCTTCAGTTTGGGGAATC
>JAQLOL010000013.1:20602302-20614893 GCA_029783665.1 Naso thynnoides
AACAGAAGACGACAAATTTAAAGATCTTGACCATTTCTGTTTGTTTCAAGCTAATCTCACTGTTCTGTGCTTATGTAGACACTGAACTGCAGAGGTATGGGATCAATCGTTAATTACATGAAGTCCACACACACACACACATTAATCCCATGTGATTAAGACTAAAGAACAAGGAGAGAGAGAACTGATCCACAGCCAGCTTCTTTACATAATGAGGTAGAAATAGGAAGGCTTTCATGCTGCCTCCAGATAGCAACATGCTGAAGTTATGGTCGATTCCATGTTTTTAGCAGAAATAAACCAGAGAAAATCAGATCCCTCAAAGGCAGGTGCACTATATTCAATACCTGAAGGTGTGGGTGGTACTAAACACTAACAAGATCCTCCAGACACGACACAGGACTGCTGCTGTAACGACTGCCAGACAGAAAATACTCACAAGACGAGTAAACAGGGCTGTACACAGGCCTGCAAGAAAAAACCTGCGCTGCCTTTCAGAGGGTTTGAGCAACAGTGTCCCTGAAATACAAAACAGACCTGGCGGCATGGAGAGGAAGGTTTGGCAGCGATGTGAGTTCGCATGGCTGTGTGAGAAGCTGCACATACAGAGTGTGCATGCCTCCCTGCACGAACAAGCTTACAACTGTGCTAGAGTGAATTTTAATATGCGCGTGAGGGAGAGAGAGCGAGAGACAGAGACAGAGCGCTGATCTAACTCCAGGTGAGACACTGCGAGTAGAAAGTAAATGAGCGAGAGAAATTTGGAGCACTAACGATCTCCTGCCTGCTTTAATAACCTGCAGTGAGTGTCAGATCTGCAGTGACACCCATGGAATCACGTGATCGAGATATTTAATGTCAATGCATTTTTTTAACAATGATGAAAAATGGGAAGGTCTGGCCTGTCATCATTCTGACAGATTAAGACCTCCTTTGGGCAGTCAGCGTTCTCTATAAAGGGCTCTCAAACGTGGAACACACTACCAACTGAGATAAAAACAATTGAAGATATTAAGGTTTTTACTAAAAATGTCAAAGACTGGTTGAAGCAAAATCAGAAATGTATGCATTTTTTAATCACCTGTAACCAGAAATGATTTCTATGTTGTAAATAGGGTGTTCTCTTGCAAGTTGAGAATTGTAAATAGGACATAACTTTGCATGTTGAAAATTTAATGTATTTTTGTATTCTCATCATTCTTGTTTTGTTTTCTTTTACTAAGAGCCAAACTAGGGACGGGAGATGGAAACTAGCAATAGCTATAATATCTGTATGCAGAACATCAGTCACATCAGCCTGTTTGCAATGAGTGAACGTGATCATATGTTAACCTGCATTGTCCCTACTAAATAAAATAAATTAAATGAAATGAAATTAAAACACTCGGGACAGTTTTCATAATGGTAAGTAGTTTACATGCAGCACTGTCAATAATCACATGTAAACCACCTTTAGTGTCCAGTTGGTGGCGAGTTTGTTTATTAATTAGTTAGCTACAGTCTGGTCACATGCATGACTTTGTTGTCCAGATAACTTTAGCCATCATAGTGTGGGACTATATCAGCCTACCTATCACAGGATGTCATCGAAGCCAGTGCTTTAAGTGGGCCAGTACGCACCAGCACGGTACCCCCACTTCTAGATTTGACCTCCTGGCATACCGGGATTTTTTACAGTGTACCAAAACCTCTCACAAGCCCCCAGTGCTCTTCCTTGTGTCTCTCGGCGATTAATTACATTAGGGTGCACTGCATGACGCTTGCCTCTCTCTTTTCTCGCAGACTATGTGACTTGTATGCTTTCGTGGAAGTGGGACGTCTTCATTAACACTACATAAATGCACTAACTCAAGGGAATAAGTTTGTGTGTGCGCTCTGGGACGGCTCCACAGTGCATTTGCTCTGTGCTCCGTTGTCCAGCAAAACTCACCGGCTGCATTTCAGAGCGAGTCACAACAATGTTGGATAAAAAGGGAAAAGCAAAGGGACAAAAAGTAGACCCTAATGTTGGCGTGGGAACGTGAACTGGAGCGGATTCTGATGATGACCGTCAAATATAAATACTCATATACAGAGGCGGAAAACTAAAAGTGGGCCTTTGTTTGTTATTACTTGATGATTTGTCGATACCGGCCACCTGACTCACATGCCGACAGGAGAAAACGGGGAGTACCGGCACTTATTTTTTCCACTTAAAGCACTGAGCGTAGCAGAGTGTCCAAAGTTTCTTTACAAAGTCCTGGTAATTGTGATGTCGTTGATAAATGAGGTGAAAGGGGTGGGATTGATGCAGGAGGAGGGACAAGTAATACTGATAAACTTTATCAGCCTGTCTTATCTAAACTTCCCGGGGAAAAATATTCCCTGACTTTACAACACTGACTGAGCTCGAGCTAATTCCAGTATTTTCTAGCAGAGCCATCTTAAGTCCATGTGGTAACAAAAAGAAGGTTTGAGTTTCAGTTAGCAAACAGCAGGTCAGAAGAGATCAATTTAATTTAAAATCTGTCCGGTAGATTAAACATGTCTGTTTTTCAAAATCACATTCTGTTAGAGAGAATATGCGTCTTAATTACTTAAAAAAAAATAAGATGAGGCGTAATTATAGAATTAAATGTTGACTGGATTTTCTAAAACCCTAACCATCACAACCTCTGCTAGCACAGCGTGTGCATTTATGAAACATTCATTAAATAAGCAAAGAAAACAGTTGTTTCTGCAGTCAAAGCAGACAGAAACAAAAGAGATGGATGTCATCTTTACTGAGTAATTGCAGAGGACGCTGACAGTGGCACTGACACCAATTAATTTTCAGTATCTGGAACTGTTATACTGTCTTCGGCATTGGCTGGCTTAATGGCTGAGCTATAAGGCCTGTAATTCCCTGTCAAACACTACTTCTACTTTTGGAAATTAATTCTGAACGATCCAAACCAGACTGTTTATGAGTGAGAGCCAAAGTGAGCCATACCTCATATTTTTAAAAGATAAAGCCGAGCAGAACAAAAACTATTCCGTCCTATTCATATTTTATTAATGGAAATAGCAAATCCATTTGTTAAATGCAGGTTTTCTTCCTACACATGCATGTACTCAACAACCAGAGAGAAACACACACTGTCAAGAAGGGCTTAATGGTTCTTCCTCGCTGTCACAGTCGATCTTACAAGGAGGGCGAGATCACTGAGAAGCCGCAGCGGGAGAATCAATCTATGCATAAGTTCGCTTTTTTTTTTTTTTTTAGCTTGTTTTCTACACACACACACACACACACACACACACATACACACATTAAACAACCAACAGCTGAATTCATATCAGAGAGAGAGGAATGGAACAAGAATTATGATCAAGAGAGATGTGCAATTTTTAGCAGCAGCCGACAAAGAGATCAAATAACTTTGATCTAACAGAGAATTAATGTCTGTGGCCCTAAATGGTAATGTTGCAATGCTGCAAGGAAGAATGAACAAAAGCAAATAGACACTGGAGGAAACTGCTGAATAAAATTAGTCCTTGTTTTCCTATCATCCAGCCCAGATGTAAGACATTCATTATCTGATCAATTACCCTGTTTCCACATGGCAAAAATGACTCCTATGAGGAGATTTACGTGGCCTTCTAGCCACTGCTGTTAAGCAACCTCTGCTAGGCCTGAAATGATTTCACCAGGAACTCGAGTTACTCGATTACAGAGAAAAAAAAAAATCCTCTTTGTAGATCCTTCTTTACCGAAGCCTCGTGTCTCTCATACAACTGTAAACAATGCCCTGTGTTATGAGAAGATTATTACATGGCACGCTTACGCTGTGAGCAGATGATGTGAGAAGATTTGATTTGATGTAGCAAATTGTACAATGAACGAAGAGAGAGGAATGGATCGAGAGATGAGGCAGGCCCAAAAACCAACATCGGAATCACTCAAGCTGAAACAAAGAGAGAGAGAGAACTTCTATTGTGTGTGACACTTCTGAATAGTCAGTAGTGTCCAAGCTTTAGTTTGGTGCACAATAAAGTGCTGCTGATCAATCATTGTGCTCCAGTCCCTGTTTGTCTTGCCCCCAGAGGACCGGAGGTGCGGAGGTCGGTTGGCAAGACATCTGTGTGTGTTTTTAACCAATCACATTGCATTTGACAGGATGAGTGGAAAATGTTAAAGATTTTAACCAATCCAATAGCATTATGCTGGTCAGATGAGGGATGTTCAGGTTTTGGGTGGGAAATGTTGATGTTTTTAGTTAATCGTGTCACATAGGCAGGGTGCAGCTTCTAATTGTGTTGGCTGGGTGCAGACTATTGACCTTTTTACCTCGGAAAAATGCAGGATGAATATTAATGAGGTGAATTTATGTAGTTTTTTAGTTGCAAGCAGCTCTACAGTTCGCTCTCTTGGTTAGCTCACTGAGGAGTAATGCTGGCAAACACAGCTGATAGTAATCCACTAATTAGACAAGACAGTCGATAAATAAGCCAGTTTACATGAACAACAAAAAGCGCTGTAGTCCGAATACGTTATCCGGACAAGGAAAAATGCATGTTAATGCGAGGTGTAAATGTGTGGAGTTCAGAACGTGAGCAGATCTGCCAGACCACATCTGAAGGTCGTCTGGCTTGCACTGTGTTCGGATCTTACGTAGGTGTAAATCAATCCGTACAACCTGCTCGCATCAGGCTTGCAGCAGCCAGTGTGAGTCAGTGCTCCCGGTGGGCGGCACCAGCTCCACCGACATTTTGCCTTTTTAAAAAATTAATACTGTCGGACAGACAGAAGCCATAATTAATGTCACATCCTCCAGCTGAGTCGCTGCACAGAGCTGCTGAAGACACAGTGACTTTTCACCTCAATATGACAAGAGTAAGGAGAGTTGACCAGCAGGACGATGGATAAATTGTCAAAGTGAAACACAGAAAGCACCTAATGTTACTCTAAAATATTTTTGGATGCTAATAAAGAACTTAGTAACTTAAATTGAATGAGGAGTTTGTTTGCTCACCTGTCTTCTGCAGGCAGCTCCTCATCTGTGCTCTGTTCTTGTTCCCACACTTTCACAGAAGGTATAAAACTCCTCCCAGACATATTTAAAATGAATCTGATGTCAAAAAAACAAAAACTTATTGTTGTTTTGCTCCACAGACACGTTGTTGATGGGTGACAGCCTTCAGCTAGCTAAGCTACCTGAGCACACTGTGTTTTGCCACTTAAATACTTTTAATGTGAAGCTGCAGTTGCAGGAAATGTTTTGTTTGCATTAGCAGTAACTTGACACTGTGCTCTGCATATGGTCAGTGTTAGTTTCATGTAGGAAACATCTCATGCACAGATTTTGCCACAGATGAGAGAGATCCGATCTCAGCGTGGATAATAAGAGGGCATTAGAAATACCAGGTGTAAATGCTAAGGCGAGAGTGGATCTTTTAGTATCTGGATAACTCATCCAGGAACAGGTCACATTATAATACCAGGTGTAGAAGGGGTGTATCACTCGCACTCTCACTCTCTTTCTAAATCTGTCTGTTACTCTAAATCTATCCGGCATTTTATCTCTCACTATCTGTCTCAGTGTATCGCCTGACGGTAAACCCACAGTGATCCTAACTGACATCAGGGACCCAGGAGATTTTTATTTTTTTAACATGAAAGACGGAAGTGGCCCCCTTAATATAAAAATACAAAATAATTTGTTTTTTTGTATTTTTTTGTGATACATTTTCAAACTTGACTACAATAAGAGCAGGGATATGGTCCAAAAGGGTTGAAAATGCATTTTTTCTTTCAGCTTCACTTTCAGCCAGCTGTTCTTGAGCTGAGAAGTAGAGGTCTTCGGGTATGCCCTACCCCCAAATACCCAAGCTTCCCACCTGAACCCGGTCAGGGGTCCGATCCATCCATTCATATGAAGTGACTGCGGGTCCGGTTTGTGGTCAGTACTGTTTGCTGCAGGTCTCAGATCTCTGCCATCAAAATGATGGACCCATTAGGGCCTGCCATTACCAGTGACTTTTATCTAAATCTAATTGTGGATTAATCCTGCTCCAATTGTGTGTAATAAGTGCAACTGTAAGCAAACTGCAAAGTGCATCAGTGGCCACAAGATGGTATCAAATGATTTAGTAAGCGTAACATAACGTAACGTAACGTAACGTAACGTAAAGTAACGTAATGTAACGTAACGGAACGTTATCGCTTCTGGCCTGAGAGGTTAAGGGTCGGAGTTCAGAGGGAGCAGAATGACAGCAAGTTACACATGCTAACATAAACAGTTGGGAATTATAATTATATTTCAAAAGGACACTCAATCCAAGTAATATTTCTATCTTGGATGCGTCAAACTGCACAGCTGATTCTAAGTGGGTTTCATTCCTTCATTATCCAGCAACAAGGGATTAGCCACGCTGTTCCTATTAGCAACAGAGGAATGACAGAAAACTTGGATGGAGAGTGGATGAGTGAGACTGGATAATACGTTTTAACTATGCTGTCTCAAGAAGAACAACAGACAAAGCGGTGGACTTACTTTTTATTACCAAACCCAAACCTTCTTGGCATTGGGTCATTGGATGATGGATTATGCAGCACATCATCATACACTCAGGAACCCTAACCCTAACTCGCAGCAACGAGGGAGAAGACGGCATTTAGGACATGTTTTGTTTTGGCAGCTTGTAACGGCAATTACGAGGCCACTTTGAGGTCGGTGCCATTCGGGTCTTGGGCTGAACAGGTCCAGATCTGGCTTTTCTCGGTTCAGTCGGATCCCGGCCTCAACTTTCTAATAACAGTTGGGTGTAGTTTGGTTCCAGGTACAACATTTTGTGTGTTTTTCGGTTTGGGTATGACTTTTTGGACCCGTGAAGTCCTCTACTCGGAAGCATTTTGTTTAGCTTCATTTCTGCCTAGAAGATGCGAGGAGAACCTTGTTTTAAGTAGTTCCTACAGAATCCCTTTCTGGTGTCATTTTCAAATAGGTTGCTTCTGCAATCTGCTGTATATGTCACAGCTTCTCTCTCACACACACACACACACACACTAACACTACTCCCCTCATATGCATAAAAATCTCCAGACAGCAAAATGCCAGGTGTTGTAAGTAGATATCGGAAAAGAACAGATCCAATACTGCAGGTACATGTTGTTTCGATGGTGTGTATTACACTGAGGAAGGGCAGATGTTGGACTACCAAATGTAAACTAAATGTGTATTAACCAATCTTAAAAACATACAGTGTGATAAACATGCTGTGTTTTGTTTTTTGCTTTACAGAAAGTGCAAAGGACAATGCACACATTTTCTTTCCCTGTTAACACTAGTGCGGGTGGGTGTTGTTGAGCATAAATGATTTTCTTTATCTTTGCCGCCTAATACAAGCTAATTTGCACATTACACCAATTGCTATGGTACTAGTCATAATCATACAGAATGCAAATATTGAATATATAGACATTTCTATTATGTCTGATTATACTGAACTGCTAGGATGCCTCATAACAAGTTAAACTCGTTTCCTGTAAGGAAGCTTCATACAAAATACTTGAACTTGTATAAAAAATAAAACTGCTTGAAGTAGTCAGAAATAATAGATGGTGCAGGTGCAGTGAGATATGAATTTAAACACTGAGGCTTCCAGACAGAAATCCTCCTAAGAAAACATTGTGTATCGCTCTGTGCTGGGCCCAGGTCAGTCTTATCATGGAAGAGAAAAACAAAAGGGTCGTCTCTTTGGGCATTATCCGTTGCCATGCCAGCACTGCGCTGATCTCCTGCCAAGCTCCGCCGTGTCTAAGCTCCTGTACTTTGATAGTGAGCTGAGCATATGTTTCATTAAATGTCTCTGATGTGGAAGTCTGTCCGTTTGTATTTATGTATCTCTGTTCTGTTGTGCTAACTTGCTTTCCATCATGCATCATAGTTTAGTAAATAGTCGAAGAGTAAAAGGTGTTCATGCGTGTAGCGGATGCCTTCCAGCTCAGAGTCCATGAGCTGAAAGGACATGAAGAGTTCCCGCGCAGTCCTGAACGTCGCTGGGTTAAGCCAGAAGTCTCTTTCCCCTCCTTTTCCTCTTTAGTCTTTGTGGCGTCTCTCCCTCCTTTGCTTCCTACTCATTCGCCAATGGGCTTTATCACCCACTTCACTCCTTGTGGAGCTGAAAGTCAACACAGCTGAAAGTCAACACTATCAACACTGTCTTTTCATCTTGTTCTCCTTTTCAGCCCTCCACAGTCTAGAAATCCCTCTTAAGACCTCCTTATATACATACTTTCTCACCTGAGACTCTCTTTCAGTCCCAACACATCTAACAGCTTTTGACCTGCCATCCTACCCACTTCTTATACTCCGCGTGTCTACTGTTCTTTCTCTCCATTCACCCCTCCCTGCCACGTTTTCTCTCCTCTTACCTCCTTCCCTGTAACACACTTCCCTTCAGAAAACGTCCGCCTGAGACATTCTTTTCGCTCTCCTTTTGCCTCAGTCACCCTGTCATTCCTTTTCTTCATGCAACTAATTAATTTCCTCTTCACTTTCCTCTCTATTCTCTGTGTAAAATCTCTGAGTGATGGCTACCTCTCTCTCCCTCTTCCTGACTAATGGATGTTGTTGATAATGCTAATGGTGTAGCAATTCGTTGCATGGCATGTAATTAACCAAGCCTAGCAGGTCAGTGTAATGTCTGATGGAATCAGCTGTCTTCAGTGATTGATGCTCATCCAGATCATGTATATTTATCACTCAGCAGCAATCAATGAAACTCGATACAATTCCATTTTGATGCCCCCTTTTTCAGATGTCATTCACCATTAAAGTTTAAAGAGATTCAGCGGACAGCTCATTAAGAAAAAATGTATCATAGTCGGTTGTACACATGAGAAGTGCCACAAAGCACGTGACCAGTGGAACCAGTGAGGAGTAGATGTAAAGAGAGAAGCGTAAACCCAGCTCAGATCTCACCTTCCTTAGTTTGAAGACACTCTTGTCTTCCGTTATCTCGTGTCCCACTCGCACAGTTTGGATCACATCAATTACAAGTTACTCCCAACAACAAAATAATATATCATCATTCATTCGTTTGTTACAATGACCCATGCTTGCGTTAACTTTTAAACTAATACATGTTTAAAGGGGTAGTTCAGTATTTTTGAAGAGGGGCTGTATGATGTACTCATCCATAGTCAGTCTATTACCTTCTGCAGGTGGGGATAAGCTGCGCCACTTTTAGGAGGGGGGTGGGGGAATCGCTGCACCAGACGGGCACTACATTTTTTTCAACTGTAGTCCATCTGTGCATTACTACGCCCACTCCCCTGGCCTCTGCCGTGCACCGTGTCACTCCCCATTTCTGTTGTTCGGCCCAGAAGGTAGCAAGACCAGACTGAAATAAACGGCTGTCTGGCAGCAAAATAAAACAGTGTAATGGATCAGATACTGATTTTTTAGGTAAGCATTTATGTACGTGCCTAGTAAACGTTCCTCTGCTGACCCCGTCTGCGACAAAAACAGCTTCCAGTGCAGAAATTTCTCCCCACTTCTGAAAGTGACACTGCTGACCACCATCTGCAGAGGGTCATAGACTGGCCTCGCATTAGTACCTCATGCAACTTACTTTGCTATTTTGGTGTATGGATTCGAGACTACCATCATTAAAGACTTTGCTGGCCGAGGAAATCATAACTCTGTCCTACGCCTGTCAGATAAAGTGTAATGAAAACTGGCAGAATAATATGTGAATTAAATCTTGTAGAAACATTTCTGACATTACATGTCAGAAATACAAATACTAGGCCTTTCTTTCCAGGAACACAGTTGCAGGGCTCAGCAGATCTACTAGAGGACCCCTGCCAACAACCATCAGTACCTCCTGCCCTCTTTATTTGCAGGGAGAGGAGGGGGAAAAAAAATCACAGCAACCAGGAGCACCATCATCACCCTGCAGGAGGGAGAGAGGACAATGACGGTGAAAGAGAAAGGACAGACGGAGAAAATGAGAGTGAGAGAGGGGCTTCAGATGGAGGCAACTGAGAGAGAGAGAGTGCCAGTGTGAGCAAAGGCAGGTTTTTACTCGATAGGGAGTGACGGCTATCAAAATGTGTGAGCATGCAGGCAAGCATGCATAAGTGTCGTATAACATGCCATTAACCAAATTTGTTCTACGGCAGGGGAAAGCCATATACTGTACTACACGCACAATAGGGTGTGTGATTCTATTCCCATACAGATGGCTTGTGTAGCACAGGGTCCTTCTTCAACTATTATTCTATTTTGATGTAAAATCCCCCTGGATGCAGAAAATGGTTTCAATTAGCCCAAAAGTTGGCATGCGTTTGAAACACAGGGCACGCTTCACACAGAATGCGTCGCTCGCCAATAAGATTTGGGGAGAAAAATGGGTCGATGAGTGTCTTTGGTGTTTTTGGACTCAAATTCTCTAAATCCGGTTTTAGGGAATTCATTAGTTTTGATGGAAAACAAACTGTCTGCATTCTGAATTTTGTTTCATACTGTCTTTATTCATTCAGAGAGTGTGAAACTCACCAACTTCCAAAAATGCTTGCTCTTTTTGTCGTTGTTTTCATTGTTGTTCTCAGCCATCGCTTAATGTCTGGTCCATTCCTTCATCAGTCATATAAGTTGTTCTAATTTGGGCATTTTTCCACCGACAAGGCACACAGACGACAGATAAGCTTGAGTCCAACAGGCTTAAAGGAAACAAGAGACTAAGTTTTATACTTAAAAAGTAGATTCATTGGAGACAATTTCTTGGCAGTGCATAATGTTGGGAGGGAAGTGGAAAGGTTTGGTGGTTTCAGACTCACAACTTACAGTCACTGCTTTCTCTACACAAGCAAACACACACAAACACACACACACTGCTCAGGGGTAAAACTGGTGGATGGCTCGGAGCCTGGACAATGGCAGCAGGTGTCGGTTGGCCAAAGCCACTATCGCCCATTACTGGCAGACATAATGTCCACGCGTGTGTGTGTGTGTGCGCCCATTGCCAAGTGTGTGTATTGTAAACGGTCCAAAGGATTATAGAGTCACTACTGTACAGCGGATTAATCTCTTCCATGTCTCCACGACAACACCTCAGGCACCAGCCACACAAAAAGGCTGCTGCTGTAAACACACATCCCTCTTACACAGAGATGGAAAGAGTGAGAATCATTATGCCCACCACTGTCGACTCTGCACACAGCGGCAGCCATTACAAAAGATCTAAGTGTGGTGAATTTCCCACAGACAGCACTCCTCTGATTTATTATGCATTCTGCCTGGAGGCCTTGATAGAAATAGGTAAGACCCCAGTCCAGCTGCCTCCGCAAGCTGGTGAACTGTGACACACTGCGCACGAACTTTCCCCCCGACTTTGATATTCATTTGAATTCAGTTTCATCGATACCTGCAAGGGCCTTTTTCCTGTAATTACTGCGCGGAGTTCAAGAACTCCTAAGATCTTTGCCAAGAACAGCTCCGGGGCAATAACGACATTTATTCAGTGAGCCTATCGCCTGAACAGTGTTCTTTTTTGTTTTTAATCAAAAGTTAATAATTTACAACAAAAAAAAGAAAGTATAGCATCTATACAGGTCAGGACAGACGATTAAGCACTTTCCTATTCACCACAAGCTAACAGGCCTCCCAGTGCATTGTATATAATAAACTAGAAAAACATACAGTTATATTTTAAGGACAGAAATGTGACTGTGTTTTGTTATTTTCAAAGGGGAAAAACATGTTAGATGTGTTGTTCAAACTGTGTTGGTAACAAAAGGAAATTCATGTCTTTCTCTGAAATCTGCAAACATATATAACACATATAAAAGCAACGCTGTCCGATTATTTTCAACATATGTTCTAATAAAAGTTTATGTAATCTAAAGAGAACGTCTCAATGCTCTGAGACAGACAACTACAGCAGGACAGCACAAGTCCCTCACTTGAGATTCGTGTCACGGGCAATGAAATACACAGAAACTAATTCAAAAGGCACAGCACACACAAATTCTGGCAGAGATCAAAGAATGTGATGTCTGTGTCTCCAACAGCATCCTGCCTCTAATGTTCACTGATTGCTCTTCCTTAGTAAAACTAATTAAACAAACAAATAAAAAAAGAATCTAATCTGATAGTAAAAAGGAAGTGAATGTAATCTGCTCTTTAAATATGTATGGAACTTTGGACTGAAATCATAAAGCACATGAGTAGCAGCCAGCATTCATTCTTTCTAGCTGCCTCCACACCCTCACATTGACCAAAGTCAGCTGTACTGAGCCAGCTGTTTACCTTCGACCTTCAGGACTCTCCTCTCTCCCCCAAGATTCACTCCCAGAGCACTTTGATCATGTGCCAAACTGCCATTTGCAAAGCTGCCAAGCATACCGCCGGGGGCCCACTATCACCGCCTGCCCTTGGGTCATGGAGTGATGCACAGATACAAGCCACTGACGGGTGTCCTGTTACTGAGGTGAATTCATGAGGACAACTTGGAGGCTCAGTGGAGCTCTGGTCCATTAGTAAAGTCCCGAGTCAGGGCTCCATCTGGGCCTTCAGTGTCATATTATCAGCACCTTGCTGCCAAGGTCCTTGACACACACTC
>JAQLOL010000013.1:20619519-20633725 GCA_029783665.1 Naso thynnoides
TCCCCACACAATCTGCTCTGTGCTGAATTTATGCGCCGTGCTCCGGCGTCCGGCAAAAATAGAAGCTCTGCGTATGTATTGCGGAGGGCTGCCGGACGCCGCAGTCGTTCCGGAGCCGTGTCGCAGTGGAGCCGGAGCCTGTGTGAGCTGACACACTGACTAAAATGGAAACGTATCAACTCCGCTGCCGTGGCAGAGCCGTTCCGGAGTCGTTCCGCATCCAATGTATTTTAGGGGTTAGAACAAGACACATTCGGATTAACATAGTAATGTTAATGTTACCAGTACAGTGGGTAGATACTTACTGTGGTTAGCTAGCTTGTTAGCTTCACTGGCAGGACGGTGAATTAATGTATATTTGGACGTTCACCAATCAACCAATCTGTGACTTGCTGAAGTCTTGTGCTTGTTAACACTGTCCGACCAGCAACAGGTGTACTATAGGATGGCTCAGTCTGGGTCACAAATGGAAAACTCGCTCGCAGTTTGTTGATGTTTGCAGCGAAACTTTTTCATCGATTAAAAACAAACATTATCTTTTATTTGGACATGATTCATTTGTGCAGCCGGACTATACACTGGCTTTGGAGGACGAGCTGGGAGGAGATGGCGGTATGTGGGAGCTGTCACCCCCTTTACACGCACACATTGCGACATTATCTTGTGTACATCTTGTGGAGTGAGCACACATTTGGCAAAACGGAATCAAATCAACGTTGCTCTGGGCATCCATTTTCAATGTTTTAAAAAGTTCTCTCTGTGGTACAAAGTGATTCGCTATATCTCTAGTCTGTTTCCCTTCGGAGGAGTAAAGGGGCAGTACACTGTTTCCAGGAAGGCATCTCCTTTTCAAAAATGTAAGAGTAAATGTAAGAGTCCAAGCAGTTCTCGCCACCATCCCAGCAACTGCCTTGCATTTGGATGTCCCCAAATGATCAGGAGGCGGAGATCTCCGATTGTCTGGTAGTCAAAGCCCTTCTTTCAGCACAGAATAGAAAAATAAGGAGGAGACAATAAGCTTATAAAGTTTATAGTGACTGTCTGCAACTGAATATAGCATCTACTCGCAGTTCATTTATCAATTCCTGCACATACAGCTTGTAGAAATATCCTACGTGCATTATAAAAATCAGCTCCAGGCACCAGGAAACCAATCACATAACCAGTATTTGGCACATATTGTCAAGATGTGACCATCTTAAACAGGATTGTGTAAACAAGTAGTTAGTCCAGTCTATACTGAGGGCTACAGCGGTGAGTCTGTTCAGGAGCCATCCGCGTCAGATGAGGCTTTACCAGAGGCCTCTGACTAAGACAGCGAGATTAAACCCTTTGAATGGGCCCTTATCTCGCCGTCAACAATACAATCTAATTTCCTCTGTTCCAAGATACATCAAATAACATTGTTACCATGGCTGTAACTATGAATTAAAAACAGTCCCAATTACTACTGCACAATGCAGGGCTCTCAATAAAGCAACCATGCAAAGTGAATTATTCACTGAATTAGCACATTGTCTAAGACTTTTATAGACACAACTTATTGCAAGAGCTTACTGCTACTTTCTGCTTTGATTGGGGATAATCCAAGGCAAAATCTCACTAAGAATGACCCGTCAGTGGTTCAGATCACCTCAAATCACCAATCATCTCGCTTGCTTCTGCATTTTGGCAGACTTTGCCTGGTCATGTAAATGCAGTCTGCTGTTTTTGGTCTGTTTAAACCCATAGAGTAATTAAAGCAACAGAAAAGATTGACAAGAGAAGTGAGAGTGGGAATTACCTTGAATGTAATGTGCATTTCATTTCATTTTGGCTAGATTTGTTAAAGAAGGGTCTTACCTACAGGAAATTGTTAATTAGGGAATGAGCACCAAAAGTCCAAGGACCTAACTGTAGAGCAAGGAATTATTTTTCCTTTTATAAATAAATTGCCTTTTTGGCAGCTTTAACATATTCGAAAACTCATGAAACTTAACACCAAATTCAGTTGCGATGGAAATTCATGTCTGAAAGGGATTCGGGTCTGGTGCAGGGAGCAAAATGGCTGGATAGCGTCCCTTATGCTGGAGCCAATGGAACTACTTTCACCAACATGTACCACATTTGGTACCTATATCCCTATACAGAAAGTCTCTTAGGACCATCAAGCTCAACAGGAAGTCGACTATTTTGAATTGAATGTCCATTTTTCACATTTTGTTGCTTATGTTTTGTATGAACTTGTCCTACAGATTTAATCTGATCTTTATAAAACTTCCTGTGTGTACCCTTGACCCCCTAGTGATAAGATGTTGTCAAAAGCTTTCATTTTTGACAAATATTGTGTCAGTGGCGTGGCGGCCATTTTGAGTGTTTCGCCATAAAAAAAAAAGAAATTGTTCTGATTAAATCAGTGCATGATTTAGTTATCATTTGCAATAAGGTTAAGGTTCCTTTTATTGTCTCCTGTAGGAGAAATTTGTCATGGATTCGGGAGCTGCTGCATCAACCAGCCAATACAATAAAAACACAATGAATAAATACAAAGACAACAGATAATAAAAAAATAACAGACAAAACAACCGTCCACCTGGTCACTTCAACCATTCACACGATAATTTCAATGCTTACCAAACAAGTAAAAATACACACGCCATTCATATATTTTGATTAGTGGAGCTGCGGTTGTTTAAGAGCTCCCCCTGCTGCTCTGCCGGCACTCCTGCAGTTGTTTGTTAATCAGATTCACTGAGAAAGGAATAAATGAATGGTTGTAGCGGCTGTGTTTGCACAGGGGGACCCTGTATCTCTTCCCAAAGTTCACCAGTTCGTATTCACAGTTCAGCACATGGGAGGGATAGGATAAGATCCAGTTGGCCTGGCAAACGGTGGACTGCTCAAAAATGACCTGGGGAGTGAGGGATATGGTTATTCCCATGATTTTCCCTGCTGTTTTTATTTAACTGAAGATTTGAGCTTTACACTTGACTATTAGGTTGCCAAACCAGCTGGTAATGCCGTACTGAAGGACAGACTGAGTAGTGGAACTGTAAAAAATGCACATGATATAGACACCAAAAAGCCTGAGTCTGTGAAGATAATGTAGTCGCTGATGAATTCTGGCAAAGGCACTTGCAGCACGCGTGTGCCAGTTCAGTTGCTGACGACATGGACCCCTGGGTATTTATAAGAACTGTTTGATGTCATGGCTGTATATGACAACTGAGCTTCTGTCTCCAACTGATCTGGGATCCAAATGACCTCTTGAGTTTATTGTATTGATATGCAGGGCAATGTGCAGCAGAAACCCTCCACCATGTCAATGGCAGAGCCGCGGCATCTTTTTTACTTATAAATATGCATATTCACTTAAACATACATAGTGTACATACGAAAGTCCCTATTTGGAAAGATTTCCGATCATCCCGAACACCTTTTTTTGTCATGCCCCGGACGATGGGACGCTGAGTCTCGAGCCCCCGGCCTGCCTGCATAGTCCAAGTCAAGTCACATCAAGTTTATTTATATGGCACATTTAAAAACAACCAAGGCTGACTAAAGTGCTTTGAAATATGAATGTGCAATAAAATACCAAAAATACCATATAACAAGGGGGTGATGATTGACTGAGAGTGAAGGGAGATTGAAGAGACATGCTTTGCTGAGCAGCAACGCAAAACACAACCTTAAAGATCTATTACAGTGCACTGCAAAAATATTTTTATTTCATTTTAAAACTGTGGCAGGACGGGCCACCAGTCTAACATATCAATGGGAAATACTGCATTGTTTCCCAGATTTCAAATGTTTAGTAAGAATCCCATTCTGAGGAAATTGACAAGCTAATTAGGACTCATGGATTGTGGCCCCTACTGGGAACAGGAAGTAAGCACTGTATTACAGTCATCATAGCACTTACATAACATGATTAGCCAGGGGTGAGAGGGGCCTTTAAACGCTGCTTACAGCCTAATTATTTAGATTGCTTTTATTCATTGCTATGTGGACAGTGAAATGATAGCATTAACAAAGAAAAATAATATCAGATTGAATTACACTGATGTACGCAATGGGCAGAATTTGAAAAAGGGGCGATAACGATAAGAAAATAAGATATGAATATGCCAGGAATAAAGTGAAGGGATATCAGAATGCTTCAGAGTAGGTTCAGAAGCAAAGGGGAGGCCAGATAGATCAACTGCTAGAGAGTACAGTAAAATGACTTTAACCTGCTTGTTGCTTTATTTATAGCATCACAGCATCGTTATCATCAATTAAACTGGCGACCCGGAGGCTCGCACACACACACAGCATTTGGTCAATTAATGAATCATTTCAGGCAAAATGATAAACTAATTGAAAGCAGTCAGGGGTTTACATTAGGGGACGGAAGCCAGAAGAGATGGGAGGGGGACAGAAAAAGAGAGGCTGTGAGAAAGGAAGCAGGAAGAGAGTCAGGCAGAAGAAGAGGGAGATGTGCAAGAGAAACAATGAGTAAGCCACATTCAAAAGCACAAACAGAGAGAAAGGAGGAGGAGAACAATAAGGAGAAAATGAGAGAGACGAGGAAGAGCAGAAGAAAGTGTGACCAATGGGAGGGAGGACATAAAGAAACAGCTTTGTGCGAATGACAGAATAGGCAGAAAATTATCGAGATGGAAGGCGGAAAAGGAGATGTAAATTATGTAAGAATGAAAGGACGGAATAATGCTGTGAGAATAAGGTAAAGAGTCAAGAGCAGGCAGAAACACAGGAACAGAAAATAAGAGTTTCATAAAAGGTAACAAAAAAGGAAGAAAACTATTTAAAAGTACAGGGAGGCTTCCAAACAGTCACACAGAATACCTCTTACAAAAAAGACCACTTGTTAATGAAAACAGTTTTCTTTTTGGCTTTTCTAAGACCATTCACCACTAGCTCTCCCAAATTAAAGTTTTACAACAAAGCACTGGAGATAAGACCCACTGTTATTAAAACATGACCACTTTCTCGTTCACATTTCCACTTAAAATAATTTCTTTTTCAGCGCTAGTGTAACAGATGAGGTTTCCAGTTAAACTGTATTGGAGGCCATAAAAGTAAGCTTAAGCGGAGAAATAATTTCTTTTGTTGCATTTAAAAAGATATGTTCCTTTTAGAATAAGAAAAAGAAAAAAATCCAATATCTGATCCTGAACCTCTTCTCTCCATGAATGCAGAAAGAGCATTTAATAGAGTCATCTTTTTTATGGCTTTAGAAACCCTGATTCGGCTTAAAATTTCATCTCCTGGCTTGAATGATTCATTTTTCAGTATCTACAAGTAAGACATTTGTGCAGTACCTTATACCCCACTGCAGGAAGAGCATAATTCTATAGACACACCTCTGTCATTACATGCACGCGTCGGCAAATGTGTGTTCTAGCTGGAGCTCCGTTACATCTTGACTTTTAACTGGTGTTTTATCCAGTTTCTGGTCACTTTCTTATGGTTCACTCTTCAAATTGTGTATTTTTTAAAATTTACTCTTTAGGTGGTTAAAAGATTTTAGTTGTTGAGTGCAGATTTTTTCAGTTATTTTTAACGACTGCCTGTGACAGTGGGGCTGACTGCAGTTTGACAATGTGGGAAACTTCCTCAACATCATTCCTCCTGAGGCTTCATTATCACAGCAGGTCCACTTGTTGGACCTGTGTCGGTAAGTTTTACTGCTTGCTGCTTTTATCCCCATAACTAATCTGTGTACCGAGACCTGTACTAGACCTGATCAACGCAGTGGGCTCCTTGCATGTAAGTACCATCCGTACCTACTTGCTAAAAGCCAAGCTGCTAACCAGCTGCCTGCTACGACTCCTCAGTTATCCGTAGTTCTGTATACTGGCAGTTATTTCTTCTCATTGTAGCATGCCTCCACTTACCCTAATGGTGCCTGAGCTGTCAAATTTGAGATCCAAACTCAACTCCATCGAGAACCTCCTGGATGATATCCTCTCTCCCGGCTGGACATGTTGCAGCTAGATGCTCCTTGCAGCTCTGAGAATCCGGCAAATAGTGGCATCCCCGGCCCATCCTCTGTTAATTCTCCCTCCTGGGAATCCGTTGGGAAGAAGGGGAAAAGGATTTCTCTTCCTCTGTTTTCACCAGACTACGTTGATGATCTTACCCCGTTGTCTAACTTCTTTGCTCTGCTAGATAAGTTAAATGACCTAGCAGCTACATGTTCGCTGACCGCTCTGAAATATCCTGTCCCGGTCGGCTCCAACACAAGAAGAAAACGTCAGAAACCTCCCCACTATCCCATGTGAAACGTCGCTGATGCTTTTCTCCTCCTGCTGTCTCTGGTTCTATGTGTGCTCCTGCTTACCTCCAGCCATCGACCCACCTGCCTGATGGAGCACCAGTCACTGCGGTGGCCTGTGGTGACACCATCTCCAGCAGCGACTCGCCAGGTGAATCTGGTTCAATCAATTCTGCTGTCCCCGATGCTGCCCCAGCTACTAATGGCATTCAGTTTCCTTCTTTATCCAAACTTTCTGTTTACAATAGTCAGTGTAAGGACAGGCTACCTGAAATCCTCGTTCTTGGTGATTCAGTTGTGAGGTCCATGGAGCTCCTAGGTGCAATCACATACTGTCTTCCTGGTGCAAAAGCTGCAGACATTATTGAACTAATTCGAGTTCTCACAGAGCTCCACCCCTAAGCTCACATTCTGATTAGACATGTGTCTACAAATAACATCATGGATATACAATCAGTCATCCGCTGTGATCAACTGGAGTCTCTTGCGGTTACTATTCAGAGCCTGGGCAAAACATGCATTTTTTCTGGTCCTGAGCATTTCAGCCATATCTACAGCCTACATGAATGGCTAAAAAGCAACTCATTTTTTAATTGGCTGTCTCTGGAATCTTAGGTCTATCACCAATAAGTCCTTTATTGTCAATGATATTATTTCTTCACAAGATCTAGATTTTATTTTCCTGTGGAAACTTGGTCTGATACTGAAGTTCCTTTCGTCGAGGCATGTCCCCCTGGATATACATTTTGGAATTGTCCCAGGCCATCTGGATGGGGGAGGGGTCTCGCTGTCATTTATAAAGCTGTCCACAAATGTACACCTGTCGCTGTTGGCAATTTTATTTCATTCGAGCTTCTCTCTTTTACTACCTCCCACCCTACTGTCTTTTTTGGCTTGATATATTGCCCTCCCAAAACAAATAGTGACTTTTTAGCAGAATTTGGTCACATACTTTCCATTATTACCGTAAACTACTTGAAAGTTTTATTGTCAGGAGACTTAAATATTCATGTTGATAACCAGAATAACAAAGTTCTGTCTGAGTTCCTCAATCTCATCCATACTTTTGACTGTACTCAGCATGTCTCTGGCCTGACCCATCAACACAGTCATACTCCCGATTTAATAATTACATATGGCTTTAGTCCAGCTAATCTTCAAACTATGAACATGCATGTCTCTGATCATGCTGCTATCCTTTTTAATGTTCCTCCTGTGTCTGTGGTTTCTAACCAGAGAGGCCCTCAACATTTTAGACCCATCACTTGTCAGACAGCTGAACATTTCTGTGCTGCTTATCATGCTCCTCAGCAGCATGATCCGCTAGATTCTTCATACTCTACTGAGGAACTGGCAGCAAGATTTTTGAGATGCTGTGCAGAAACACTGGACATGGTAGCTCCTTTTAAATTATCATAAGCCTGTCCTGCTTCAACTCCTCCATGGATAAATGACCGTGTTCGGCGTATCAGAAGGGCATGAAATGGAAAGCTTCCAGTTGAAAGAGCTCTTAAAAGAGTTTAATAGAGCTGTAAAAGAGGAAAGATCTAATTACTTTACTCAACCTATTGCTGCAAATCCTCACAACCCCAAGCTGTTATTTAAGACCATCCCCTCCCTGATTCATTGCTCTCATGGTATCGATGAAGTCTCTTCTATTAAGAGATGTGAGTCATTCAGAGTATTTTTTCTTGAGAAGGTGTCCAGCATTAGAGCCCAAATCATACCATCTCTGTTTACTCCCCCTCACAGAGAGGTTTATCAGACTTTTAATCTATTTTATCCGGTATCCCTGTCAGAGTTTCTGAGGATGATTAGCAACATGAATCTTCCTCCTCTTCTTTAGAAGTTTTACACACTAGATTTTTAAAAGAGGTCTCTACCTTTTTGTCTTCAGATATTTTAACAGTTTTCAGCAAGTCTTTATCTTCCGAGGTTTTTCCTTCAGCTTTTAAATCAGCTGTTGTGCAACCAATATTGAAAAAACCTAGCCTTGACAGACAACTTTAGATTTGAATCTAAAATACCCTATCTTGCCAAAGCACTGAAGAAAGTGCTATATTGTCAACTTGTGTCTTTCATGAATGAGCACTCACTTTTTGAAAAGTTTCAGTCTGGATTTCGTAATCATCATAGCACAAAAACTGCACTTTTAAAGGTCGTAAATGACATTAGGTGTAACTCAGATGCCAGCTATTGTACTGTCCTGGTGTTGTTAGACCTTTCTGCTGTGTTTTAATTGACCGTTTAGAAAATTGGGTAGGTGTGACTAGGACTGCATTGGAATAGTTCAAGTCATATCTAGGTGACAGAATGATCTCAGTATCTCTTGGTAACGTCTTTTCTACTTAAATGCAAACATCAAATGTGGCGTTCCTGAAGGGTCAATTCTCAGCCCTTTACATACACATGTTGCCACTGGGTCAGATCATCTGCAATTTCAATATCTCTTTCCCTTTTTATGCCGATGACTCACAAATTTACCTATCTATAAATCCATCAGATCTCACCTCGATAAGTACAATCACAGCCTGCCTCACGGACATTAGAGATGTAATTGTAGCAATTGGTCTCTAGATTGTGCATACCAACTTTTGAGCAGATCAGTGAAAATTCCTAGGAGGAGTATGATTTTAAGTGCTTTTCACAAAATTCAAAATGACAAAAAATATCACAACCTGAAGTTATGCGCCCTTGAGACAAATTAATGGAACACGTGAGCAAAGTTTCATGATTCAAGGTCAAAGGGGGCATGAGATATGCCTGTCAAAAGTATGCTTTTTCATCTGTTTGCTTCAGCACCACCCTTTGGCCAGTCAATGTAAAATTTGCACCATAGCCTCTTGGCATGGCCCTCTACTAGTGTGCCAGACATAGACTTCAGTGGTAATGAATGAATATAAATTAATGAATCCGAAGACAGAAACACTATTGGGGCTTCACAGCTTTATTGCTTGGCTGTCAGTTAGCCCTGCAGTGTATTCTGCAATAAATATAAATGTGTCTGTGTCTAAGGAAAAAGCACAGGAAGGTAGGGTCCAACTCACATATAGCTCACCATGGAGGATTGGCCACACAAAGGCTCATAAAACCCACTAAAATCAAATGGAGCAGAGAGAGATTTTACATTCCTTTTAAAACGGTTTCTAAACATGGCTGCTCTTTTCCTGCTTCACATTTACACTATAAACACATTAACATCTGTTTGTTGTCACACAGAAAAACAGTATTCCACTGTTTGGCCACTGAGCAGATGCTGAAACAATTGAGTGTTAGACATGCAAACAAGACAGAAAGTATGCAAGAAAGATAGGGCTAAACGACAACAGGCAGAATGAGAGCGAGAGTGAGAGAGCACAGGAATGGACATAAATCCAAATCAATTGAATAATGAAGGAGTGTTAATGGCCTTCCTAATTATAACCAGGCCTGCCATTAGCAGATGCTGGCTGACAATCTGCCACCGCTGGATAAATGCTGCCTCTAAAAAGCCTGGAGGGCTGAAAGTTACACGATACACAGACATGCACACTGATACACCGAACATTCAGGAACAATTGGTTGCTGTACTGCACACATAACACACACTCTTATACAGTCTGACCACCTCTGTGAGAGCCGTTATCAACACTGTCTGTGAACAGTAGTGACAAAATACAAAAGGCACTCTCTCTCACTCCGTCTCTTATTTTGATTGCAGGCTTGAATGAGGTTCATGTTTGAGTCTGCTACTGTAATCACAGCTGAACACATTTCCCATGGTGTATGGGGCCTCAGGTGCCCTGATCCTGATGTCATTAACATTTCTCATCATTATACCGCTTAACCAGACCGCACTAGACCCAGCCAAGGTCATCACTTACATGCACATGTTTGGTGCTAATATTTCCCAAAGCACATAAAGAAGATGTGTCCATTAAGTGAAAGCGCAGCAAGATAATCTCTTCAGTAAAACAGAGGTGAGTTAGGTCTTCAAACTAACTTAAAATTCTGTGAAAAATTACATCCTTCACATGTTGTTTATTCGGAGCCAGTGTGATGAAGTTCAGAAGATTAAAGTGCAGGACCAAAGCTGTGGCCAATCTTAATTAATGTTTCGATTCATGGCTTGACCTATTAGACTGATTATTTTTGGTAGGCTGCATTAAGGAATGAAGGGTAATGAAGTGTCCGGTTGAGTTGCTGTGTACGCTTCAGTATATATGTGGGCGAATGCTTGTGTGTAAATGTGTTTGATTCTCAAGCACTTTTGTGTGCACTCAGTGTTCCTCAAAATGTGCATGCGTGTATTTGTTTTACGCACTGATTATATATGCTCCAGTCACCATGAGGCGTGACCCGGCTGACCTCTCACATGGTCCAGCAGGCAGAGAGATCGATCAAGTGTTTCCCCCTCTGCTCCCACAAACCTGCTGCTACCCGAGCAAGAGCATGAGAGCAGAATCAGCACACTGCTAGACGTGCTCTCACACAAAGAGTCACACGTTTCATGGAATTCTTGGAGCTCATGGGAGTGTCTCATCTCCTGTCCACTGTAGAAGATTAAGTATGGCCGCCAAGTTCAGCCTCACTAGTATGAACTGAACATTTTTGCACTCAAATCTTAAAGGGCTTAAAATCAAATGAAGAATAAACATGATCATAAACTCTCATTAATCATTGATTTTGTGGCCATAAATCTCATATTTCCAAGTTATACAAAGGTGCTAAAACTGATGATCAACAGTGTCTTGACTTGTATTATTGTTCGTACAAAACAGCATTTAATTGTGGCTTGGAGGTTCAGTCATCTGAAATTTGGAAAGCAAATTTTCTGGAACTATGTTAACTGGATTTTTTTTTCTTCAGTTTTTGATACATTATTTTCTTTCATCTCCAGGGCATAAAATATTCACTCAAGAAGTTACTTTGTCCACTGTGACCCATTATTCTGTGGTGAATCGTGTCAGCACTTACAGCCTTGAAACCCATGTAATTAATGTGTTTTTTCCTTCAAACAGATGATGCATACTAATCACAGCTCATGTAATTTGATTAGTCACCTTTCCTCTATAATCTGATTATAAAAAAATGTTTTTCTTGTGGTCGCCTCCTTTCATAATCTAAACACAAACAGCAGACGGGACAAACGTGGCCAGAGTGTTGACCGGAACACTTAAACACAGCAGCAAAGTGATATTTTCCATAATAACTTAACATCCATCTCACTGTGTTGCTTCGGTGTTGAGGATCATATCAGCACAATGAAGTGTTTGCTGCCTCTGTCTGACAACTGTTTTTATCTTTACCAGCATGCTCCTCAAGCTCCTGTTCAGTGGTGCAGAGCAGACACAGGGAGAGATAAAACTGGCGAGCAAACTTTTTTATTTAGTATAGCAGTTTTAAAAAAAAAAGAAAAAAAAAGCCTCTTGATGGGAATTTGTGATTAACTGTGGAGAGTTTGTCACAAATATATTCGCAAAACTTTTGTTGAGGCATGTGTTTTATGACTCCTGCTTGTTTGGGCGCTTCCTGTCACATCTCCCAGGTTTCACACCCATTTTTAATGGGGGAAGTAAAAATGGACTGTCCTCATGCCACCTTGTAATTCACAACGCCTACTTGCAGAGACGAATGTATCTTTGGAGCAAGTGGTCCAGATGATTTTACAATATTTATTATGTGGTGATGATTATAATAACTATGTTCGAATTATTTCGTTATTGCAAAGGCTACTCAAGTCGAATACATGACATTCATCTAAAGTCATGAAAAACAACAAAAATCAAAAAAGAGCCTAATTTGAATAACACACATACTGGTGGTCAACAACAACACGAGGTGCAATCAAAAACTTATGTGACTGTTCCTGTTACACATAACCACAACACTGTAACTACTTTACTTTTGTGCGTATGTGTTCCAATACTTGAGTTACACTTTTTTGTGACCATTAGTATTTGTGCATTTGCTTTTTTCTTGACTCATAAGCAGAATCAGCATCATTTTGGTGTCTACAAAGATCTCCGTCAACAGGCTTGGGTTGATCCAAACTTTGTCAAATGCTAGTTAGCAACTTTGATGAGAGTTGTGTCTACAGCCACAACCCAGAGAACAAACAGCAGTCGTCGCAGTGGAATAGCCCAATGTCTGCTAATCCCCAAGCGTTTTCTAATACATTTACAAGTTTGTGCAACATGAACCCAGACCTCAGGATCAAACTGTTACCGCTAAGTACCTGTAACCAGGTCAGTTTTGCGCACCACCTTGCCCCCCTTTTTGCCATATTTTGCTCAATGCAACTTATTTCAGTTTGCCAAAATAAGTTTTGGTCTGTGGTTTGTTGTCCTGTCCCCAAGTTTCAAGTCTATGGTGAAACTGCAGATGTGCATGTACCAGCGGTCACCAAAAGGTGCTTAAGTCGGACTCTCTTTGCTAAAGATAATCAAGCAATGTAACTTGGAATACCTTCTCAACCAAAGCTAAAGCTTGTGCTCAGTTTGTGAGAGACAGGAACAGTCTCCTAAGTTTCTGACTGCATCGTGTGCATGCATGCTGCACTGCTGCTCCAGCACCAAGTTCAGCTGTTTGGGGAAACGATATGGTTGCCATGGAGCACAGTGAATGGGAAAACCTGTCAAAGGGGCAGTGTGTTCATTTTAGGTGAGGTGTGTCAGATGATGTGTGTGTGTTAGACAAAATAAACATCATCACTCTAGTCTGAGGCTCAGTGACGTGTACAGTTTCCCCTAGAATGAAAACGCGCATGAGTTTGTTTGTGTTAGTCCAGTCAAAACAGACTAAGGAGTGACCAGGTGACAGCGAATAACCAGCAGATAGAGGGAGAGCAAGTAGCCACGTGTGTGTGTGTGTGAGAGAGAGAGAGAGAGCCAGAGACCCAGAGAGTGGGAGGATTGAGTCGCTCATTTATTACAGTGGTTTTCATAAAAATTTAGGCCAATTTGGACAAGAAAACAATGTTTTATCTAAATGACATCACACACTATTAGACAAAGTCGCAACACTTTCTTTAATGGAACCAAAGCCCTATAAAAGGGGACACTTTATTTCAATTACACTAATGGTTTATTCACTTAGTATCTAGAGAAGTAGAACCCTTGCTGATGGATACAGGAACGGACAATTTTCAGGAAAAAAGGAAAACAGATGAGAAATTAAATCATCAAAGAATTAAGCAGTAGATTTTGTAGAAAAACTGCATGTGATGAGATTTCTACGAAAAGGAACACCCACCTGCCTCACTGTTTGTCTGTACACTTTAAATATATATAATAGGGCTGGAAAACAATTTTTTTGTAATTGTGATCAAGTGCTGAATTTCATTTTTTTTTTACTGCATCTTAAAATTTTTATCATTTTGCATTTCAGAACATTTTATAAGTATATCTTAACAATATAAAGCAAGTCTTACCAGTGTGTCTTGATTGGGAATCAAATGCCAAACCAGGATGTGTCTCTTGTGTCCGTCTCATACAGTATTAAGGAAGACGGTCAGAGCTCACCCACAGCTAATTAGCTTAGCTCAAACACTGGTAGTCAATGGAAAGTGTTAGCCTGCCTCCACCTAAAGTCATCAGATAATCTTTCCAACAACTCTAAACAGTCCTGTGTGCTTGTTGTGACTTCTTTATTAACCATGTTATGTTCTTTTTAGACTCAGGTTAGCACTTTATGTCATTTCATATTTTTAACAGACATTTTGTTTTGTTGACCTACTTCAAGCACACACGCGGTGGTTTGGGCATGCGCCCAGCGGTTTACATCTGGTACAAATTAGATTCTAAAATTACATAAAGTGCTAATCTGAGTCTACAAAAACATAACATGGTGGATAAAAATGTCACAACAAGCACACAGGACCATTTAGAGCTGTTGGAAAGTTTATCTGATGACTTTAGGCGGAGGCAGGCTAGCACTTCCCATTGACTACCAGTGTTTGAGCTAAGC
>JAQLOL010000013.1:20729545-20740153 GCA_029783665.1 Naso thynnoides
TAGCCGTGAATGAATGAATGAATGAATGAATGAATGAATGTAGTTGTGGTATTTCTGAACAGACCCAGGCATGGAGGAGCGTGACAGTCCTGAGTTTCTGTGTCCGGCCCGCTGCATTGAGAGCCGTTGTTGCGTGGAGGGGGATTGATGCAGGCGTGGGTTCGAACCTGCGCGCCCCGACCACAGGTCACTGAGCAATCAGACCACACTGACCATGGGGTCCAATTACCATCCACTGGGAAAAAAACACAGAGGATTTGGCCATTCAGCAGTTATCTTTCAAGGTAACCCCAGCACAGGTATATTCTCTTAACATTCTTTCATGACAAGTAAACCCGTGCTGTAGGCTGAGCGCATGGTTTAACAGATTTGCAACAGTGCCCATGTGATTCCATCACCTTTGGACTGACTTAATGCAAATAAATGCAGTGACCCACCTCTGCAGTCGATGTCTTGGCAGTAATCTCCCTCTGGAGTGCATGTGCTACAGGAACAAAGTTTAAAACACAGAGACGAATCCTTTTAAATCCTGTTTTTTTTTTTTTTTTAATTTTCAGTGCAAACTTTTTCTCAGATGCATGATATTCCCTCTGTGTTTGTCTGCATCCATCCATCCATCTCACCATTGTTTACACTCGCCCTGCAGCCAGGTGTCTCCAACACTGAGCTCACGGTTGTCATGGAGACAAAGAGGTGGGCAGGGTCCTGGGTCGCAGGATTTATGCTGGACTTCCTCAAACTGGCAGTCTGTTCCCTCAGACTCAGGGACCAGAGACCTGACGCACAGCAGCACATTTCATTCACTGTCTACCATCTCTATGTTTGTCATTGTAAGAGACACGATTCCCTGAGGGGATATGATGTTTTTATATAAAACAACTAGAAATCCCATCATAATAAACATATAGTTAAGTTTTTTTTTTCCTTACCTGTACCTGGTCCTCTGGCCCTGCCCACAGGAAACGCTGCATGACGACCAACTAGACCAGGAGCTCCAAGCGCAGGCGGCCTGGCAGCTGTGATTGGTGCAGAGGAGCTGTCCATCAGAGCAGCTGCAGTTGTTACAGTCCACCTGATGCCAGCTACCGGCCGCCCAAATCTGTCCCAGTGAGTCCACACAGTCACACTGCCACAGCTGCACACACATCCCGTCCTGCTGCAACTGGCCTGGACGCACACAGAAACCAGTTACTCAAACTGTGCGCCGTGGACAGACTCGAGGGTTTTGTTGAGCAACCAAATCTGGTAAAGGGCCTCAGCTACCTCGGAAATGCAACCAAAAAGCCCACAAGCTCTTCAATAACACTGGCTTCCTCATCGACAAAAAGGATTAAAAAACTCAAAAAATAAACATTCTTCACACCAAAATAGCAAAAGACGTGTTTGGTTATCTCCAGTTTTATCTCGCAACAGTACAGTGGAGGTGAATGAAACTCTGCGCTGCTCACAGAATTCTTATTTTTTTTAATTATGGAAAAGGAAAATCACAGACGTCACTGTGAATCTTTTTGATAAGAACTATTTTTCTTGGAAAATGAATCCAGTTGAGGATTCAAAACTTGCCACTTTGAAAAATGTTGAGAAAGACAGAAACTTTTTTTTTCCTTTTATTAGTATTGTTATTATTATTATTATTATTATTATTAAGATTTTTAAAGAACTAATTTTAGGTAATTAACTTGATAATATTATTATAGTATCAGGTCTGTAACTTCATTTATCAATATGAAGGACGCTAAGGGGCCATGACCTCAGTGTCCTGAACGGTAATTGAATTCCTGGTAACAGTGGTAAACATCCACAGTAAGTAAGCACAATATTTATTCATATCTTTTGGTGTTTTTAAACATCATTCTTCGACATGTTTCGACTGGTATCTTCCTTTAGTCTCCTCAGAGAGGTGACAGTATGTCGGCGTCTTGTGTCAGCTGATTTATACGAATATTATTTGTAGGTTTGGTTGTCTTACGGTTGTCTTACATGACCGTGTGGCATATAAAGAAACAGTCTGTTTATGAGAAAGATAAGAGTTACAGACTTAATTAACCTTCTGAGACTGTTCAGCGGGACATTTTTTTGTGAAAGACATGTTGTTGGTGAAATTTTCAATGCTGTAACTTGCCAGAGACCGACATGTCAAAACATGGACACCTGCATAGATAAAAATCAATAGATTTGGAGTTCTGCGATTAAGATGAACTGCTCTGCGAAAAGGTTCAATTATAACAAAACACTCAGAAATGTTTTGAAATCCAGCTATAAATTAATAGTGACAGTAATCTTGACTAATTTAGGGATTAACGGTTTCCTGTTTTGTTTACGTACAACTTGTGCACACCACACAAACACAAACACACACACGCACACGCAACATGGGGTTTATCTATTGATTACAACCAGGCAAAAAACCTTTGAGGAAGAATCACTCAAATACCATGAGCAAACACACACACACACACACACACACACACACACACACACACACACAGGCTTATCTGTTAATAAAATGGTAGCAGTGTCCGTGCCTTCGGGGCAGCGACAGCCGGGCTGACATTCGGTGTTGCCCTGGCATTCTATGCCCTGCTGGAGGTCTGAGCACCGCTGCGGACACTGGTTGGCACACGACACAAACTCCTGGCCTGGCGGGCACCCTTTCTCATCTGACAATACAAAAACAGAAGGTCATGAATTTTCCCATGATGCTGCAAGCATTTTCCTTGCACAACATGCCTCACCAAGAATGCTGATCACAGGCTGCGCTGACTTTTAGGACACAAAGACCCACCAAGCAAAATGACCATGTGCTGAATTAATGAGCATGGAATGAACTATTCCTGTGGTCACTGCGAAGTGAGCTCTGCAGGCCTGCGTGAACATGTTGGTCTGTCTCACCGCAGGGTTTGGTGTTGCAGGGTTTGACCTGGTTCTTCTCTCCCTCGCACTTCCTCCCTCCGTTCTTGGGCGGAGGACTGGAGCAGGATCGAGTGCGTATGGAGCGTCCACCTCCACAGCGCTTATCGCAGCGGGACCAGGGACTCCAGCGAGACCAGCCTCCATCCACTACAGCACCAGCACATTAATGAGAAGAACTCATAAGTAAGGTTATGAAACACTGAAATTTAGACACCAACCAGTCAAAATAAGCTTTGAGAGTCACATGTTCACCATGTGGCATTTACTTTGAGGTCAAATTATGAACTGAAACTGAGTCAAAAAACATTCAATGTAAAGTGAATGAACAGGGGCCTTATGGAAACACACACAGCCTCATGTTTTGAGATCCGGCAGAGAAATTGGTAACACTTTCTTTGAAACCTGTTTCTATAATGTTTTATGACACATTATGAACATATATAGCACATTATAAACACTTAAAATGCATTATTATAATATAATCTGGATTTTAACAGCCTTGTTGAATGAATGGAAACAATTGCATGTGTGGAAGGTCAAAACATTTAAAAAATAATACACTAATGCTGCACAACCCCTGAAACGCCTCTTTATGCTCACTGCACTGGCTGACCTCTGCAGGGCCGGATGTTACAGAACCGATTCTCCAGGTTTCCTCCCAGGATGTCTTCGCACCACGAGCCATTGGCGCCGGGGCTGAGGAAGGTTCGGATCCTCTGCTGCTGACCGACTCCACAGGACCGCGAGCAGGCCCCCCACTCCCCCCACGCCGTCCACGAACAGTTCCTGTGTGCACAGTGGGCCCCGACACAAACCTCGCCTCCATCTGGGAAATTATTACAAAAGATCTAAGACTGCAAGAAACTGTTGTTGGATATTTGTGTATCCTAGTCCAAACATTTGTTATTCCAGCTTAATGTTTTTTTAAACCTCTACTTACTAAGGGAGGTTCCCACCATTTGTTTGTGGCTTTTTTAGTCATAGTAATATCTATTGATTAAGTGAATACTGTTGATGGAACTTTGTTGAAACACAGTCAGCTTTGTAGAATAAGAAGTTTAGATTAAAACAGTCAGCTGTTGGCCGTCTGATTGCGAGTGAAAGAATAAGATCTTACATGGACATTGAACTCTGCGATATTATCCCACAGTTAAGCCCAGAGCTAAATAATAGAGCTTTCTTATCTCTAATCTTATCTGATGTCTGTGCTGATCAGTAAAGAAAACAGCAAGTCCCCTAAAAAAAAAAATCTGCTCTGTTGTTTTTAAGATAAGCACAGCGAAGAATCACGAATCCCAAACAGCAAAGTGACAGATGTTATGACGCTCAGTTTGTGTAGAGATTTGAGTGTGGGAAGGCTGATCAGTACGAACGGCATGTGCTTTCTCACACACCACCTCTTAACACCAGTGTTGCCTGATAAACGCTATTAGAACTGGGTTTGTATCTTATCAAAAAGTTTGCATTTTTCTGAAAAAAAAATGTTGTTATTACAGTCACTTAATCTAAATGGTTGCATTGTTCTATTTTAAGTTACTAATATATGAGTAGCTAATAGAAGGGTTGTGCTCCTTTCTAAAAAACTGCTTCTGTTAAAGGCTGACTGCAGTTGCTTTGGTTTTGAAATGTGAACTTGTTGGACTCCTGCTTCTATTACAGCCCACAGACTCGCATGTTGCTATGGATATATTTTAATTTTGTGTTGTTCAGTCCCTTGAAGGCAGCAAAATAAAACAAGCTGACAAAAGAGAGCAGATGGTTTTTTGAAATTCCTGCTTAGCTGTTAAAGGGGGGGGGGGGGGTTGGCTGTATTCATTAACTCTGACAGCAAGATATAGAGATCATGTGAGAGACTTTACCTGGACACTGGGGCAGGTTACAGGCCTTGTGTTGCTGAGAGCTCCCAGAGCAGGGAGGCTTGACACAGTGCCGATGACGGGACTTCATGGCCGGGCTTTGAGCGCTAGTGCAGGTCTTAGTACAGGGACTCCATAACGACCAGGGAGAGAAGCCGGCGTCCTCATCTAAGTAATATAGAGGAGGAGATAGATTTAGGTCATTAAAATGTCTTTTGTGTGCCAACAGGGGGAAAAGATGGTGACAAAATTAAAATAAACACAACTAGTCAAACACGATGTACCATACAGAGACAAAGCTGCTAAAGTTTAAAGGGCAGAGGAACGAGAAAAAGATATTCAGTAAAAATACAGTAAATGAAGAGATCAGAAAAGAGCAGCTGGTATCAAACTTTGTACGAAGGGATGATTTACCTGGTAAAAGTGGTTCTTCTGTAGGACCAACAGTAACTGCCAACAGCAAGCCAAAAATCAATGACATTTAATATTGTGTATAAACAAGCATTTGAAAGTAAATTTACTACAATCTGTGCTACAGCTTTTTAAAAATGGCTGTAAACGTAGGCTACAGAAAAAAGGAACAATTCAGTTCAATACAAACACACTCACTCCTACAGAATCAAACCAGTCTCCCCTAATGTGACTGTCAGTCAGCGTCAAAAAACGTTTCCCTCATCCATTAACACAGCCTCTACCTACAATCCCTGCTCCACCCAAGCCGGCTCTGTACCTGGGCAGTCAGGGGCCTGACAGTAGGTGGTTTCCTGGCGTGGCCCCTGGCAGTCTCTCCCTCCGTGGGCAGGGGCAGGCTGCGTGCAACTCCTGGTGCGAGTCTTCAGTCCCAGACCTCCACAGGAGAGGGAGCAGGAGCTCCAGGAGCCCCAGGGTGACAGGCCGCCATCTACCGGGCAGTGCTCAAAGGAACAGTTCCACCTGCCATGCTCACAGCCGCTGCAGGAAACACAGGAAGAGTCAGGCGTGGTCCTAGCAACCTTAAAGTCAACCATCCCACGTTTATTTCTTTCTTCTAGCTTCCATACTGTGATGTACTTTCACATAAAACAGAACGGGAGGACATAACGTTGAGATGTGTCTGATTAGAATGTTGAAGTGGGCGAGTCATAACAAACATGGAGGATTACAGCCATGGAGTTGGATGCTAACCCTCGTATAATAATAACAATCACCTTCTTTGGAACTTGGGTGGCCACCTTTATTTTAAATAATGGAACACTATGTGTTTTTAATTTGATAGGGAACCAAGTGACTTCATTTTGATACTTTACAATCTCAAACTGGGATGATAGAGGGCGGTGAATGAAGCAGGCGGTGTGGGACTGTATGAAACACAGCATGGCTGCAAATGTGCCGGTGATTTTCTGCTCACCAGGAGCTGCAGTCATGAACCACTGTGTCTCCAGACGGAAGCTCCAGACCCTCAGAGATGTTCTGGAGCAGCAGAGACGAGACTGGTGTGACAGAAACCCTCTGCAGAGAGTCCAGAAACTCTTTGTCCACCAGACACGGACATTCCTACGAACGCATTTCAGAGCCCCGTCAAGAACAAAAGAAAACCTCTTTTCAAAAACATAAGGGAAAATCTTTTTTTCCATTACAACAATACATTTTTTTAATGTTTCAAGTGTTGAGTGTGTTGGAAAACTTACACTGACATAGTTGGAATAAAAATAACTCAAAACCATTTGTCTTTTAGTGTTTTTAAACTTCATCGTAGGTGTGATTTAGTTACATGGCATCGTCTCTATCTGAAGCTAAAGTTGCTCAGATGACGGGGAACCCACCTGCAGGCACTCTCCGTGGTGTTGGTAGGCGTGCGGGGGGCAGTGGCAGCCTTCTTCGCAGCCGTCAGAGTAGCAGCCCTCCCTGCCGCTGACCTGCGCGCAGCTGAACGGACAGCCTTCACCTCGTTCACACTCCCTGTACAACCTGCCCGGGGGACAGCCCACCTCTGCACAACAGCGCGACATCAGCAGATACAACAAAAGATAAACAACAAGAGTCTGAAAATGAAAGCCTGTCTACAAGAAGGCCATGATCTTGCAATTCAAAAACCTTTGATGCCAGAGTTGCAGGTATTCTACAGAAAAGTTGTTCCAATACTGATACCAGTATTGGAAAACGCCTCAGATACCGCTGAAAATGCTGCTATCAGCATCAGCGAGTACCCGTCTGTGCGCTGATCTGATACAGAGTGATTTATTAGCTGCTAGCTGACAATATTTTACACTGGAAAAATATTGTCCCACCCACCAGCCACCACCACCGTTTTATAGTTTTCTATTTAAATATTTCACTTCATATTATCAGTACACCTTAAATTTTAAAGGAATTGTTATTTTTTCACTGGTATCAGATCAGTACTTAGTATTAGCCACTACGCAAGTCTGAAAAAATGTTGTCAGAACATCTCCACGGAAAAGCGGGACTCACCGAGGCAGACCTGGGTGTTGCAGGTCTTGCTTTGGCGGCTGAGGCCGCTGCAGGGTGGCGAGCTGCAGAGACGAGTACGAGACTGCTGTCCTCCGCCACAGCTGACAGAACACACGGACCACTGAGACCAGAGCAGCCAGGGGCCCACCGAGTCTGAGCGCAAAAACATTCTGAGATGTAAAACAGCTGCATGGTGGGTAAGTACGTTATTGTTTAAACTACCAAATACAAATGCAAATATCTTCATTTTAAAGGGTGACGCAAAAAGTCAAACATACATTTTAGATTTTAGAGAGAAAATTGTTATGACTGAGCTCAAACTTGGACTGAACAGACCGACCTGTGCACTGGCGGGTGTTGCAGTCTTTCTGCTGTTCAGCGACTCCCACGCAGCCCCTCCCACCAGCCTGAGGAGACGGGTTATCACACTGGCGTCTTCTGAACTTGACTCCTCCTCCACAAGGAAGTGAGCACTCGCTCCAGGCTCCCCATTGGCTCCAGCCACCATCTACATGGCAACCAGGGACTGACTGACACTGCAGAACCCCCGCCTCGCATGAGCTGGGATCAAGTGAGAAAGACGACAACACGCGAAATAAAGGAAAATAAAAGACATTGTTTTTTGTGCGTGATGTTTAATTGCTCATTTATCTATTCAGATGTGCTGTACCAGTTTTTGCAGTCACTAATGATGCTGTCTCCTGGATTTGCAGTCTGCCAATCGGATTCGCCAGGCCACACCCATGACACATTTTTGGAGTCCAGACCACCAGATGTTGTTTCTATATCAAGCACAAAAATCATTTGATTGCGCCGAAAGACTATCTCAGCTTAGCTCAACCGTTTACTGAAACGCTGTAACAACTTCCGTCAGCTGTCACAAAAACAAAATGAGTATCCAACCTGTGGAAGAGCTGTTGTGGTATTTGCAGCGACACTCCTCCCTGGACACGCACGCTCCATCCTGCAGAAGCATGTCACCCGGACAACCGCAGGTCTGTCTGCACCCTGGGGAGTCCAAGCACTCCGTGTCACCATGGAGATCTGAACAGGAGCGAGGACAGGGCTTCCCACAAGGCCATTCCTCTTGGCCTCCGCCACAGTCTGCAGAGCACAGAGGGAAGCAAAGTTTGGAGAGAACAGCACGACAAGAGGATTAATGAGTCCAGTGGTCTTGTACACTTTGACAGAGTTTCAAAGCAACATGAGAGCAAACTTGAAACCGGCAAGGACAGAATCCTTAAAGAGCTGAGGTCGAGAGCCGGTCCCCAAATGGACAGAGGTCTTTCTGAGCTGAATGAAACGTGTGGCTCAAGGAAACGGAAAACTATCAAAGCTTTAACAAAAGAAAAAGAATCTTTTTGATTCTGCCTTAAAAATTGAAATGCGCTCCTGGAATGGGTGACTGATGAAGTGCAGCACAGGAGCAAGTCATCTAGTTGTTTATCGGTAACCCTTGTTATCATTCTGTGAGAGGTGGGCACGCACAGGGACACGGCGGGCCACGGAGGGTTCAACCAAACACACAGTTCATTAATCTTCCCCTTCAGGTGGCTGTTTCTTCGTAACAGGCCATCTGGCTTTTTTATATTCACCTGAAGCAGCTTCTTTTCTCTCTTCTACTCTTCTATACCAGCAACAGGGACAGAATGTGAATAGGTGCGTGCCACATTGTTTCTCTTAAATTTGTTACACATTTTTAACACACGGGTCAAATTTCACCCGTCATGGCGTCATTTTCACCCATTAACCCCTTTGAAGGTGGAAGTTTAGTATTTTTCAGCACAAATCCACAATAAACACACAGTCCTTAATGATCCTGACCTGAGCAGACAGTGACGTTGTCATGGCAACCCCGCCTCTGCCTGCTCTCTCCAAGACAGGGCAGGCCACCAAACCTGGTAGGAGGACTGTTACACTCCCTGGTGCGCGTGGACGACCCAGCGCACGCATCACACTCCGACCACGCTGACCAGGGACTCCACGAACCGTGGACTACAGGGAGAGTTAAGAGACGACACGCAAAAAGAGAACAATGAATAGATAGACACAAGAAAAATTATGTGTGATCCTGTCAGAGTTAAGAATAGAAAAGGTGAAAATTGCAGTTTAACAAGTAGAAGGTTGTTTTTTTTAACTAAATGCAAAAAGAAGACATCAAAATGTAATAAATTTACAGAGAAATGTCGATACAAAAAACAGGAGCAGAAGAGGAAAAATGGAGGTAAAGTTGGTTAGTTAACTTAGAAATGTTAAAAGGCCACTTTGTTAACGTTAGAATGGCCATGGTGGTCATTTTGATTGCTCACACATTTATATGTCTCATAACTTTGTTGAATTAAAAAACACAGTTCTGCTGGTCCCTGACTTTCCCGAAAATATCTGCCGTTTCATATAAAATGTTATCTATACAGAATGAACTAAATGTGAGCATTTCTACCTATTTCTGCCAAAGGTGGTCAGAACGACTGCACAGATTTTGCCACAGTTCATTCGATACATTTTGGTGTGGTGGTAGCTACATTTTGGTTGCTTGGCAACTATCATTGTCTCTGTAAAACTTCGAGAGCAGTTGTGAGTTCCTTTTACAGAAATAATTTTTGTCCGTCGAAGCAGTGGCAGCGCGGCGGCAGCGCGGCGGCAGCGCGGCGGCAGACTGTTTAGTTAAGTAAGAAAACAGAATGAGAAAAAATAGTAGCGACCATGGCCGCTCTCAGCTTCTGCAGGTTTTTGTTCCGAAATTAAAAATTTGTTTTGTGGGAGCTACATTACACTGTGAAACTTCCATCTTGAATTTGACTAATTAGCTCAACTGAGGTTCTGATGATAGCGATGCTGTGTGGTGCTGTCTTACCTGGACAAAAGGTGATGACGGGGCAGGGCTGTCTCTGGATTTGCACTCCGACGCCGTTGTGCATTTCCTGCTCTCCGGAGCAGGCCGCTCCTCCAGCTTTGGGCTCGGGGCAGCCACAGCTTCTGTAGCGGGACACTGACTCGGCCCCACACGTCCTGGAGCACGGAGTCCACTCTGACCACTCACACCAGCCACCCGACACTGGAAACACAAAGGAGATAAAAACCAACATTCAAACCGTCCTAAGACATCGTTTCCAAGCATTTTTTCATAAGCTCACAAAGCAAGGCATTAAGAAAACACTGTGTGGCTGAGCCAGATAAAACAATCAGGTTTTATACGTTGTTTATTCATCGTGCAGAACTTTCATTTTTTAATAAATGCAGAAACTCACAGCCGGTCTTACTGACCTGGACATGGGTGTCTGGAACAGTTGAGCCGTCCACCCTCACAGGTGCTGAAACAAAGAGGAGACATCGTCATCACCACTGTCCCGTTCTTTTGTTGGGGGGGGGGGTATTAAGTGGGGCATGC
>JAQLOL010000013.1:20753852-20767492 GCA_029783665.1 Naso thynnoides
TAGTTACAGCAGATATGAAGGAGGCGAGTAGTCCTCCACCACTGAATGGAGGCTAACATCATTGGCATTCATCTCCAAGTTCATCTGGCTGTCAGTGTGCCACCTACATCCCGCCCACTTGCCAACAACACTCCGATCAGATAACTCCAATTTAAGTCCCGCCCCTACAGCCTGTTCATTGGTTGTTTAATTGTTTGAATATCGAACAACACGGCAGTGGATGCTCTAAAAAAAAAAAAAAGCCTTGCAACTCATCTTTAAGTACATGTCAAAGGAAAAAAAAGCACATCAAATGATCAGGCTGTTAAAACTTTAGGAGCAACAATCATACAGAGATTAGATCACTCACATATTAGGGACGATGTTAAGTCGACCAGCATCGGCAGGGTTGTTCTCACGATGTGACGATGAGGTCAGCTGACCATAATGTATTTTCCCGTCCTCCAGTCCAAGAGGAGAGGAGCAGATGCCTGCAGATAATGACGAGTTTTAATACCATCCAACGGAGCCGGTTAGGCAAACTGAACATTTCAAAACATTATAGAGATTTTGTCAGCAGCAGTAAAAGATTTTTTAGTAAGAGGTTAACGAAGGCTGTTGTTCCCATAACACAAAGATACACAAAAAAATAAAACTATCTCAACTTCATTTTACACTCACCGCGATATCCTGGGCCACCACCCTGTAAATGCATAAGAAAACAAATTAAGTGTAGATAAAATGTATCTAACAACTGTAATCTTTGGCTCTTTGGCTTGGTCTAATTCTGTCTGTGAGCAGTTTTTTAATAGCGCAAAAACTGATAATGAATATTTCAACAAAGGCCAGAGTTTAGGATTATGTTTATATCTGTGTGATGTCATGCTCAAGCCTGGTCTCGTATTTTCAGATATCTAAATTAAATAAACCAAAATTTGACTCGTGTGTGTTATAACGATAATGATGATTAACTAGAAGGTATTCTTACTGTTGGTGTTGCTGCGGGATGAGTGACAGTAGCCATGGATGGAGTCCTGAGTGGAGCAGGAGTGGGTGTGTGAGGTCTGTGAATTAGCACATCATAATTAGGATGACAAAATACCTAAAATCCATCTTGATTAATTGCAGGAGCGGAGTAATGACTATTATCAAATACTATGATATGTACAACTATTAGAACCACTGCTTCTGTCCTCTACCTGTCTGACTGGGTTGTGATGTTGCCGTGGAGATGGCATCCGGTTTCATCCTCTCCTTTGGGACAGTGGGAGATTCCATCACAGCGTTGCCGAGCTTCAATGCAGCCCCCTGGAGGCGGACAGGAGAACTGACCAGCAGGGCAGCTGCGCGGACTGACGGCTGTAGGGGAGGGCTGTGTACCTGTGGAAAGGGAATGACCAATAATAAGCATAAGTAATACGGATCACCATTTTCAGTTTTGGTAAAAGTGACTTACACAACCCAGCAAATAAAAACTACAAGGAACTGGGATCTAATGCTAAACAAAAGATGGCTAACAGCTAATAACCTGAGTGTTAGCAGGTTTCTTTTTCACTAAATCCCAGGGGGAAAAAAAAAGTTGCATTGTTCTTATACAATAAATGAAACAGTTAATGAAAGGTGAGTTACGTTGGGAAGCTCACCACAGTACATCTCGTCGGATCCATCCCCACAGTCATTGACGCCATTACAGACAACTCCCAGTGGACCTGCTGGCACACAGCGACCATTTCCACACTGAAACTCTTTCTCTCTGCAGCCACCAGCTGGAGATACTGGTGAGGGAGGAGTAGGGCTAGTCAACCACTGGTACCCTGGAGAAGAGGATCCACATTTTATCATAAAGTCATGTAACAACAAAATATCTGTCCATCCATTGTCAGCTGCTTATCCAGGGTCAGATTTCGGAGGCCATAGTTTCAGCAGGGGGCCCCACACTTCCCTTTCCCTGGCCACATCGGCCAGATCTGACTTTGGGATCCTGAGGCTTTCTCAGGCCAGTGCAGAGATATAATCCCTCCACCTGGATCTGGGTCACCCTGGGACCTCTTCCCAGCCTGGAACACCTCCCTAGCGAGGTGACCAGGAGGCATCCTGACCAGGTGCCCCGGACCACCTCAACTGACAACTCAACTTAACTGAGTTAAATCAAAAACAAAACAGTAGCAGTAAAAATCCTCTTACCATCTCCGCAGCCCATGATCTCAAGTCGAAGGTAGATGCCATTCTGGAAGTCGTGTGGCAGCAGGCGGACAAACTGAGCCGAAACCATCCTGTCCAGTCGGGTCTCTGCCACACCTCGATCATCTTGGTTACCGTGAAAAACCTGGAGGCAGAATGATGTTCCATCAATTCAAAGATCTGAGGGGAACACTGTGGCCTTCAGTGCGTGTAAAGTTGAACAGGCTTGGCTTGATTTGTAACCTTGGCTCTGGGCCGGGCATCAGTGACAAGCTCCTTGTAGGTGAACCACTGTCTGCCATCCTGACTGAACTGGAGGTAAAAGCTGGACACAAAGGCGCCAAACACACCACCACCCTGAGTCAGTACACCTACAAAAGAGCAAGGTGACAGAAACCATTTAATTTTATACTGTGTTGATATAAAAAAACATTACGTAATCTCAACATTCAGTACACTATACAAGGATTTCAATCTGCACTTGAACTAAGGCGTGTGCATGAATGTTTACCTGTAACGTTATAAGGCTTCAGCAGGTCTATCTGTATAAAGGGGCTTTGCGTGTTGCTGGTATGTCCCTCAGGGCTCTGCTGCGGCAGTTCCTTGTACTCCTCAGGTTCTGGACTCCAGCCCTGCGGATAAATGATTTACAGGTCAAATCTTGTGTCCATTTTAATAAAGCATAGAATGCCGAGCAGCTGATAAGTGTGGAAAGAGAAAACAAAATGAATAATTCAGATGTTTTTGTTATAGCATCGTCAACAGTCAAATAATTATTTGTTCAAACAAACTGAAAACAAAAGTCGGAGTCAGCTGGAGAACAGCAGTCTTGGGTTTTTAACAACTTTTCACAGCTTAAATTTTGCAAAGATGAACAACACGTCACCTGTTCAACCCTCTGCTGTCTGAGAGCAGATACAGAAGAATCACAACTTGGATGTCTTTCCCGGGGTTAGTGGCATCACTAAACACTGTTTCTAGCTCTACCTGTTCACCTGCATGCAATGACTAAAGCACCTGAAAACATTTTATTATTTATTGCATTATGCACTTTACACACATAGAGCTTATTTTTAGAATTAATCTTTATTTGTACTTTTTTTTCTACTTTGATACAAGGACTGCACTGAAAGGGAGTTTTGCAATTACGTTGTTTTGAACAGTGACGATAAAGCTCTAATCTGATTTAAAGTCTGGTCACGTTGTATAAAGGCATCAGTAAGTTTGGTGTACCTGCAGGTCTCTATGGGGGTCCCACCGATGGAGGCGTGCTGCCTCAGCAGGGTGACCACTTTGTTGTGATGAGGCACTGAAACTGGAGGCTGGTAGAGTCTGAACACCCAGAGGAGACCAACACTCATCTAATCAGAGATGAGAAGAGATACCGTAAAAGTCACAAAGAGTGGAAATGGATAAAGTCTTAGTCAATGCTCATACATGCTGAAAATGCTGTACATTTGAATGTGCAAAAAAAATATACCAACCTCCGGGAGGAAGAGGGTATGTGGGGACCAGAGGTGTGGTGCCCTCTGTTGGCCTGGAGGTTACAGGGGCAGGGCTCACTGTCGCAAGAACGGTGTCATTTTCTCCTACAAGAATGGAAAGATTAACTTTGAAAGGGTTAGAGCTGAGAGTTTTCTTTACACTTACAAGTCTGAATATGTGAAATGCGTCTGTGGTCAGACGTAGGCGGGAGCAGCGGTCACCCTCTTTGCTCTGAACTGGAAAATTTCAGTTACTTCAAGCAAATGTAGAAAAGAACAACACATATGTAAACTAAATCCAAGTAAAATGAAACACTGCCTCCATTGGGAAACAAAAAGGGTGAGTTTGTGTTTCAGGATGGAAAACAAAAAACTTCATCTGTCATTTTTTGGGATCAAAACAGACATTAAACAGGCAGACATTCAGTCAGTACAGACAGCAGAACGACAGGTGTGACTGTACCTTGGCAGTAACAACACCTGTCCCCTTCTCCAGGAACCAGACTTTGGCCCTGCGCAAACAAACCAACATCGAACGCCTGAATTAGTCACACGTGCTGCACAGTTACTGTGAGACACAACTATGAAGAGGCACAACAAAGGATGCAGAGGAAGTGAAGCTGTGGGTTGGATTGTTTACATTAGATTAAACTGAATCACAGACGCAAGGCACACACAGACGTCAACTCAAACCATTTTTCCATGAAACGTGCACAAACTCAAGCAGCATAATCTAGAAAGCGCATTAACGTAATTGCATTAACACACATCAAACACGCGCGCACGCAAAATTCTTGCTCTTACCTGTGGGCATCCACTGACAGCGTACGGACAGTAGGGGGAGCACTGAACAGTCAGGTTAGGCAGACAGTGACACAGCTGGCACGGGTCTGACCTCCATCTGTCTCCCACAGCGTGAGACTGGCCCTGGTACTCGCACTCTTCACAGGGGTCTGTCTGACACCTGCAGACACACACATTAAACACATGAAAAATGCATGCAGGAGTAATTGCTCATGTTCCCGGAGACACTTAAGACCTCAGACAAAAAGCCTTGTTTTTTTAAAAAAATAAATAAATCAGAGTGGTGCTGTTGAATGTAGTTAAATTTTGAGATGTTGTGCAAAAGAGAAAACTTTTAACAGACCTCACATATAGATGTCGGGTTTTTTATTTAGATTATTTGCTGGGCAAACTCACTGTGTGGTTGAAACTAACTGTTGAACAGAGGCTGAAGGATTAGTTCACACAGAAGTGGCAGAGCGAGTTCAGAAGCAGGGAGGGGAGGAAAAAAAAAGCTGGGTACATTTGCACAATTTATAACAAATTTCATTTTTTATCAGGCTTTTTTGTATGAAGTTGGTGCAAATGTTCAATTTAAAAAAAAAAGAAGGAAAGAAAGAAAAGAAAATTGAGAATTTAAAGCAGAGTGTCAGTGACTTTTGAAGAAAATTTTGCGCTGGAAAAGGGTAATTTCTTACCTGACAGGGTTAGATCAGAACGGTCACCAAAAGTTTAGAACGGAAATGTGAAGGTTCAGTAGCAGAGACAGCAAAAGGAGTCAGTCTGACGAGGAGAAGACTACATACCGGCGGGCTTTCCTGTAAATTCCTCTGCACGTACTCCCGTCTCCGTGCTTGATGGGATTGTTTGGGCTGCGGAACGACCACTGGACACTCTGAACACCGCAGGGCCCCAAACATTCTCCCCACTCAGACCATGACGACCAGCCACAGTGCACTGCAGGGTGACAACACTGACTGTGTACGATCGCTCAGATTTTAAGGCGGATGAAGAACAACACAGTCGGCTGACTCTGGATTTGATGTCGATCTTGAAATGAAGTAACCGCTGCTCACCTGCACAGTCGGGGTTAGGCTGGCATCTCTGAGGCCTTCCTCTCTCACAAACACAAATCTCACAGTCCACCTTCATCTGCTGGCCCGGCCAGTAGCGCACACCCGCCACCTCGCACACACATTCCTCTGGGAACACACACTGTTGCACATGGTTCATGACCTGGCCCTCCGGACACCAGCAACCTGAAGTAAGAGACATTGGTTGTGAGAGGAATTTGAGAGAAATAAAACTCACTTTTCTAAATGGCAAGAAGCAACATTTTATTCAAGAACATAAAATATCTCAGAATCCTCCTGACTGACCTGAGGAGCAGGGCGCTGTTGGGGAGTCACAGCTCGTCCCGCTGCTGACGTGGGCACAGGACATTGGGCAGGGGGCACAGCTGTATCTCACCAACCCGGTGGGACAGCTGGTGTTGGCACATCCGTCATCGGGACAGGGCTCTGGAGAAGAACAGAAAAGAAAGGGAGAGAACTTTGTTTTCAAAGTCCTTTTAAAAACATTTAACCCTGCTTACAATTCCTATTTTCATTGCTAATGTGCATTTTTTTGCATTTTAAACCAACAGAATCAGTTCTGAAGTAACAGAACCCATTTTCATAAAAGCACTAAAATTCAAAGACACATTTTTTTTCTCTCTTGCTGTAATGATAACAGGCTATTCAGACAGTTCATGGTTTTTGGTTTATGGCTTTCTATGCAACTTTTTTTTTTTTCCTGCAACAGGTTCTCAATTACTCTGAAAAATCTGTTTTCAAGAAGAACAGTCCTCTAAGTTTTAACGCACGCTGAAAACACATCGTCTTTATTTGGGATTTTGGGTGAACCAACTCTTTAAAGACTTTCTTACTGAATTATTGTACGAGACTCAGGCATTTCTGGTCATTTTTAGTCAATAACACTTTTAGGGAACTTGTTTTAAAGCGACTACAAGGAACTTTCGGTCTTTGTTGATTCTAGTGCCCCCTTTGGACAAACGCGTTGGTTACACAAGCACCTAATGTCATAAGGATCTTCGGCGGAGCGTGCCAGGCAGACAGAATTCGGCATAACACCAGCAACACGTGCATTTGTTTTGGAAGCGAGTGAAAGAGAGAACGCAGGATGGATCATGATGAGGTAATGCATTTATGTGTGACTAAGAATTAAGTTATAAGCCAGGTGTTTGGCAGTAATGTAACCTGAGACCTATTAACTCTATTTCCTGTAGACTAACGCTGCACAGCCATTTGCATTAATTGCAGGCATTAATTGTAACCACATAAAAGTAGCAGTCTTTTGGCTGAGGGTCTCGTTTGCTGTTACAGGAAATTTTTAATCATCAGAGGAATCATGAGACTGTTTCATATATACGTGAAAGTTCTTTGCAGTCACTTGACGTCTAACCATAGTTTGACAGCTCTTACTGATTTCCATGGTTAGCTTGGACGATCCAGGGAGCTGGGAGCAGTCCCGGCCTCCGTAGCGAGGTGGGATGCAGCCTCTGTGTCTGACCTGCACTCCGCCACAACCACTGGAACAGTTTGACCAGCTCACCCACGGCAGCCACTGACCATCCACTGGAGGGGGGAGGAGAGAGCGTCACATTTAAATGTTTGCTCTGAAAAATAAATATTTTTAGTACATGTCCGCCTCCTTACCAGGGCAGGTGGTGTTGAAGCATTGCTGCCGCTGAAAGTCCTGTCCCCGACAGTGGCGCAGTGGGTCTCCTGAAGGGCAGGTTCTCCGCCGGCTCATGAAGCCTGTGCCACAGGAGGTGCTGCAGGGGCTCCAGGGACCCCAGGAGCTCCAGCTCCTACAGCCCTGCTCATCAGTGGAGCCTCCATGTGATGTGAGTGAGGAGTCTGGGCAGTCTGTCGCACCATTACACACCTAAGCAGCACAGTGAGGTTATTACACAGGGTGTGTTCTATATTTCTACATTTTTGCAGCTTTCAATCATCTTGAGAAAATACCTAAGTGTTCAACATTTCTCCAAACATTAATTTCTTAATATTTCACCTGAAGTATGCTGATGATGGCACAGCAATATCACTTTACTTAGAGCTTATTCCCATAGCAGGTCCATATTGTGCTCATTTTTAAGGGGTAATCATTTATAATATATTTTACAAAATAATAATATCAAAGTGAAATAACTTTGTGAAAACTGTAGAACTGTTAAACTATGTTTTCAGACATTTCGGACACCTTCAAAGTCTGTAAAAAATACCGTCCACGTCTTCAGAATCACAAAAAGATCAAGCAGGCTGCACAACAAGTAAAAAGTAAAGTTTGGCCAACTTGTGGTAGATATCATGTCGGCTGAACACTTACCATGTTGAAGGGGACACAGGATCCATCCATACAGGTGAATTCAGGGCAGGTGACAGTGGTGTTGCTTCCACTAGGGGGCACTGGTGAGACAGTTTTATCTAAACAGGACAACATTTCAGATATATTAACACAGCAAAGATTTCAAGATCTATCCCCACCCTGCAGATGTGAGTATGGGAGACTGGGATGTACACTGCCTTTAAGTTTTCATTCCTTTATTCTTTACTTTGTTTTAAATCTCAAGTCATCTGTTCTTTGAACATCTCGTTGGGTCTTGAGCGGTTCCCAGCTCTGTCCTTTCACTCCATACATCTCCTCTTTCATTCTCAACTTTCTCTTCTCTTTATCTTATGAGAACTCACCACACACCAGCTCATCGTCACCCCGTGGACAGTCTGGAACACCGTTGCACACTTGCGACATGTTCACACAGGTGCGGTTGTCGCATGAGAAACTTCCTGGACAAGGAGGTATCCGAGTGGAGCCTAACAGACAGAATTATTCTAAATCATTGCCTATTAAGGGTTTGTTTGTCCTAAGATAAAAACTGTAACATCCATATTTATGCCTTCATATTTGTGTTTACAGTAACTTACCACAGTTGTCGACACTTTCGTCTGAGGCATCCCGGCAGTGTGGGATCCCATCACAGAGCTGCTGGTAATCCACACACTGGTCCCCACTGAGACAAAGCACCTGCCCGGGGCCGCAAGGGGCCGCACACTGCTGCTCATCACTCCCATCCATACAGTCTGTTTCCCCATCGCAGCGCCAGGCCTGAGGCACACACTGCCCACCGGTGGCACAGCTGAACTCATTGGACCTACAAGCTGGAGACGAAGGGTGTGTGACACAAACAATGAATACTGTAAAAAAAAAGACTTCCTAAATCCCTAAATCATGACCGCAGATACCTGAAGAGGGCGCAGTCGGAGCAACCAGTGGGGGTGACGGTGTAAAGGTGTAGCAATTTGTTCTGTTCTCGTCATCTCCACCTGGACAGTCTGCGGTTCCATCACACAGGGTCGTGTTGGTAACACATGTACCGTCGCTACAGGCAAACTGGTCAGGAGCACAGGTCACTGCCACCCGCCGGAGACATGAAATTTAATTACCGATTTAAACCACGCAGGATGGCTTCGGGCAAAATACATTTAATTCACAGTCAACACAATTTTATATATGTTGGTTGGATGTGAGTAAATAAAAAAGCCAAAGCAACCAGTGGGGGTGACGGTATTATTCGTACCTTTACTTGGACAGACAGCTTCGTCTGTCCCAGAGGGACAGTCTCTGTGTCCGTTACACACTCTGTCCGCAGGGATACACTCATTCCCAGGGCACTGAAACTCCCCAGGAGCACACACACACCTAAATCCAGCCAACGCATTAGATAATGATGACATCATGTTTTGTGATGCATAACACAAAAAGAAACAGAGTGGCTAAGTCACACCCTTTTTGTAGTAAAGTTTTTGTACAGTAGTTAATGGAGAGATACAAATAATTTTTCAATCCTGTATAAATTGTCCCCTTAGTCTCAAATATGATGTTTGTCATTTTAAAATATCATTCTACAAATCCAAAAACTCGCAGTTTGTTGCGAGGATAGAAGAGTATTAAAAGTTTAAGTGAAACCGTTCAGCGAACTGGGCCATATGTCACCAACGCTAACATGGCTGCAGCACAGTTTCGTAATGTGTTTACAGAGGCAGCCTGAAAATCATTACAAGCACGGGCATGTTGACAGCTGTAGCTAAGAAAACGTGGAGTCACATCTGTTCCTAACGAGACACGACGCGAGTGAGCGGGCGAGCTTGGACAAACTGCTCGCTTTGGCTCTATAGGAGCAAAGTTTCACCCACTTGGTCAGGCTCAGGCCTATTTTGATTGGTCGAAACTGATGCCGACATCTTTCCATCTCCTCTCCCACCTGTCAACATCAGCATGGATAATGAGAGACTCACATACGAGGTCAAGAAGTGGAATATTTGTATGATTCAGGACACCCGTTCTACAAAGATGTCCTCAGAAAGGACAAAGTTTAGAAGGAAACTGAGGAGCTGTTGGGAGTTACAAGTAAGTAAACTGAAAACGAATTTAGAACTTAGATTCGTACGTGCAAAGGTGCAAATTTCTTGACTTGTGAAATTATCTTTTAAACTATCAAACATCATATTTTAAGTTGACATACAACAGTATTCTGAAATAAGGCCCCATGAGGTCCACCGGAAGAGGCGTGACTTGGCCACTTCAGTGCAACCTGCATGTTGTACACATGGGCTGAACACTTACCCCCTCTCATCGCTGAGGTCCCCACAGTCATCATGTCCGTCACAGCGGTGAAGGTAGAGAATGCAACGACCTCCAGCACAAAGAAATTCCCCTTTGTCACACACCACACCACAGTCTGGACCAATAAAAGGAAAGTTCATACATACGTACGACACATATATGCTGTATGTCGATGGGTAATCTTCTTTCTTTTTTTTGACAGTTCATCATTACAGCTCACTTTGCATATGGAGTATACTGTTTGACAGAGTAATAGATTACCTTGCTCATCAGACCCATCAGCGAAACCGCAGTCCAGCCGTCCATCACATACACGGCTGGCTGGAAGACACTTCCCATTGGCACACTGAAACTCCCCCAGCGGGCACAGGGGCACCGTTGTAGCAGGTCCGCAGAACTCCTCATCTGATTGGTCGACACAGTCTGGGTGGCCATCACAGCGTAGAGCCAGGTTCAAACATGGTCCGCTGCAGGGTTGGGGTTAATTCACTTTATTCACCTTGGGAAACTGAAAGTCTGATACCATACTAGTAACCCTGTAACAACACTTTGCTATAGGTGACGACCGTTTACGCAACCAGCCAATCTAGCTGAGCCGTCTCCAGCGCAGGGGGTGTGGCCGCCTCTAGCCCACCGGTACGAGGGGCCCACTTCTGGGCACGTTGTTCAATAAAGAATATCTGCTGAAATGTGTCTGACTTTAATTTCTTTCTTGATATTTCCTTAAAGAATAATGAATATATTTTTTTTTCTGACTGCTTTGCATCAAAATGCTTACTTCATTTTGATAGTAATAACCTCGTAGTAACTAACCTCGCAGTTTAATTGCGCAATTAATTGTTTTATAAGAGAAAAGGCTGATCTTTACCCTATCTTTTGTCTAACTTAGTCTTTATGACTGTAATTTGAGCATTTTTAAAATCCATGGCATTCACCATAGTGCTGAAATTGCCTTACAGCCCTATGCGCTGCTCAAACACTAGAGTGAAACTGCAAACCCATAGAACTGACCACATTAAAATGTAATCCTCTGCAAGTTTCCCTTCGAGTCTGTCTTATACAGCCTGGTGTACAGGTCCACACACCCACTGTGATGAGCCATAAGCTCCCCGCCAGCAGCCAATCATGGACTGTGTCTTTGCTGACGACATAACGGCGACTCCCAAAGAAAGGAGAGCTGATGTTCTGGTTAGTAGAGTAAACACAGCAATAAATGAAGTCATTGCCGAAATAGACTCAATATCAACAGTCAAGTCTCTGGAAAAAGCCTTATGCCAACCTGCTAGACTTCAAGCCTTGCCTTTTTGTGGTGGAAAAAATTAAAGCGACATGGATACATAGGGGATCTATTCTATCTAATACCCCGTCTATTTGGTATAAAGCAAAAAAGTACTTACAATATACATGCAAGCTCCAACACTTGTCCCCTGTCTGGAATAACAATCGTCCTCAGACCAGTTCTAGTCCTTTGAGTTTTACTCAATGGGCTAACCAAGGTATTAATGTTCCCAGTGACGGTTTTGACCAACAAGGCCTTAAAAAAAACTCATTCCTTACTTGGCACTTTGTGGTTCACTACCTGCTATTGACAGCTAGTCTGTTAGTGTGGTATAAATGACATCTCATTTCTATGTAAAAATGTCTCCACTCAGGCTTGAAGAAACGACCTCATGGTTGATTTATTGTTGCTGAGCTTGACGCCCAACTCATTCCTCTTCCTCATTTCCTTACATCGAAATCGAGCTTGTTGAAAAAGTAAAGGGAGTTTGGATTCACCTCGGCACGCTGGTACAGCGGAACTGGTCTGGAGAGCAGGTGTTTGGGCAGACCTCATCTGAACCGTCGCCACAGTCATCCTCATTGTCACACACCCACTGGGTGGGGATGCAGCGCCCCCCAGCACAGGTAAACTCTGTTTCCAGGCAGGGAGGGGAAGGGGGAGGGCAAGCCACACCCTCACACTGCCACAGACCATCCTTACAGGAGCTACACACACAGAAGCAGAGGCAGTTTTTATTATTATAGAAAAAAGCAATTCTATATAATTACAGAAAATACTAGAGTAAAGCTTCATTATTATTGAACTGACTCACCAGTTCTGGCAGTGCTGACTGATGGTTGTTCCGGGTGGAAAAAATGAGCCCTCCCACTCACATGGACACTGAGTGGGAACTACACAGCTCTCTCCTATAGAGCAGAAAACATAATAATTATTCTGTCGTTCTCAGAGATCTTCCAGTTGTAAGACGAGAAAGTTTGTCCTCAGAGTGGCACGAGACAAAAAGAGCATGGGTTCATTGAAAGAGATTTAATTTGGGGTCAACTTGTTTACAGTTCTGACGTTTTGTCCGCAGGGTAAACAACAAAGTTCATGATGTTGTAAAACAGGAGGGCTTCATCTGCTGGGCAGCATGAATGTGTATGAGTGCAATCTGCCATCATACTGTGATATACTAAAGAATCCAATAGTTTTGCAGATACTTTGTCACAGTCCGAAGTGTCTGTCAAGGAGAATCTTTGATCTGACTGAGCTAAATTAAATGTCCGACGCTAAAGCTAGATAAAGCATCCTCTGAGGATTATGAATATTTACACCAAGTGTTGAGGAGAATCTGACTTTAGTAAATCTGTCTTACCGTGCAGGACCATGCCAGTAGGGCAGAAGCAGCCCTCCACGCAGGAAAGAGCCCCACACTGGGAGTGTGGACTCCGCTGAACACTGGGACATGAAGGAGAGCAAGCTGGACCACAAGGGTCATACACCAGTCCGTTCTCACACTGCAGGGCTGCAGAAAATGAGGAAAAAGGTCCCAGGTCAGACAAAAAAAACGTACATAAAGACAGACAGACGGAAATAAATGTAGAATGACTGTGTGAGTGTGGGGATGTGTATGCGTCGTATGACTTTCACATACGACAGAGCTCCTGGGACCTCCAGCGAATGTAGATTCCCTGGCGGTTACACTCTTCAGCGTAGGCAGCAATGGCAGTACAGAGACACTCACAGTCGCCACCTGAGTCACAGCTAGAACACACACAAACAACGAAATGGTATTTACGTTTCAAAAGTCACCTTTAGCATGACTGTTAGCACACAATTTTAAGACAAATATGTTACGGTAAAATACGAACATCAAAGTTCATTAGGATACTTTCTGGAAACTACACTCACACTCTTTCTACTAAAGAGAACCAGAAACAGTTTGCCACCACTGGCAATGACTTAAATCTGTTTGTGTACCAGATATGAAAAAAAAACATGTGCGTGTCATCTTTATGGGGGTGGAGAAATAAACATTGCTGCTGATGGCAGTAATGCACATGGTCAGTAGGTGGCAGTAATGTACCAGTTCAACTCTATGTAGGTGTCTTCCCTCTAAATCTTTAGCATAGTGACCACAAATTATACGTTAGCATGTTGCACTTATTTCTAAAGATATTTTGAGATACTTAAAGGGATAATCTGGCGTAAAATGATCCCAGGGTCTTTTTCTGAACGGACACTCATCAAAGAAGACCTCCAGA
>JAQLOL010000013.1:20784203-20806719 GCA_029783665.1 Naso thynnoides
AAAGCACTGGACAAATTAAAATTGGAAAAATCTGGGGATTACCAAGGTCAGTATGAGTCATTCTCTGAAGACTAAACAAAAAGTCAAGGCAAACTGTGTGGTTGTTGTTGAGAGAAGTCCTGGCCAGACCAAATGTAAGACCATCATCCCCAACCTCTAGACATCAGCTAAAACTGAACCTTTTCTAACGAAACATGTGCAAATTTGCTGACTGCATTTTGTCTCCCACAGACCAGACCAAAGCATCTATATTTTTCTCAAAAATACAAACCCTTCGACTCTATAATAATCTCTTTTCTGGAGGACACAAAGCCCATGGAACAGGTTAAAAAAAATCTCTGCAGCGCAAAGGTTGAGGCTTGATTGGCGCTCCCAGCACTGTCAATTAAGACCTTTACTTTCTGTCTGGACATTTCAGCATGATTGATAACTGGCCAAAGATGGAGCAGGAACAACGCTGCCATTTGATGCAACAAGTAACACCCACACAGTCACAGAGGAAACAGAATCCGAAGAAAAACTTCTTCCATTATATACGAACAGAAACACTGAATTTTTAGACTGAAACTCAGATTCAAAAGGCCAAACAAAGCACAGCAGTGCTCTCTCTCTCTCTCTCTTACTGCACCATTGCTACAAAAAAAAAATTTGATTTTCAAAATATTAAAAAATTATATTGCCCCTTGGATAACTAGCATAAAATATTCCATTTGGAAAGGATAAGATTTACTCAAAACAGGCTCAAACAAGTCGAATAGTAACTCCATATCAAATTTTTTAATTTGTTCTTTTTATTATTTTGTTTAGATATCAACTCTGTGCCAATTAATTTATTCAATTTCCTCATTGTTTCAATGCTACATGCACAATTGTGCGAGTCAAGAAATAAATTTTGAAAGGAGAGGATGTTTGGAGAATTATCATAATTATACAGACACAGATTTCTAAAACTGTATTTTATGTCCCCATAAAAGTCGAAGCTCCAGTTGCTTTAGTTAAAGACTAGAAATCAAGATATGGGCACAGACCTAAATTTTAAACCCCAAATAATGAGATTAAAAAATCATTGTAGAGACCAGGTGAGTTTATTAATAGTTTACTTTAAAATACTCAATATTGTTTACGAAGCAAAGAAGTGATTTAGGTCAAAATAATTAAAATATCTGCTGCTCTGCTTTACTTGCTCCATCCAGACCCCTCAGATTGTCCGCTGTGCCCAGATTCAAAACTGAATATGAAGAATCAGCATTTAATATTCTGCAAATATCTGAAACAAACTTTCATTAAATCTGTCATCTGCTTCAATCCAGTTCTTGTCTCATATTGCACTGTAGCTGTACTGTGATTTCATTCTCTTGTTTTATTGTAGCTCATTTTAAAATCACTTTAATATGGGATTTTTTGTGTTGTCCTTTTGGTATTGATTTGCTTCATGCCTTTTATGTATAAAGCATGAAGCACTTGAAATTGCTTTTTTATAGAAAGGTGCTACACAAATACACTTGCCTTGCCCTCTGCAGAATTATCTAAAAACTGCACCTGTTATTTCATCATATTTACAACCTGCTGTTGGCCAATCAGCGTTCGTCATTGCAAAGTAGGAGGTCAAACATAAGCAGCGGGCTATTGATCCTTGTTTCCAAACGAAGCTTTTCTTCAATTGCTGTAGTAGGACTGGACCGATCCCACTTGTTTTGCAAAAGTGCTTGAGGCAGGACAAAAGGTAGGTATCTCATCTATTTCTTTGTTTCTGATACAACTTCCCAGGAAAACAAGAAACTGCTCTAAAATCAGTACATTGTGTGTCACAATATTATTACAAAAACACATTCTTTTAGCATGTTATAGAGTCAAACAAATATTAAAGAGTGAAACACTGCATGAAGAACTTGATAATCTGGTTTAGGTCGTAAATGTGCAACACAAACAGCAACGGAAGATAGAGAGCATAGGACATTGTTGACTTTGAGTGAGTCATAGAAGAAGCTAATAAATGTGACTGTGAGGCTCTAGAGGACAGACTGATACAATAACATTCATAACAAGAACAAGGAAGAATTGCCAATCCAGCTGGAAAGACAAAAACAGATAGAGGTGAGCCAAGTAGATAGAATACTCTAGTTTTTGATTTTTTAGATTGTAAGAATGTACAGGCTAAAAGTATGACAGTTAAGAGCTCTTCTTTCTGAGTTTTTTTTTCCTAAAACTGTTAAACAAAAGATTCTTTGTATTTCTGTTTGTGATTTAATTATGTTTTAATTCTTTTATTTCAAGAGTGACAAATTACTAAAAGAATTACTGAACACTACATTTTTTTCTATTTCATGTAATAAATTTATGCTGGGTTTTAAATTTCTCTTTCTGTTACAGCCATGAGGCTTCTCTGTCTACTGCAGCTGGCCTGCTTGGCTGTGTGTAGTGCTTCCAGATCAAGAGACTGGGCTCATCATGGTGCCCCAATGTTTGCCGACCTTACAGTGCGTGAGTTGAAAGCTGTCCGGTCCTACCTGCATGGTATTCCAGAGCTGAAGCTCACTGATGCTTCAAGCAAGACTTTGAAGAAGAACTACATCCTTCTGATTGAACTCCATCTGCCCAGGAAGCATGAAGCTCTGAGAGCTTTGGATCGTGGGCAGGCCAAACCCCCTCGTCAAGCCCGTGTAATCATCCACTTTGGGAACCAGACCAAGCCCACCATCGCTGAGTACATTGTTAGTCCTCTGCCATCTCCAAAGTCCCACGAAGTCAAGACATTTCAGGGGAATAGGCCAATCAACTTTGAGTCGAGGCCTATTACGGCTGTAGAGTATCACCATATTACTGAGATCCTCAACAAGATCACTACTAAAGTTCACAAGCTTCTGTTTGAGACCACAGGAGGGTTTTCCTTCACCAACTGCTCTAACCGCTGCCTCACATTCTCAGACATAGCCCCCCGTGGGTTGGAGTCAGGTGAGAGGAGAACCTGGATCATGTTGCAGAAGTTTGTGGAGGGTTATTTCATCCACCCAGTTGGGTTTGAGGTATTGATCAACCACAAAGACTTGGATCCAGAAAAGTGGACCGTCGAGAAGATCTGGTACAACAGCATGTACTTCGACAGTGTTGAGGAGCTGGTAGAAAAATATGAATCAGGAAATATGGAGAAGATGAAACTGCCCAATCACGATGACAGCGACTTCTACTCAACTTTCATCCCCCGAGGTCACAGCAACACTCCCACTGATATCCATGGGCCAAAGCTTGTGCAGCCTCAGGGGCCTCGCTATTATATTGACCGCAATTTCGTAGAATATGCCGGATGGTCTTTCGCCTACAGAGTCCGCTCATCAGCTGGACTTCAAGTCTTTGACCTCCGTTTTAACGGTGAAAGGATTGCCTATGAGATCAGCCTTCAAGAAGCCATTGCCTTCTATGCTGGTGATACCCCCGCTGCCATGCAAACAAAGTACATTGATGCTGGCTGGGCAATGGGTACCTCAACCTTCGAGCTGGCGCCTGGAATCGACTGTCCAGAAATTGCCACCTTTGTTGACCTTTACCACTACTTTGACACAGACAAACCTGTGCGCCACAGAAATGCACTCTGTATTTTTGAGATGACCACTGCTATGCCTCTGAGAAGGCATTTCGACTCCAACTTTAATGGTGGTTACAACTTCTATGGAGGAGTGGACAACACTGTGCTGGTGCTGCGGACAACCGCAACAGTTTACAATTATGACTACATCTGGGACTTCCTCTTCTACCAGAATGGGGTGGTGGAAGTGAAGGTCAGTGCTACCGGATACATTCACGCAACTTTCTTCACACCTAATGGTCTTCACTATGGTAGCAAGGTGTACGACTATGTGTTGGGTAACCTGCACACACACCTTATCCATTACAAAGTGGACTTGGATATTGCTGGTGAGTATTATGGTACAATCACCTTTTTTAAAGTTAAAAGCAGAAACCTTTGGTGAACCATTGACCATCAAACTAAAAAAGGCAAAATTCAAGATCATTGAAAAACCCAGATCACTCTCCTACAAATTACGGAGATATTCAATTATGTTACAACCAACAGCTTATCTAGGAACATGGAAAGCAAGATTATAAAAGGTCAGGTTTTTCATTTCAAGTTCATTTTCTGTCATCTCTTGGCATTTGTTAGCAACTACAACCACACTATTTTAGAGTTATTAACCAAGTGCTTTAGTTGATTTACCCTACCCATACCTCAAATATTGTTTATTTTTCTTACTCCACATCCTTTTCTATACCATACTTGTCATGTGCAGATGTTGTACAAAGTGAGCTTTTAAAATGTTGCCAGAGGTCATAAAAACCTTTGACCTAAAACATAATCCAGCATTTTGCAGAATCTTTCAAAGAATGCAGTGAAGGCCAATTTCATTGTGTAGCACGTCTCAATAACAAGGTAATTCAGTGCTTTGAACTGAATGTGAAGCTGTGAAGGAAGTAAAATGAGATAAAAGAAAGGGCAGACGGAATCTTGGCTTTGACTAAGTCTTTTATTGATGCCAGTCCTGATAAAATGAGTTCCTGAACTTTACCCTGCCATAAAGAAGAGAGTCTTGGCCTCTCGATTCTGTGTGACTGTTCTGTTTGAAAGGTATCATGAAAGCTGTCTGTGATCTAGGGTATGAGCTTTGCAAAAGTCAGTAACTCAATCTTGTTAAAATGTCTGTCACTTTTGAAGTTATTCTCACCTAACTAGAAAAATAGCAATGGACTTATGATGCAAAAGTAAACGTAGGCTTATAAAGAGTCACGAAACACTTATGCTTTGACATCTAACTTTCCCTGACAACTCTTCTCACCTCTGCTGTGACACAGGTCGAGACAACAGCTTTGTGACCATGGATCTGAAATTTGTGAACTTTACAAATCCCTGGAGCCCAGAGCATTTCATTGTCCAGTCCAAACTCCACAAGACAGAGCACAAGACCGAGCGATCAGCTGCTTTTCGGTTCGGCAAAAAGTTCCCCCGCTATGTGCACTTTAACAACCCCAGCGTGAAAAATAAATGGGGGCATCAGAAGAGTTACCGTATTCAGTTTAACTCACATGCCAACACTGTCCTTCCACGAGGTTGGAGAGAGGAAAATGGAATCAGCTGGGCAAGGTAACCATTTTTTTTCTAATCTTGCTTGTGTGGTGTAGTAGGTAAAATTTGGGTAAGATATTTAAAAATCAGGTGCAAATTATTGTTAGTGCAACCAATCCAGATGTTTTGTACATCATCAATACAAATTTCCCCCAAATACAGTTCGGCCTACATATGGTGTCTTTGGACTCACTAGGATCTCCAGTTTAATCAAAGCTCTCTGCACATTATTATTATTATATATTATATATTGCACATTGGCCTGGTTGGTAATCATTGACCCAATAGAGGGTCAGAGGGATTATCAAAGTTATTTCCTCAGAGGGATTTTGGTAAGAAATCAGATCAAAGTAGAGTTTTATTTTGTAACTCAACAGAGGTGTAGCAAACAAAAAATGTTTTGTAGATTATCATCTTTGTCACAAAAAAGTGACTACTACTACTTCACAACTACTACTGCTGGGTGATCCAAGTTAGATGTTTGCACTTGAGCAATGGAAACAGCTGCGTTCCTTATGATCCAAAGGAAGATCAAAAAGTAAGAAGGCTACTATGAAGAAACTGTCTCATTGCAGGTATCCTCTGGCTGTAACTCGTCATAAAGACAGCGAAGCCACCAGCAGCAGCATTTACACCCAGAATGACCCTTGGGAACCTGTTGTGTCCTTTGAGGACTATATTCGCAACAATGAAAACATTGTCAACCAGGTACAGTAGTGAAAACCAGCCGAAACACATTCACGAGGGCGATTGATAAGTTCATGGCCTGAGATATAATTGGCACTAGTCTGAGAGCGCTAAATCAGGTGAGTAGGGCAAGTGCTGGACAAGCTCTAATCCGTATGTCAGGAGAACTACACAAAAGCAGATGTTGACTATTTTCTCAGATAATGCTAACTTTCAATTTACAAATACCAAACTTTCTGCATAATTACCCAAACAGTGTGTGACTGCACAAGCATGTAGAGCTGTATAACTCATCTGCTTTACCCTAGACCATCAACTTATCTATCACGCCCATAGGCCTACATTATACAATATCGCAAAATACTTAAGGGGTAAAAGTGAAGAATTTCCCCTTAATGTATGTTTTTACCATGATATTTTCTTTACCGCCAGGACGAGGGTTCGTTGAAAAATGAAAAATCAGTGATGTTCTCTGTACTCTTTCTTACTAATTTGTTGGTCTACACTGCAACAGGTGATGTCGGTACGAGCTGATTAGCTCACCGTGACGACAGAGTGTCTTCAAGCGGCGCCATCAGTCAGTCAGCTCGAGCTTGAGCCTAGACGACCAATTAACTACACTGCAACTCTACCTGCATTCGTTTCATCTCAATTTAAAGTGGACTTAAAACAAAATGAAGCATGAGCCAGCCCAAACGGCTGCAGCAGATTTGCTTCCCAACAAGTCTCATGCTACAGCTAACATTAGCTTGCTAGCTCGTTCGCAGAAGTTATCAACTGCAAATTCAAAGAAAGTGAACAGAACAAAACACTTTCTAAAAAGTTGTTTGCAGGTAATCACTAAAGCAAAATTATCTACACTGTTCATTTCCTACTTCTGCAAGAAGTCACAATTCATTAACAAATAGAACAGCATCCTTTGTGAAGTTTAAAAAGGATTCTTGTGGTTTACATTTCAAGGGTGGGGTGTTTTTCTGAGAGGCTACGTCAGTGAGTTATCATCATGGTAACTCATGAATGCTGATGTTTTAGTCTGATTACACTTTCAGGTAGATAAAAACTGCCTGTTTTGCGTCACACGCTAATAATTCTCATGTAATGTTTACTCTCCTGTGTGCAGGACCTGGTTGCCTGGGTGACGGTGGGCTTCCTGCATGTGCCTCACTCAGAAGACATCCCCAACACGGCAACGCCTGGCAACGCTGTGGGTTTCTTTCTCAGACCCTTCAACTTCTTTGATGAGGACCCTTCAGTGGCATCCAAAAGCACAGTCATCGTCCGACAAGACCACGACGGCAAGCCCAAGTATCAGAGATGGACACCGGAGGTCGTCGGCCACTGCGTGACAGACAAGCCATTCAGTTACAATGGCACTTATGCAGGAGTCTAGAGGTGTTTTTTTGAGGGGGGGGTTCCCTAAAAATATTTTAGCACAGATACGACTTTGCGTCATTTAAGTAAATTGCACATTGTTGATTTCTGATGTAAAACAATCTCTTGAAAAACAAATTGTTTTATCCTCAGTAGTGTGTTACAAGGTGACAACCTTATGGTAAGTCTTTCTTATATTTAGAATTAGAAAGAAAATCATTTTAAGAAATAAAGAAGAACATTTAAAAAGTCTGATATTGTGTATTGTTATAAATAAGACAGTAAATGTAGTTTTATATGACTTAAAGTCCTTCATTATCTTACATAAAATCATTTAAATTGTTCTAAATCGTGTACATTTGTAAAGCATGTCTTCATATTCCCTGTCTCCTTCCTGCAAAGTGGACTTATTACTAAAAACACACACATCCATAGTTGCTCTTAAAGTTAAAGTTATTACACCACACCTAATCGGACCACATATGTAACCTGGCAGTGTGGGGCACAGGGGGCCTGTGGAGCTCCTGTAATCCCATGTTGGGTCTCCATGGCTGAGGTTTAGCAGCAGCGAGCATCCAGGATGCAGGATGCTCCGTATCCGCCCTGCCTGTGGTAAGTTGCTGGCCCTCAGCATGCCTTGCCTGCCCGTGGTGTGGGAATGTTTTTACTGGAAAGACAACAGTCCTTACAGAGCAAACAAAATAATTCCGGATCCTTCCCTGCAAACAGTTCAGGATTACTCCTGGCTGCACCATCACCCCTGGAAACCCAACTTTACATACAATGCAACACAATGTTCTGAATATCAGCAGTGCACATACCTGCTTTGTCACTAAGTACACATTTTTTACACGGCAATGTCACCCTGTACTTCTTAGCCAGATATTTTATGAGTGCCAAATAAATTCAACAGTTTTGATCATATTACGGTTTTTGGATTTAATTTTAGTTGAAGCTTTTTTGTATTAAGCACATTTACTAAATGTCGGCCAGCTAACGGCTGCAGAAAGAGGTGCGTTTTGCAGGTGCTAAGTCAGTTTGTGTGAAGGGTAAATAATGAGTGTTTTTGGAGTGGGGGAAAAGGAATCTGACCGACAATGTTTTCAGGATTTTCACAATCCAAAAACTCTTTTTTTATGTGTGTGCTGATGTTTAACAGTTCGCTTGGTAAAAGAGGGATGTTATGAAAGCCGTCCATACATGACTGAATGAATGGCAGGAGAGGAGAGAACAAAAACAATGTGAATTGGGTAACAAGCATTCCTAAGGCTATGCCCATAGCAATGGTGGTCTCGACGTCACAACAGACAAACTACAGGAATGCAGTAAACACAGCTTAGTCATTTTACTCTTGCATGCAGTATTTTTATGTGTACAAAAGCTGCAAAATAAAAACTAAAATCTAATTTTCCTCCTGCTGCAAGCCATTAAATCATTTAGCTCGTGTCTCAGTTCTATTTCTGTAACACGTGGGCAGGTTGAAGTTGAAAGAGACATTAAATTAAAAAAAAATGTAGAGTTGAATTTTGACCAATAATACAGGCTTACTGACAAACAATACTGTAAATTTAAAAAATGATGGTATCTTAATGGTAAATATAGGATGTTAATACTACAAATGAAAGCAAAAATTACAAACTGAAGGAAATCTGCAAAAGAGGTTTAAAAAAGCTTAAAATGACAGTTGATAGTTTTTGTGTTACTACTTAAAGGAAGACAAACTGTTGCTGAGCAACAATAAATAGTCTGAGAACTTAATTGGTGATTTGTTGCCACCTAGTGGTTCCTTAAATAATTGTTTGTTTTTCACATCATCAGTGGTTGCATATTAAACAATCTACTTTTTATTATTTAGTTTTTAAAAGTAGTGTACATGTTTCAAGCTAATTTTTTTAAGTTTTCAGTTACTGTTGCTCCTGATTCAATTGCCGACCTCACAGTCAGCAACTGAATCAATTATTTTATTTTAGTGCAGTTTTGACTTTTAGAATCATTTTAGGGTATTTAAGTGAAGTTTCAGTTTTCAGAAAGGTTTAGTTTTTCTTTTTATATGGTGAATTTAATTTTACAATCAATTTAGAGTGTCTGTTCTGTGCACAGACATTGCAGTTACACAATGTGCTACTTACAGTCGTGCTTCTGATTCAAATATTTGTATGTGTTCTATATGTATGTGTAGCATAAGTAAGCTACTGTACAACTTCCATGTAATAGTACAGCCATGTATTGAAAATGACAATAAATGGAAATTTAAAATGAATTTAAAATAAATTTAAAATAAATGAACCTTGATACTAAATTGCAAAAGACTTAAAATTGAAATGAATTTACATTTATTTTATGCGACAAGTTTTACAGTCAGGCATTATTGTTTTAGTGTAAGCTGGGTTTTTTAAAGTGTTTCATATTTGTTTTGTTTAGAAACTCGGACACTCTACAAAAATGCTGCATGGTGGCAAGTGTACAGTCCTGTGTTATTAAGGCTTGGAGTCTCATTTCAACTAAACAAATGTCAGAGCTGAGTTTTCCGTCTATTTCTCGTTATGGATTTTTGTATTTGCACACTTGTGTTTTACACTTAAACAGTCATTAATTCAATCTTCAAGTTAAACCTTCAATATGACTTTCTGATATTTTCATTGAGGGTTGCTCTATCCCCCAGTTTTTATGTAAAGTTCAAACTTGCACTAATGGAAATAAAGAAAAAAAACAGTACAAAGTAAAAACAAATTTATGCACGGCTGAAATGAACAACTTAGACTGTTGATTAAAACAAAAAGCCACCAAGTGCAATGAAAACAGATGACTAACTAACGAGCATATGTGAAGCTTTTGTGCTCAGCGTCCCTCATTACTGGCAGGAGGAAAAAATGTCAGTAGACAAAGTGCATGTAATCAAATTTGTCTTAAGCCACGAGACCACAACTTTCCACAGATGAATAAATAAAAACCTGAAATTTCATGTTTCCATGACAGTTCCCATGTTTTTTTCCCCACTGGGTAGAATGAAAGAGCTGGAAACAGACCCAAAAAGAATTTTCCTCATCCAGCAAGAGACTCCTGTGAGCTATTGACGAGATATAACGAGGCTGATTATTTATATTTTTCTCATTTAGTAGTAGCATAAGGGAACTTCAACTGTATTTCATTCTTCAACTTTGTGCTATAAAATGACAAATCATCCCGAGTCTCGAATGCTTAATGTTAAACTATTTGCATTTTCTTCAGCAAATTCTCAAAAAAGAAAGTACACACCCAGTAAAGATAACGACCTGTAGGCATGAATATCTTCAAAGCATTTTAATTTATTTATTTTATTATTTTTAATTCTCTTTTTAGATTCATCAGGAGCAAGACAAAGTCGTCTGGCCTCTGATCTAACATCCCTCTTTCCTTCCTTCCTTCCTTCCTGTCTTACTTTTTCTTTCCACAGCTATTTCCAGTAACATGACTTTGCTGCAATTACTCACCCGTTTCATCGATAGATGACTGACCCTCCCAATTAATTTAAACCTTTGTGTGAATCCGACTATTTGACTCAGGTTCGGAAATGTCACAAATGTTCCAACTGTGTGATTCAACATTACATCCCGTTTGAGATCACGTAGGACGTAGGACCTCTAAATGTCGTCTGATAATCCATCAGGGAAACAGCAGACTGTTTCCAGTGGTGCATAATAACAGAGATGTGACAGTAAACACATTTGAACTGGGGAATTAATAGACCAGATACATCTGACAAGCTTAAGTCTTTATTCCCCACCTTTTAAATCACACACTTTCCCAGTCATTATGCTACAACCGGTCAAATTATTTTAGGAAACTTTTCATTTTATGGAATAACATAATGAGCTGTTGATGAGGTTGTGGCTAAAGAGACTTCACTCACATCAGACGGACCAAATCTTCTTGTCTGGTCAGCAGGTGCTTGGTTGAAAATGTTGATGATCACAAAGGGGGTTACATCTGAGTATTTCCTGTAAAAAGTTTGGGCTACGTGCTGAATAATATTAAGTTTGTTGCTTTGCGTGTTTTCGATAAGCACAACGTCTTCTGTTGCCTTTTCCAGTCAAGGTCATTTGAAAAGTCTGATGCTATTCTGATGCTTTTGACTGGTTCTGTTGTTTGAATTTGCGGCGCCAAAAACATCTGCCAATGAAATCATCCACATTGCCGCTCAAAGCTAAACAACCTGTCTGAAAGTTGCCACCATGTCTACCCATTAAAAAAAAGTTCTATTAATGGAGATTTAAAAAAAAACACTTTCTTCAGAAATCAGAAATGGACTCAAACATAACAGTCCGATGCAAAATTAGTTTACCAGCTTTTAAAATACTAACGACGTTGAAACTTTCCATGTCAAATCTGACGAAACACGTGCAAGTACGTAGCCTATAAGGTAACTGCCAGCAGTCATATTAAATAAAGGAGGAAGGTTTTGCCTACCCCTCGCCTGCCACGCCACGCTGCTGACATGTATTCAAAACACATTTCACGTCTGTATTTTGCTCCTTGCATGTCCTGTAGTTATACGACCTCACAGAGATCTCCAAGAAAAGAGGCAATGATGTCTGACTTTGTGCAGGCTGTGCTTTAAAATTGAATTTTTATAATCTTAATTCAGCTGATGAAGGATTTTAAAAGAAGTTTGGCAGTAATCAGAGTAAAGTAAAGGGAAGTCAAAGTACTACTGTAAGGTTAACTCTGTCTGCTTTAAACATTTGAAGCTGGTGAACAGTTGAAGCCAGTCGAAATTTAGAAAAGGCATCAAAGAGTAATCAAATTGAACTAATTATATTATTTATTACATTTTAAATAGGATAACAAGTAATCTGTAACCTATTACATTCTGAAGTAACCTTCCCAACCCTGCACTTCCATGTGACGACAGCCTTGATAGCTGCCTCCCCAAGGTGCTCCCGGACTTTGAGTGAGGCGTACATGTGTACCTCCGCTTGTTTCTGTGTTTTTCTCGCAGGTGGTTTGTAAATCAAACAGCAGTGGTGCTGATCCAGCAGTAGTGAGCAGTAGTAAAACACGCCGGCCTCTGCTGTTGCCGGCAGAGCTCGCCTGTCTGCCAGTCCGATCGGCAGACCCACAGTTTCCATTTTCCGGGTTAATTCTCTGTCTGGTCCGTTCTCAAAACAAACCCTGCTGTGCCACCAAGCGACCAAGTAGCACCAGTCCTAGCTGCCTGTTTGGTCTGTAAGGCCCAGAGACTCAGTTCCCACTGCTCAAGAGGTCACCGTGTTTACTGTGGAAACTGCAGCTCACAATCTGCTGTATCAGCGCCTCCACCGGCTGTCTTACAAACCGACTGAGAGAGAAAAGACAGACACAACTTCTGGTCTCTGAACTTTCAACTCCGAGCAAAGGTACCACCGCGTGGCCACGGACACACTGAAAGCTGCTGGTTACAATACACACACAGTGCCTCCATTATAATCACAGCTTAATAACTAGAATAAAATAGACTTTGTCGTTCACCTGGCGTGAACATTTTCCTCAGTCACATACATCAGCATGAAATCATCCTAAAATCATCACTAAAACAGCTCCAGACCCAAATGACCTCATAAATCGTGGATCCAAACCTGCACTGGTCCAGGTTCAGGTCTCCCTTCCAAATGGGTCCAAGTCCTGATGGGACCTCGCAGACGTCCACTGTCCTTCCTGTCCGTTCGCGTTGAAGGAGAAATGGCCCAAGAGCACATTCTTACATCAGCTCCGGTCAACGAAGCAGGTTTGGTGGCAGAGAAAGTGAAGCGCAACACAAGACAGAAAACAAGACGTTAGTGATGCTTTCCACAGCTGGAGACAAATGTAATGCTTAATCTACAACATTTATTCTAAATTGCAGTTGTTAATAATGATGTCGGCTGTTTAGCCTATTAAGGTAGTTCACTGCCAAACATATTAAGAGTTTTAACAGTATAGGAGGAGACCGCCTTTCCTCTTGTCTAAGGAAAGGGATGAAACTCAAACTTCCTGGTGGTGAGCTGTCTGTTGCTTTGGCAGGCGGGCACTTCTAACATATTTTATGTATCTTCATACATTTATGTGTTTTGCTTCTAAATGAAAGTCCACAGACTTTCGGCACAGTGGATCAGTGGTCAGCACTGTCACCTCATAGCAAGAAGATCCTTGGTTCGATTCCTGGCTGGTGCAGGGCCTTTCTGTGTGGAGTGTGCATGTTCTCCCTTGTGTTTGGGTGGGTTTCCCCCGCCATCAAAACATGTACGTCAGGTCTATCTCCAGTCAGTACCCTTGGCTAATATCTGAAGGCTGCATGCGACCAATACAGCAAATGTGTATGTTGAGCTTTGAACTGAAATCATTAGCGTGTTTTTTGGAGATGAAGTTGAAAACAGGACTGCGTAAAGAAAAGAACAACAAACAGGCGATGTGATTTTTCCCGTCTTCATAGTCAGGCAGTTTTTCCCATTTTGAAATATAAGAATATTACACTAAATTGTAATTTTCTTGATTTGTTCATTTCATATTGAAAAGATATTACAATTTAGAAAGAAAAGTTGGAGGAAAATCAAAGATTATTTTCCTTCATTTCGCATGAGGAGCATTTTTTTTATACAGGGAACATTATCAAACATTCTCGTTTCTCAAGCAGTGCAAATAAGAGATCAACTGAACATATCGCGATTAAAACCCAAAACTGTGTGTGCAAGTGTTTCCTTGTGTCGGCGTTCCATGTGCACAAGTCTGTAACCAGATGGAGGCACGGTGGTGTGTCTGTCCTGGTATGCCAACCATCCCATTCCTCTTTGTTCACTTCTCAAAATAACCCCACGCCAGCAGCAGCTGAGTCAAAACTTCAGACGGACAGACAGACTCCACAAAACAAAAGCAGACGGAAGAGGGAGAGAGAGAGAGAGAGATGGAATTTTTAAACAATCATTTGTTCAGATTCAAACTTTTAAAATTGTTTACAACAATCACATGCTGCAAAAAAGAAACTAAAGTAAAATACAAGACAATACATTTCAATACAGTTAAACTAAATTAAATTTCCTCTCCACTTAGGCCTTCATATGTGTAAAAAAACAAACAAAACAACAAAACATTCATCCCTGTAAGAAGCTCTGTGACATGTGATGTGCCTACGAAACTCCTCCCCTCCATAATATTTTAGTTTAAAATGTGCCTCAAGCACATTCAAAATAATGTAACTTTTGGCGGTGGACTTTTGAAAGAGCATATGACGACGTGCGAGCTTATCTAACAAGCTGCTGTAGCTAACGGGCTGTTTGCTTCAGTTCAGCTGATCGTCAGGACTGTTGAGTTTGGATAATTAGAAAGAATGAGATTATAGTTTGAACACAATGTTAATCTGATTCTGCCACTGCTACGTTTCTATCCTTCAAGAAAGAAAAGCTTTTCCTTTTATTGGACACTAGGAGAATTATCCGATCCACGGACACTAGTTACATACGTACGTGGAAACGAGGCGTGAAGCGACACATCTGCAAAGACAAAATCCCAAATCCATTAAAGAAACAAGTATAACCTTATGATGATCAAACACTGTTAACTAAAAGCATCCTAGTACTCCGATACACAAACAATAAACAAGCTCTAACTAACTGATAAACTAGTAAACAATCGCACCTCTGTTGTTTATCTGGTTGTCTTTCTTGCTTAATTCATCTCAGAATAATACTCTGAAAGATGTCAGTCAAGTATTAAGTTTTCTAATATTGCACAAGCACTTAATCTGCAGCACGTTTTGTGAACCAGAAGTTTTTTAACTTGATATTTTAATCATTGTTTGTTGTTGTTTCATGTATGTCTTTTTTTTTTATGCTGCACCTGAATTGTCTTCCGGGGACATTGAAGATTTCTAAATTGAATTGAATAAAAAATCTGTAAAATCGATGGAATAAAATCTCTCTGAGCAAGACGGATGTTCATCTGACGCAGTTTCAGCCAACTGCATGCTTACAAGTTGCACTTGTTTACCCACGTTGGATAAACACCAAAACACTTCTGTCAGCATTGAGACCTGAGCAACATATTGGACCATCACAGGCCAAACCTTCTGTGCCCATATGGATGCATGTTGGTGTTGTGCCTCAGCTGTGCCCATTGATCTTCACAAATCAACACATAAACAACAAAACAACAACACTGGTTTCACACACGTATTCTCCATCGGTCAGTAGTCACAGAGGCTGCGTGAACCCAACAGCCTGAAAAGTGGCTCATGCATGGAATGAATTCAGTCATAGTTTTAGTGATTTGCAGCCCAGAAAGGTTGTGGAGCAGTCCTGACACCACCGTACAGACTCATGCTGACTGTGAAGGATGTCTGATTTAGATTTGACTCCGAGAAGTAGCAGATTTATGCAGCAGTGTGAGGTTTTTGTGTGAGAGACATCTGTGGATATGTGGATAAGGAGCAAACATGCGTGATGCTGAGCTGCAGGGACAGTGCAGTGCAGCACTGCGGTGGGAACACAGTCCATCCCCTAGATGGCACCATGACAACACAAATGCTTTGTCATATTTTCCTGCTCTCACATGTTTACCCCACAGCTGGACTGTCTCCAATCAAAGTTAGAATGCCAAATCTGGAGCCCATTGTTTTAGCAAATACAACAGAATTTAAAAAATGAAAAAACAAAACAAAACAGTGGCTCCAGATGTTGGATTTTCACAGTAAATAAGGTGTATGAGTGTATTTTGTGCTTTGTGTGTGTGTGTGTGTGTGTGTGTGTGTGTGGTGGTTTAATGTGGTTTAAATCAGGGTTTTATAAAGTCTGAGACCTGAGACTGTGGGTCTGTCTCCCCTCAGAGAGCGCATTAAAGCAACAAACATCTCTCAGAATTATTTTATCTGTGTCCCATCATCTTAACATCATATTAAACATTTTAAACATGTTTGTCTCCTTTTTAAAAACAAGTTGTTTTTTAAAAGGAGATGAACAAAGTGTGTTTTAACACACTTTTTCACCCAGTTTCTTTTTCCACATGCTGTTGGCAATCTTTGTCTTACACCCACATCAGTGGGAACAATGAGTTTGTGTCTTCACTGCTCCAAGGTGGTTGATGCAGGAATGCGCAGCAGAAAGGGCCGAACGTCAGTCACCCTCTACCTGCAGCCCTGAGCGCGGGGCTTGTTTTTCACCATGATGCAGGTCGGTGAGGGGAGGAGCACCTCTGTGGCCTTTTTGGAGAGGTAGTTGTCATACTTCCTTTTCTTGCGCCAGATTCTTTTTCCTCTCTCACTGTATGTGATATGAACAAATTGATCCAAGTTATCTAGCTTAGATGCAAGTTATTTACATGTTATTGATTTTTCTGTCTGTTTGTTTGTTTGCGTTGTTTTTTCCTTTTCTTCCTGCGACTCCCCTGAAGCTCTCTAGTGCCTCCAGGGGAGGTCCACCTCCCACTTGATAACCTCTGGTTTGAACACATAACGCAGGCATGCACAGTCAACCAGAGTATTCTAAAAAATCATGGAGAGATTTCCCATAATTCATGTGTTTGTGGGGAAAAGCATCGAAGAAGAAAATGGGAAATGGGTTTGGCCTTTAGAGTTTGCAGCCTCATTTGGGGAACACCTTTAAAGTATTTGAATGTGGGATCATTTACGAACAACAGCACCCCCCTGTGGTTGTTTTGGGTCACTTTTGTTTTGTGCATTATGAAAACGTGTCTTTTCAACTTTTGTCACTCAGGTCACACAATCGCCTTCGTAGACAGAAAAGAATCATATCATTAAAAGTCAAAACAAAAGCAAATGAGACCTACGGGGAATGTCACAACATTTTAGGATTATGATAAATCCAGTCGGAATATTATTAATCTTTTCTGAGTTATTCAGGCCATGAAAAAGAAATTCGAAAAGTGCATCCAGTAGAAATATTCCAGGAGATCGCAGTATTCTAAGCTAGACCAGACTTTTGATAACTAGTAAATCTACATCTGTTCTGTACATTTTTCTGCATCATGGCAGATCGGACATTTTTTTAATACTTTTAGCTGCGTGGCTGTCACTGACTCACTGAGCCGTGACTCGCATGTACACACTGCTCAGACTGACACTGTCACAAACAGCGTGACTTTAAAAAAAAAAAAAAAGTCCAGATGTAGAGCACACTCATGTTCTCCATGACTCTCTGCGAAATACACACACACACAAACACACACCAACATCCGTCCCTTAAGGACAGAGCCGCCCATGGGGGCTTGTTACAGCGTGCCATCTGCACACACACAAAAACAAGTAACGTCTCCTGTGTCTCCTACCTCCCACCACATGTGGTTTTTGTTGTTGTTGTTGTTTTTTTGCTTTCATTTTTTTTCTTGGAACATGAAGAAACATTCATTGATTATCAAAAATCGTTTGCAGAAAGATTGTTTTTTGTTCAACTATTCGAGTAATCAGCTAAAAGTTTCAGCTCCAGCGTGAGTAAAAAGTGTGAATTAATAATAAACATAATAAAGAAAACAAAACATATGTACATTCTTATATGAACATTTTTTAAAATATTATTTTTTTATGTTTATCTCATAAATGTTCAGAAAGGCTTGACAAACGGTCTAAAACCTTCACATCCTCAAATGTCAGAAAATAACACACACTGTGCCGTCAGTGCGCACTGACTCCCGTGAAGGTTTGGCAATTCTAATTCTGAAGTTTTAAACACACTTTTTTGTTGTTTTTCACTTTAAACTCCATGAGGCAACCTAAGTCTTGATCCCTGAGGTGCTCTCTGACTGCGTAGGTGTGGCAGCTGGGCCTCTGCTCCTCCATCATGTTGTCCCCCGAGACTCGTTCAGACTATAGAGCTGAGGTCGCGTCGCCGATGACCCTCCACTGTCTGCTGTGAGAGGGGGAGCACAATGACACAGCAGCGGGGACCCATCTCAGAATAAAAGCTTGCCTTCACACTATAGCACTGACCCATATACAGTCCGGGCATGCATTGTTGGCTCCAGTAATTTCGCTAACACAGCTGGAGCGGTCTTCAGTGGCCAGTGAGCAGCTGTCTTACAGTAAATGACTGGAATGAAGAAACTTCATCCAGACATGTTGAGTGTAACCGTGGATTTAGTTGTCCAGAGGAGAGCTCTAAAATCGTTAATGGTTGTTTGAACTTAGTTCGGATTTGCTGAACTCTGGAGAAAATCATCTGCTCAAACATTTTTTTGGAAATTATACACATATTGCTTTGTTTATCTGCAAAGATCATTTCTATATTTGTCAAATGCTACTTAGAATTTCAAAGTGATTACAGGAATACATCACAGTCTTGTTTTTTTTCTCTCATTTCATTGGAACTAAAAAGCAAAAAAGGGTTGAAAGGGGTCAAATTCATGTCAGTCTAGTACCCTGACAACAACCCCGTCGCCTCAGCAGCCAGTTTGTTCCGTTTCCTCCCGGAGGACGAGCGCTGTGACAGCAGAGCGGGATGAGAGGAGGCTGTGCTCCAAATTTCAACCATGTCAAGACTGAACATTTCTGTTTCACTGTTTGTCTTGAAAACAACAGTATAATCATCAATGTTATGTTTCCCTTTCACATGTTCATACTATATGAGAGAATCATGAAAAAAAATATCACGTCTAGTCGAGCCTTGAATTTCAGCCTCTCAGCAATCAGTAAAACATCACCACTTTTTTCAAGAAGATTACAGCGAATAAATGTCTGATGACAGAAGAAATTAGTCTTAGAGTCTTTAGTTTTTACGAGGGAGAAGGATGAGGTGTGATTTTAAGAATTTTAATGTGGTAATTATACTTTTTTTCTATTTAGAAAAACCAAATCAGACACACAGACTTGGTAAATAATCACCGGCTACCAACGAAATCTGTCACATTTTCTTTAAGTAACTGGATCTTCAGTGTAATCTGAGCAGGCAGGATGAGGACGGCACAAAGACGAACGCTGACATTTGTTACGCGGAACACTTGCAGCTGTGGCTGTGCCGTAAAGGCCACATCTGTTCTCACCCAGCTTAAAAAAGTAATCTGCACTTCATTTCGTCCCGCCTGCAAGTCTCTCCGAACGGAGGTGATGAGTTAAGCTGCAGCTGCATAAAAAACATGAACACTGCAAGTTAATGTTTTACGGCCCGAATTAGCTGTTCCCACCTTCCACACGTGAATCCAGTCAGGCCAAAAAAGACACGGAAATCTGCACAATGAAACATAAACAAACACGTAAACAAAAAGCAGAGACCTTCATTCGTAATGACCTTTGTAAACTGCTGCAAAGCGCTTGACTCTTCAGTCATTTTAATCAGGAGCTGGACTGACTTTAACTCACACCCCCCTCACCCCTCTCACCCCCCTCACCCCTCTCAGCTCTTACAGCCTTGGTCATCCAACTGTCCCGCCAGCTGTCTATTTTTGATGTCCACGTAACACCCTCGGGCAATTACTGTTTGAGTGGTCTCCTGGAGTTCGTCCAGAAATTTTCTCCTCAACAGTTAAAGCAAATGTCAGACTAGTTGACATGATTTATTTGAAAGTTGAGATTCTTGAAGGTAAAGAGTCGGGGGAAAGACAGGCTGGACAGGCAACAAAGCACAAGAATGAGGACTGTGTGGAGAGGCAGGGGTTAAAGGCCTGGCTCTGGGCAATTATAAACTATACATTATAGATAGTTTCTTTGTTTGTTTTGCTGTAGCGGATGGCAACCAATCAACTTTAAATACTGTAATTTGTAAAAACACAGTATTTATCACTCAAAATGGCCTCCACCCATGAATCCCTCTGGGCCGTAGCAGGTTACAGCGGTTCGTCTCTTCAGCTCAGGTTCATCCGGCCTGTGATTGGTTGGCTCGTTCATTAATCCACCCCTGACACTTTGAAGCAAACTACTTCTTCATTCCTGTTGAGGACTTCCCAACCTCATTTCGTGCCACCCCCGGCCCCACCCCAGAGACGACAATCTTTCCACGAGTCCTCACACAAATAATATCCATTTTTGTGGGCTGTTTTATTGCCTCTTATACAAATTGTATTTGCATGTTAAGAAAAATGCTAAATCATAATTGTATTTAGCATGTGGTCCGGCTCTGGGTTTGTCTTACAGGATGTACAAGCACAGGAGGTCTTCAGTCTGACCCCCTGACCTCAGACCTCCATGTTTCATGAATGTTTTTTCCTCCTTGTCCAGTGAAACAGTCTGTTCCTTTCTGAAAGGCGGCTTCTTACGTAATCTCTCCGCGAATTATATACGTCCTCGGTTTTCCTGTCAGACTGACACATGAGCGGAATCCCCCGAACGTGGCAAACAGATGCGTCTTTGCTTGGGGAATAATTAATTCAATTTGGGAGGAGATCTTGAACAGGCACCGGCTGACCATATGTTTTCTGTAAAACCAGCAGAGATAGACTCCTGATTCAAAACAGATAACTGTGCTCAAACAACAATGTACTGTTGCTGTGTGCGCTTACAGTTACAGCGGAATATTGGAGGTAAACTGAAAACTGAAAAAGTGTAAATTTTGGAGTTTTGAAACACCACAGACAAACAGAGAGGTCATCACATCCTGAGGTTAGGCTCTAACATACCAAAGCTATTAGGAGGCTGCGTCGGCAAATGACTAAACCATCACTGATTTTTAAATAAGAATGATTAATTAAGTTTCTGTGGCAGCCTGTTAATAGTGGCGGATGTGCAGAGTGAGTGTTAATTACAGCGCTATTTGGAGACCATTAAGAAGTTTGTGGTGAGTTTATTGTGGCATGACAGTAGATGTGTGCACAGCTCAGCTGTCTGGCTGGTTGGCCTGCCTCACATTTAAAGGAATAACTCACAAGTACATTAATTTCACGCAATGCAGTATTTCAGGGTTTGTTTAGAATTTTCATATGGTGGCTCTGAAGTGCCAGTCAAAGTAATAATAAAAAAAAAAAAAGAAAACACAACTGCAAATGACAAAACACAATCACAAACAGGAAAAAAAACGACAACAAATGGAAAAAAAAACACAACTGCAATATTTTTCCTAGTTTTCAGTTTGGTCACTGTTGTCTGAGAGCTATCTATTAAAAATATCCTGAACTATGTGAGGTCTAATGTGACTATTTTTGGCTTTCAGAAAGAGAGAAACACGTTCTTGGTAGTAGTAGTTGAATAAAAATGCATTTTTATTATATTTTATAATGTCGTAAATTACAGAAAAGTTGAATTATGGAAAATATGTCAGTGAAAGTTTCAGAACTCGTTCATTCTTGAATGAACACGAGTCGGCCTCTCTGATTCGCTGGCGTGGATGATTGACAGCGCTCTCTGGCCGTCTCATCCAATCAGCGACGGCCGAGGGCGGGTGCGTGTGTACTGTAATCAATCCTCTGATCGGCTGGTGAGCGTGTGTGTGTGTGTGTGTGTGTGTGTCCCTGTGCGGTGTGTCGCTCGGTCTCATCAAGCTGAAACTCGGCGGCGAGCCGGGCGGTGAGCGTTCCCTCCACAAAGAAGCAGCAAGTGGGGAGAAGAAGAGCGGACATGGGCGAGAGGTTCGTGGTAGTCCCGGTTGACGGAGGAGTTGGGGTCGCCGGGGAGGGGGAGGACTCGGACGCTGTTGTCGCTGACCCGGCAGCCGACCCCGGCGGCAGCAGGAGCGGCGGCGGCGGCGACGGCGCAGCGGAGGAGAAAGAGGCGGGGGAGGACTCGGTGTTCGAGCCGCAGGACCGCAGCGCCGTGGTGCCTATCCTGGACTACAGCCGGGAGCCCAACAAGTACGGTAAGACGGCTTCCCGTTACAAACTCCGGTGTCCCACTTCTTATCTCATCTGCCTGCTGGAGGATTAGCCGTCGCGTCAGTTGGCCCGGGTAATGAGCGCGAAGCCGGGGCGTCATCGCCCCCAAACCGAGGCTGTGGAGGACCGCACAGCCGACATCCAACCGCAGAGCTCTGACACACGGATCACGGCACTCTTGAACAAAGTTGTGGTGATGTAAAACATTTATTTTACCACAGCCCAATATAAAAAAACAAAACTGTGGACACACAGTGCTCTCACTCTGTAACGTTACACAGATTAAAATTAGCCTGTGTCAGACTTTTCCCTACCAAATTCAAAACGCCTCAGTGAATACTCTGCATATTTCCTTTCTTATTTGAAAGAATCACACTTTAAATAAAATGGTGCAAAAAAAAAAAAAAAAAAATTCCTCTGCAAACATTTGTCGCCCAGCAGCATTAAATAAAATGACTAAACTTTGGCATTTGAGCTTTTTGAAGTAATGGTGGAACTCAGTGTGAGTTTAAAACAACTTAAAAAAAGAAAAGAAACTTAAAGGGATAATCAGGCGTAAAATGATCCCAGGGTCTTTTTCTGAACGGACACTCATCAAAGAAGACCTCCAGA
>JAQLOL010000013.1:20806819-20824203 GCA_029783665.1 Naso thynnoides
CTAATTGCCAGTTATGCCCACAACTTATAAAGCACTGATATGTCAACATTAAATTATAGAACATGTTCAGATACTGCAATTGGTATCCAAACATCAATGTTCTGTACAGCATTAATATTAAGCTTCTTCAGCTAATTTTTATTACTGTTATTGCCATAACAACTCCAAATCCTTCAGTTCATTCAAATAAAAATGAAATAGATGTCCAGTTTAAATCAGGATTCTTAAAATGACAATACTGGATGTGTTACACACAAATGATATTCTCCACAGAACAGTGTGTACAAGGCACACTGCGATCAATATAGCTACATCTATCATTTCTTGCAAAAAAGCACTTCTGAAATCACATAAACCAAAATGTGAACAAAGAAAACTCTGAGTTTAAATGTAGACTTCTGCTAATGCCACAAAATATAAATTTCTTCTTCAACAGTGTGAGGATTAACAAAAAAACATTAAAATCAGATGTTTTGATACACTTTGCAATTGCTGATGCTGAGACTAACAGCACCGAAGGACAGGGAAGGTGCAAACATGAATACCTCCTACAATAATCTCTTGAGTATTTGAAGAGATTATTGAGTGCTCGCTGATAACATAGAGCCAATAACCTCAGCAGAGCATATCTAACATTTGTACCAAAGGAAGAGGTTTAAAGCCAACGTTTAAATGCGATCAGCTCCTTGAAATGGAGAGTTGCTACTCAAATCATGTCACAAACAACTTGTATACAACAACTATATTGCTCTTGAGTGAATCTATTCAAGGACCACAGTGTTTTTTCGTTGCAATCCAGGCTTTCTCAATACATTCTCTATCACACAAGTATAAGAATAAAGAGCACAGGGTTTTATTAGTAATACACCCAAAGAATACACTTCCAAAAATCTAGTCTTTAGCTTTACACAGTTAAGAAAATATACATTTCTTCAGCAAATAAATGCCTTAAATTGTTTCTTTTCTATTCTTAATAAAATTTTATATTTCTTACTTATTTACATTTGGTGTAGGTTAATACTGATTGTAATGCAATACTGTTGCCTTCTTGTTTTTTTTCAGTTACATTTCTTTTGTTTGTTGAGCAAAAGCACATTTACATTCATATTTCAACACCTAAGCCCATGAAGGAGCCCAAGCACAGACTGGAATAATGACATGCATTTTTCCAAAAGAAAAATAAGACAACTTCAAAAGGAGGATGTCTGCTTGCTTGAGCAAATTGACTTTTTGAGAGGTGGAGAGAATGGAAGGAGGATGCCAAGGTTGAAAAGGCCTGGAGAATTGGCACCAGCAGTGCCTTTATTTGGCTGTAAAAATGCTCTCGCAGCACCAGGACAGTCAGTTCTGTGAAAAGCAAAGTGTAACAATATTGGAGGGGTCACGGCTGTGAGGTGAGATGAAAACCTTTGCTGCTGACAAAAAGCTGTTAACTTGGGAAAGACAGATTTCCACAGTGGTGAATGCAGTGTCAGAGGTTACACTCTCTCCACTCGACTGGGGTCGTAAGAGTCTGATGAGAAAAGGCGAGAAAGAAAACTCAATCAAAAACAAGTCCAAACAACATTATTTGTCTTTAATTGCTTTCTTTTTGGAACAAGATGAGAACAGTAGTCACGTCTACGCAGTGCAAAGCGGAAGTGGTTTCCCTAATTTAGCATAAAGACCCATTACATTTATTTGTTTAAAGGTGGAGTCAGTAGGATTTTAGTGGAAAATAAAATATAGACATGCATATATACAAAAGTAATGCTGCTGGGAAGAGCGATGCAGTGTTGGGCTACTTTGTGATGGACAGGTAGGTGCTAAACACTGGCGGTTAGCTTGTTAGCTTGCTAAATAATTGATTTCTTCATTAAACAAATGCAATATTCCAATGCAGCTTGCTGTGTAACGTTAGGGGTTAGGGTTATGTTAGGTAAGCGGTATGTTACGATACCTCAGGTACGTTGAGCTGGGAGGAGGGGCCCAGTTTGAATGTTGTGTTTACAAACGGCAACAAATGCTACTGACTCCACCTTTAACATGTATGACGAAATGTAAAAACTCTTATTTGTGGTTTTAGGATGAGTTGCTGGTACTGCTTCCTACCATATAGGAGAAGTTTTCTTCATTAGAGTGTGGTTTACAGGTTTGGTACCATCAATGGCACAGAGACTAAACCTGTGCTAACCTGCCATATCTGGTTTGAGGCATATACAGTTGGAGGCACTGCCCAGAATAGCTCAAACACATTACCCACCTCAATCCAAAAACTGTCATTTTCACATTCTGCTCAAGGACAGTTTGGCAAACCACATACCCACTCAAACTCAGCATTTTAATGTAAACAGTGTACACAACACAACACAATGTAAACACGAGACTGACATCATTCTCATCAATTAATGACCAGAAACTTTACCATGAACTTTAGGACCTGAGACCTGACCCAACACCAACACAGGTTTAGATCAATGTTTTCATTTTGTGTGTGTGTGTGTGTGCGCGCGCGTGTGTGTGTGCTGTAACTTGAAATTCTGTAGTGCAGCATTGGCTACAAGGTGGTACCAAATGACCAGCATTAGTGAGTGCTCCCAATTAAGAGGTGGAAGGTCAGAGAGCAAAGGTCAGACTCGTATAAAAGAGAACACAGATATAGCAAAATAGCAATAATCAATGAATGAGAAATAATTAGTATTACTCAAAAGAAAAACAGCCAAAGTTCTTCATTATTCTTCATGCAACAAAACTGCAAAGCTGATGAAATGAACTGCATTTGTTAGTGGACTATAAAGCTAAAATAAGTGGATTAGTTGTCCTGATTTAATCAGCAAAATGGAAATATTTACAAACACCATTAGCAAGGAGAATGGATTACATGCATGAGAGCCAGCCACAGGTGAGAAGGCTATTAATGTTCAAAAGGGAAGACACACAGTTTTGTTTTTGTGAACTTTGAAGTGAATGTTAATTTGCCAAGAGCTGTCAGTTATGAAAACAGCCGTTTGGGTCATTGTCTTCCAGCCTGTCCAACATTTCTTAATTCTGCACGAGTCCAGGTTCTTGATTAAATATTAATAGTATTATATTAAATGATTCATGGGTCTTGCTTCCTGGTCTTTTTGGCCACACATTTCTTTTAACCCTAGAGGACCTCTAACTCATTTATCATGCTATGCTGCTGCTTCACTTTTATGGCTAATACCCACCTGAGACAGATAGCATCTCCTCATCCTCCATATTTGACGGGCCACAGGTACCAGTGCTGAAGCTAAGTGGCAGTGTTATTTCTCTCTTGGGAACACTGCGAGGTTTAGGAAGCAGAGGAGGCTTCTGAAGCCTTTTGCGTTGCTTTGGTTTGGGCACCTTCTCTCCCTCAGCATCTTGCATTGCTGCCGCTCTACTGACCTCCAGGGTATTATGTCCATCTTTCACATTCTCCACAAACTTTTCTGTGTCATCCTCCACAATTTTAGGCTGAACTACTCCTTCTGGCTCTTCTGTTGTTAATTCAACAACTACATCATTACTCTCTTTATTTTCACTGGTCTCAATATTCATCTCTTCTGCCTCCTCCTCTCGTCTTTGCTCTTCCTCACATATCCCTTCACTTGCTCCTATATGTTCACAAACTTCCTCAAGATCTCCAGTTTTGCCACATGTTTCATATGCAATTCCCTGTTTATCTGGATTTTTGTCCTCTGTGTTTCCTTCTTCCACTTTAATATCCACTTCCTCCTTGTGTTGCTCCATCACATACTCCTTCATCTGATCCTGAACTTCCGTCTCCTCTCTGGCATGGTTGATCTTCTCAGACTCTGAACCTTCTAGGCTGAGGTTTCCTACATGAGACACTGAGTCTAGCACTTTCAGACAGGCCACTTTGTCTGTGGCTGACTTACCCACAGATGTAGCAGCTGAAGAAGTGGTGGAGTTTAGCTTATCTTGCAAAGATTCAATTTGTTTGCATAATCCACTGTTCCCCCTCTCCTCTATACTACACATGCTAAGTGCTAGCTTCTCATTAGGGGTGACAGGCAGGGATAGGGGTAGCTTACTAGGGGGAAACTCAGGCAGGTCCAGTACCACTGGAGACTGAATTTCAGTATCTTCATTGTTTTTACCATCACTGTGGTTGTTGCTGTGCTTTTGTCTGACTCCTGTCTCATTGACCTCCCCTGTCTCTGCTCCCTGAACAATCAGGGTCTCTTCTCTGACTTGCTCACACTCTCCTATCACCTGCTGTGTCTCTTCAGCGTGACTTATTAGGTTCTCAGGTACAGTTGTGTCCTTATTATCCTGGCTGTCCTCTGACTGTTTGTCAGCCACACCCAAGGCTTCCACTGGGACAGATATACCCAAGATTCTGGCAGCCCTCTGCTCAATTGACTCATTTTCAGGGATACCTTTGGCACATTTGACCTCATACAGGTTACTGAGGTCCTCTGCAGGTAAAGAATTTGCTTTCTCTTGAATCAGTAAGTTCTCCAGGTGCTTATCTGCCATAGTTGACTCGTTCTTGTAGGTCAGAGGCTCAGAGATGCTGTATCTTTCATCACTATCACCCTTCTCAAACACAAAAGAAACCTCCCTGTTTAACCTGGTGATATGTTGTAAACTCTTCTGAGGGGATCCGCTGCTTTCACTCCTGCTTCTACAGATGCGTAACTTCACCTCACCACTGCATGGTGAAACACTGTCTGCTTTTCTGTCAGAATCTGTCTTACCTTGAACCTCTTTACTTGAATTGTGCTCAGGACTACTGATATTTTTAACAAGTGCTGTCCTATTCTCCCACAACAGCTGAGCTGGCTGACTTTGCTCGATATGATCGAGTGGAGATGAGACTGACAGTGAGCGTTGCATTGGCTCCCCAGGGCCACCAGGAGTCTCTGTATAGACTGTTAGCCCTACATCCCTCAGCAAGGACTCTTGAGGGACGGGGATGTCCTGTCTGTAAAGTTGGTTTGACTCATTCTGTGGGGGTAGTGAGGGCAAGAGCCAGTCGTCTCTGGGGCCTGGGTTGAGGAGTATTGATAGCTCATTTGTTGGTGGTATGTTGTTGACCTGTGGCTTGTAGAAAGCACTCTTCATGTCCATGGAGTCTAGATCAGTGGTAGAAGTAAAGGACTTTGATCTGACTTTTATATTTTGGGGTTTTTCTATGTGCATTGGAGGAAGACTGATTGCTTCCCTGCCTGGTTCTGGACCAACAATGACATGTGCTCCTGATTTAGGGTGGTCTAATCTCTTATTTATTCCATCTAAATTATTATTGCACTGCCCAACATTGGGCCTTTTGCTGATTGTATCTTCCATCTCCTTATTGATGCTCTCCAGTTCACCAATGGCATCACAGGGCCTGCGGTTCACTGGCTTTAAGAGAAACTGACCAAAGGCCACTTGCTCTGCACTCTCTGGGGGACTGGAGTTGCTCTTTCTAGGAGAAGATGGCTGCTGGTCTCCCTGGTCCCTCGCCTTTGATGGGGAGGCAGGGTCTTGTTGTAAGGGTTGGAGTGATGATAGTTGTGTTGGACTGAGGTTAAGACGGGAGAAGGCGCTATTGCTAGAGAGATGAAGGTTTTTCTGGCCTGTCATGGGGAAACCAAAAGAGGAGCTACTGTCTGTCCCCAGACCACTGTCTTTGGTTGTGTCTGAGATAGAGTGAATATCCTCTTGTCCTCCAGGAGGACTCTGGGGTTCTGGACTTTTCACCACCGTCACAGGTGAGCCAGTTTGGGTTTCCTGGTTACGGTACTGGTTTCCAGGCCAGGACCCGGCATAGCACAACTCTTTATCTTCATTGGCTTGAAGTGCCCAGGCATCTATTATCTCCTTCCTTAGAGGAGCCCTCTTGTAGTTCCTCATGGAGGATGTGCTGCTGGTATGAAAGTGAGAGTAGTGAGTTTTGATAGGAATCTCATTCACTGACTTGCTCCGCACATTTGGAGTCTCCTTGAGGCCCACAGCAAAAGTGTCTGAGTTGGTGACAGTCAGGCCTGGTATTGTTTCATTGTTGTTCTGATCTGCCGTTAAGTCTTTGTTAATGTTTGTCGGTGTGTGAACAGGGACAGACACAAGGCAGAAGATGGTCTCACTCACTCTTCTCTTGGTGTTTCTGTTAGTGTCAGACCCTGAATATGGGACAATTTTCTTCACTTGGGTGATGGTTTCTGAAAAGACCTGATCTGAGGTGGACCCCTGGTGAGAAGAAGTCCTTGTTAATGGGGCCTGAAAGGCCGAAGAGGGAGATGAAGGAGGACGGTGGTTTTTGGGATATCTGTTGTTGCAGTTTTGGTCAATTGCTGGGAAATTATCGACAGTCTTTTTGTGCAAATCACTGTTCCACCTGTTATTGTCATTGTCTAAGTCGCCAGAAGATGTCTGGTTAGCATCACCAGCCAGAGTGGCAGCGATGAAAGGCCCCAGTGGCGGGGGCAAAAAGGCACTGTCGTCGGATGCAGGTTCCGACACGGTGACACTGGGAAGCTCATTGCGGATGTGGCGGATCTTGTCAGCGTCCGTTAAGGAGTTGCCACCCAGGGCTGAGGAAATATGGCGGATCCGGGGGTCATCAAAAGGGATATATTGGATCCCTCCACCAGAGCGCTCCTGGGTAGTGTACACAGGGTAAAGTTGCTTCTGGCTAGACATGCTTCTTTCTCTCTGGGGATCAGGCCAGGAGCCGATTGGATGTCTGGTGAACCAGTGAGATCCATCTGGTGCCACTTGTATCTGCTGGTACACATCCCCTCTGTACCTAAGTTTAAAAACAACACAGCTGCACTTTAACAGAGAAACAATGACTACATAACAAAAGGAACAAAAAAGAGTGTTCTGTTCAGTTAGTTAGAAACTACTCTTGCTAATGTGTATTCAAATTAAAGGAACTCAGTAACAGAATACAACATAGAGAATATATTCACAACACTGGACAAATACATCTATACATTTTATTCCCAGAGAACATACACATACAACAGACAGTAATCTGAGAAGACTAGAACCTCTCTATAACCTATTAACCTATTAACGCATGACATAAAATCCTTTCAGACAGACCATTCACAATTGGGCTTGGGCAATACATTTTAAAAAGTTATCAGTGCTCTAGGGCCGTACTGAGTTGGATTTTTTTTAAACAATCATAGCTTCTATTCTGAAGCTTAAAATGCCTTTCATCATATTTTATGACATCATCACCTTGAAAAAAATCCTCACATTAAGTAAATGAGGCCTAGTATTTTTTATTAAATCAAATTCTTTTTAAATGAATATAACCTCACAGCTTCTTCAGTATAAATACAAGTAGGAAGCAGGCAGTGACAGTTTTTGATAATAGTGATTTTTTTTTTAAGTTTAAAGTTTAATGCCAACTAACTGAAACAGATTATTTCTTCAGATAAAAGCATACTGTGAGAGTGAACTGAAAAGCTGCTCATATAGCTTTAAAAAAAAAATCTGACTTTTGGATTAAATGCTCTAGGACTATTGGAAATGGGATTACACATGTTGGAAACAACTCTACACATCCACTACTGGAATCTAGTTTAACAAATAGTAGATCAAAAGTAACAGTAGTAAATATTAACACTAGTGATCAGTTTAGCAGATTAGCTATTTGTCATTTTTCATAATATCAGTGTCTTCATTTTTTCATTGGCCAGCCGATTTTAAAAAATGTCCCCATTTGTGTTCCGTGCACTCCTCTCATGCAGAGACTATCTCATACAACTTGCACCAGGGAATTCAGTGTGCAACACACGCTGAGAGACTGTCTGTGTGGGAGCAGAAAATACTTAATGTAGTTTTTTTTTTAATTATTGTTCAGAAAATTCATATTATGAAATTACATTATATTAAACATTGTTTAATGGAATTAATATGTTAATTTAAAGACAGTCTTATGTAGGGGACGTTTTTAGTTTTGGTGCAGTAATCACAGGCGGAAGACATAAGAGCTATAGCACAGCTGCATTGAGTTGAACAATCTTCAAAATAAAACACCCTGTGCAGATCGTTTTGTTTTACTAAATCACCTATGGCGAGTTATGAGATATGGTCTAAACTGAACAAGGGAGCAAAAATAAACATGGCATATGAGAATGATGCCATGGTGGAATTTTTCTACTCAACTAAAACCCAAACCATGATGTCTAAACCAAGGTCTGAACCGAACAGTGACTTCTGTGAACTGTTACATCCCTATTAGTGACACTGTCCTTAAGGTCATTCTTTCGTTCAAGTAAGCTTCTTAATTTTCTTAAAATATTTGGTAAATGTAGATGATAGCTATACATTCTCATACTTAAGAACATAAGAATACTTTTAGCCTAATGTTTACAGCAGAAATAATTCCGGTCTCTTAAAGAGGACCAGCCAAATAATGAGAATACTCAATTTAATAGCAAAGTTAATGTGAAAGTTAATTAACTAATGGAAGACAAAGAAAAAATAGCTATTTACCTGTAGTCAACAGCAATTTCACCATATCCCCTGTGCATCCCTCCCATTATAGGAGCTCTTTTGTATGATGGGGGAGGGATGTATCCTGGAGGTCCAGAATCCTGTGCAAAATAGTCCAGCTGGGAGTCACCTGTCCGTGATATGGGAAGTGGTGTTCTGTCCCTGGCCTGGGGAATCACAGAGTCTCTCCCAGACAGCACCTCACAGCTTCCCCTGATCTGCTGGTGCATCTCATAGGAGGGAGGTCTGGGGGGTCGGGTAAAGCGGGGCTTTGGTGTCACTGAGAGTTGATTGGCACTAGCCGGTCTGCCATTTTCCGGCCAGCGTGGTGCCCTATAAAAGTCTTGGTTTAACAGTGGGTGGCCATTGACCCGCCTGTACAATTCTTGACCAGATGAGGTTATTTCCACATATTGCAGGCTCTCAGGCTGCAGCATCCTGGGCAGGGACTGAGATTTGGCTTTAGTCCTGGGGTGGACTACCATACCCTCTGGCGTCCTAGCATGAAGCCGCTGCTGCTCCTGCGCCCTACGCTCAACCTCACTCTGTGACAGCTGGCGGCCAAAGCTTACAGCTGGGCGCCACTCATCTGTTCCCAGGCTCTGGCACTTCCTCTCAGTCACTATCCTCCACTGATGGAGGGCAGCTTCCCTTTCTCTAGAGCGTGCCTGAGCCTGAATCTGGGCCTGGGCCTGAGCCTGCGCCTGAGCCTGGGCTGCCCACCGCTGCCTCTCATGAGCTCTCTGACACTCCTCTGCAGGCAACTCTTGGCCTCTTGCTTGTTGAGGACCCTCTGGCCTGCTGTAACCCCCTTGCCCTCCGCCATGGTGCTCTCTAAAGTCAGCATAGTCCAGCAGCACAGTGAAGTCCTGGCCTCTTCTTCTCCAGTAAGACACATCCTTGGACTGTGCCTGAGGACCTCTGGTGCCATCACAGAACCTGTATGGAAGTACACAATTAAGTTGACTTTATAATTCAATCAAAGTGCTTGCTGGATGATGGAATAGCATCTAAAACTTCCTTCCCCTTCGCCTTTCAGAATCAGAACTTTGGGATTTTTGCAACTCTCCGCACCTGAAAACCTAGCATGCAAACCCAGTTTTATGCATTACTTGGCCAGGTGTGCAGAGGTAAGCAGAATTTGAACTTCTCTTTCTCATTTACTTCTCTATCTTAAAGTTCTGTTACTTTGGTGTGAATGTGTTTTTGCCTGGATTTTCTCCATGAAAGACTTCCCAAAAGTGTAGTATATCCAGTTGGAACAACTAAAAACACATTTCTGTCAGACATGGTCAGACTGTTCTTTGAAGAAACTTGTTAGTATTAAGCATAACCTGACTTTCATTGTCCCCTTTTCTTTTTTTAAGATGAGCCAATGCAATGTGGTAAACTATGCCAAAAAGCTAAGCACTTCAAAACATCAAAGCAATCAAAACGCTGAAATCCAAAAACTAAAAACATGCACTGTTCGATACAAAGAGGCTGACAGTCTACAAGACAGATTAAAAAAGTCAGCCTCTCTCCCACTAGATGGAGACAGATGACCACTAGTAGTAGTGGAGTGTCAGGCATTTGTGATATTCTGTGGGATAAAATGAACACATTACACAATGACACACTGTGGTTGTCCCAGATGTCCTTCAAAACAGCTGAAAAAAATTTAAAGAGCTTTTTGTAGACAATCCCTCTAACGCACTGTCCTTTAGTTTCTAATTTCTAATGTCATTTGATTTTAAGAAGTCTGAGATTTCACTAAACCAGTGTAAGCAAAACTCCCAATGTATACCACTTAGAAGATTTTTGATGGCAGACCTGCCGGGTCTCTGCATACATCCTGATTATGTCAGGCTATCTGTGGTTTGACTGACTGAGTGACTGACAACGCAGACAAGACGTCAGCACATGTGCACACCCCCTCAAGGCCAAGGCCAGTGAGCGTCCTTGACATTTCCATCCACGATCATCACTGGACAGAGATGTTTGCCGGGGGAAGGGGGTCTGGCCAAGCCAATCTACTAAATTTGAGGGCATCTCATGTAAGATGAGTTACCATCATTAGTCTAATTGGGTCTAAGTAGCACTGCCTAATGGGAGTGCCAAGATAGGCCTGTTCCTTATCTAAACTGAAGCTGCCAGGCAAAACGGATTTGGATGAGCAAAAAAAAAAAAAAGGGGGATGAGCAAACAACAGACTGAAATTGCAGGACATATGTCTTAGCAATTCCCACATTCCCAAAAGAATGCTCTGATAGCACTGGCAGAGCAGCGACATGAAAATGCGGATTACTGGTCTCAGAGAATAAAACTGAAAAGTGAAAAAACACTAACCCATTCACTGACATTATTCAAGGTCATTTGACTATTTTCAGATGCTCTGTCACTGGATGGTGGCAAAAGGGATTAGAGGAAAAAAAAGAAAGTCAGCCAAACAAAATGTGAGGAAAAAGGGAAAAAATCTGACAAGCCTGCCTAATTGTGTGGACATGGGAACAGCTGTATTGACTTTGTCTCAGTTACAGTATACTAACCCCCTGAACGGGTGCAAATAGACAAACTAAACAATCCTATTTTCAGGAAAAAACAGATTGGCTGCAGTCGTGGCAGTATCTGTGGAAATATCATACGTTCTAACAGTTCCTACCCAAGAGGGTTTCAATTGCATAACTCCAGACTAGGCTAAATATAGCCTATCCTCCATATACATATTTAAATGAACCCTATATGAATCTTGTATTATTGATGGGGTATGCATTATATAATAAAGGTACAATGGTTCTGTAACCGTGGAAGCCAGATGCACATGTTAGTAGTGTTTGGGGTTAGAATGAGAAAGGGGGTATCCTGACAAACCTGGCAAAATGTGTGTGCAAGACTGGGCATGCACAAATAGGACACATAGGTTTCCCCAAAAGCTGTTTTGATTATAATTCCACGGTCCCATGTGGCAGATTAAGACTCATGCACAAATTTTCCTCCTCCCTTAGCCAAGACTTGATTGGGTTAGAGGGGAATAGCGATTACATGGGAAGTTATACACGAGGGGAAAGAGAGATAGATGGCAAGAGTAACTGAGCAGCAGTGTTAGGTAGTTCCATTTAAGACGCAATGCAAAATCCCCATGCAAAACTCCTTAATGAGTTATTTAATTAATCTGCCCCATCAGATCACTACAAAAATGAATGATTGTGTCATTTATCAATTAATAGTGAGGGCCAGTGTAATCTGTATTGTAAAAGCAGAAGGATTGACCAGACAGGACCACATCACTGGTCTCAAGGTACAACACAGATGATGTCTTACCCGCTGTCTGAGGTCAGCGACTCTCCCAAGGAATGGGTGTCAGTTTGGCTCCGGCTCTCACCCTCCCGCCTGGACTGGCTCCTGTCCCTGGGTTCATTGTTGTTGTTGTTGGGACAGCCACTGCCATACACCTGAGGCAGTCTGGTTCCGCCACCGTTCCCATAGGACACCCCGGGCCCTCTTTCATAGCCATTCATTGTCCTGGAGCCAGGCATGTTCTCCAGGATTTCATGGTGTTTGCTGTAGGATGGTGGTGAGGACGAAGCAGCCTGGCGGGATGAGGATGCGATTGCTGGGGTAGGGGTGGAAGAGGAGGTGGTATGCTTGGGTAGCTTGTATCCATGAGAGATGAGGAGGTCCTCCACGCTGTACATGGTCGCATTTGTTTATGCTGGTGTGTTTTCTTTTTTCCTTTCTCTGCCTATGTTTTTCAGAGAGAGGAAGGTAGGTCGGTTGTCAAAGCGTCTTTGCTTCTTCCCTACGTGCAGCGGCAGGATCACCGGCACAGCTGCGCAGCTGAGGCCATCACTGGGAAAAAAAAGAAAGAGGGGGATGACATGAAGAGACAAGAGGAGAGACAGTGAAAAGAAGGTGACGGTAAAACCATTATCCCTGCTTCCCGTGTCCTCTTTTTGTCAGTGGTCCCAACCCATATGGACAGTTTAGAGAATGAAAACAAAACAAAACAAAAAAAAAACCACGAACCAAAATTCTAAGCCGCCACGATATAACTGAGCTCACCCGCCTTCCCAGAAGCCTGTCCCTCCCTCCTTTCTTCTCCAGTCCTCCTAGCAACAACCCTTTTTCCATTTCACTCGTCGATCACCGTCACCAAACCCGTGTAAGTCCAGAACTAAGGTGGAGCGGAGGGTAAACACCAACAATAGCGTGATGATCAGTGGCAACAAGAGTTTCAGGAGGCTGCTGGTGCAGCGGTAAAATGCCACTGTTTACCGTGGGCTCCCTGAAGACCTCCATACAGTGGCAGTATGGTAGCTGTTAGCCCACAAATGCTCATGTTCTGCATCAATGAGAAAACTCTGGGATTGCATTCCTCCCATGTCACTTCCACATCTCTCCTCGCAATATCTCCTCATGTTCTCAAAGTACTTTCAGGTTATAATCTTAAAGGACAGGAAGACTTTTAAGCTATAAGGACCTAAAATCTTACTGGGTAAGTGTTGTCATGTTCTAAAAACACTACCTTAATTTGTGACTTAATTTATGATTTAATTAAGTAATTGCAATCAATATTAAAGCATAGAACTGAACGAATGGTGCACCATGCTATGTATTCCTTTTAATGGTGCATATCTGCGTATGGTGCTCATATTATTAGCTAATTATTCAATCAGCAGAAAATTATTTGTCCCAAAATGTGGTAGTTCCTGTCCTAAAATGTGAGTTCTGGAGATTTTCTTAGTCCTGTATGATAGTGAATTGAAAACATTCAGGCTTTTGACTGCTGATTGGACAAACATGCAATGTAAAGAAGACGCCTTGGATGCTTTTTTTTCTATCTTGTGTTTTACAGCCTACAATTATTTAATTGATAACGAAAATAAACAAAATAGACAAGTTAGTTGCAGCCAAATGTGTTTCCATTAACAAACACCAATGCTTAATGTTTAAACTTGAGGAAAGAACATTTTTTACCGATAATACCCCAGTTGTGCGAGGGACGCTGCAATAACACTGAGTAAGACTAGACTGTGGAAGAAATGGCATTCTGACTTTTGCTTCCTGCCAAAAATATGCTTTTAAATATTAAAATCAGGAACTAATGAGGAATCAAATTGATGATACCCAGGGTGCATCTGCTCATGATGTAATGTCCTTGATGAAGTCATGCTTGCTGTCTTGTCAACAGGGCAGATGCTGCTGCAGCCCACTCATTCAATACTCTCCACTTGAACAGACTGCCAACAACCTGGCTGTCCATAATAAGAAATGGCATTCAGGAACAGCAGTGTGAGACTCATTGCCAGAATCAAATGCTGTTCAGACAGTTTAAATGCCAATCACACTACGACTGTTTAACGACAGAGCCAAATCGCTTGTTTCCAGTTCTGAAAAACAGACGGCCGGTGCAGCCTCACCGGAATGTATTCAGCCGCAAACAGATTAGCATTTGTTTTGCCTCTTAGCATTTATTTAGCATGATAGTTCCATAGAGATGAAAAATCCATCTATGAAAGATGTCCTGACTCAGAGGGCAGACTCACTCCGCCACTCTAATTCCTCCTGCTCCCTCTCTCCCTCTTGTACCTGAACCCTAGGATAGCCTACTAGGTGATTAACAGAATCCAAGACCGTGAAATGCTGCTCTCTTAGTATGTCTGGCTCTCTAATACGATTATCTTTTTCTTTTAAACCCTTAAACCTGTTAGTTTTGGAGGATTGACTCTTGGCGCTTACCCAGTTAATACTTTTGTTGAGTTTAACTGTTTCCATTTGTGTTTTGAGTAATCTCCTCAGGAGAGGACAGTTCTGAGTTTGGAAGAGAGATGAACTATGCCATTGCAAGAGAAGAGTTTTGGTTTGCTCCATTTGCTTCCAATGTACAAGTGGAACTGGACGTACGCATTTTTTCATTGACTATTGTTTTATTTGCTGCAGTCAAACTGGTGCTGGGCAGCAGGCCAGTGACAGTGAAGTTTGATAAGTCACATAGTGGTTTCTGAAGTGCTGTAAATGCCAGCAAAATGGATTCCAAGAGGGTTATATGTCTGGCCACTTATCACTATTTATATATTTTTCAATAAAAAAATAAGATGATCCAGATTTCTATACTTTGAATAAACCTCGGGTCTCACAACATTGCTGGGGAAGCCCATATCGGATCTGAAGATCAGAGTAAGATTGGTTTCACCACCCTTTCCTCTCTGCAGATGAGGCCCTTTCCCTCCAGCCTGGCAAAGGCTTAATTAAGTGAGCCTTAGGTTGAGAGACATGCTTATTAATATGATAATTCACTTTTGTTATCATAGCTGCACACTAACCTGTTTTAACTGCACATACGTAAGATTTCAAATCCAGCTAAACCCTTAATCTGAGGCAATTGCTCTAGGTGTCATCACTAAATAAGGATTATCTCAATCATCAGTAAAAGTGAGGATTTCCTCCTGTGAAGTGACCCGCCCTCATTCAGTCCCCCACAAATACCCCACCCTCTCTCATTCCTCCCCATGACAAGCTCAGTGTAAATACTGCTAATGCTGTTACGCAATGGAATTACCCATTTTTATATCAAATAAAACCTCGGATTCAAGAAAAGGTAGGCAACAATGGCGGGCTTTCATCCCCCTAAACACAACAACATTGTGTTTCATTACAATGCCGTCTTGTGTGAAAAGACTGGCATTACAGGCTCTTGAATTTAACAACTGGGGGGAAAAGTGCAGATCTGCTGCATTTTAACTACACAGCCCTCTCAAATAGAAATAAATAATAAAGTTTATGGCTAACACATGCTGCAAAGTAAGCTAAAAAATAAACAGAACCACATGGGAGTTGGCATTTCCCTAAAGAGGACCCTCACATCAGCTTCCCCCTTCGCTCTAATCACCTTCTGTACACTACTACTATAACATAATTTGCTACGCAGTAAACATTTAAGACCACCACTTTTGAGGTCATGTGAACTTTTGTCAAGGCACAACTTGTTTATTAAAAACAGAAACAAGCATTTTTTTTAGCTGTGTGAGGGTGGCCTGTGCGCTTACTGGTGGCTACACCGGCGGCAGGCTGCAGGGGCATGATGGTTTGCAGGTTGACAGTTTGGTGTCAGCTCCTTATTCATGGCCCAACTGAGATGAGGGCATTTTGGGGAGATGGGGAGGAAGGGAAGCAGAGGGGGAGTATGGGTGCAGACAATGCAGGACAGAGACCTAGATCAGTGCCTGAGGGGCAGAACTGCAGAAATAGAGGGTGTTAGTAAATAGTCCAGATTGCAGACAGACTGTATACTATATCTATGTACATATGTGTGTGATGTATGTATGTTTTGCATTGTATATATGTTTATATTTATGTATGTATTTATCTATCTATCTATCTGTAGAATGACAGGGAGAAAAAGAGACAGAAAGAAAATCTATCTATAGACAGATACAGAACAAGTAAAGAGTAGAAACACTGATTTTCTGCCTATGGTCAAAACAAGCTGACTAAAGTGATTAATGTTGTCTTGAAGAAAACACAGAGATGTGTTAAAATAGCACATCTCTTCTAAAAGTGAGGCCAAAAACAAATCAGGATTTAACAGGCTCCAGCAAAAAAAACAACACAACAACAAAAGAAATCTCATACACCACAGCCTGGAAAAGACGATTAGCCTGCTTCCTAAAATATTCCACAAGAGCCGCACCTCTACACCACATTGTTCCCAGTCTCCTTGGATCTATAACAACTGACCCGAGTGGGCGTGTACTTGGCTAGTTTCTGGCCTGCATCTGTTAGGTCTGTGCACGCACAGGGGTTTCTCTGGGATGACAGCCCATCACATTTAGCAAACAGCAATGGTTCGCAGATTGTTTATCTATGTGACATCACTGTGTCCAACAAAGGGGCCGTCTCTCTTCCTGAGGAACTGCGTCGTTGTGGGGATAGAGGAAAGTCGACAGTGTCGCAAATGTTTCCAGTCAGGCTCTTTGTGGGCTCCTGTTTGTCCCAGGGAAAGAAGCTGGAGGCCTGTTTTTGGCTGGAGCCAGAGGAATAAACAGTCATGTTGAAAAACAAAACGAAACATGTTTCTTCTTCAGACAAACTGTAGCCTCTTTGTTTTAGTTTCACGATGAAGATACCTTCGCCAAATACTCATTTTTACAGAACAGCACTTAAATGCATCCCAATGTAACTCGATACAACCTTTGTCCCAAACAGAAGGAAACAAACAAAATCACTTATTAAACACAGTTTACTGGGTCATTTAGTTTCATGCCTCTAGTGTAATTAAAGGGGTGCTGACAACAACCTCTTGAAAAATTCTTTAAACAAATCGACGTGTCGGTCCTTCAGGCGCTTCACTAAACTGAATGTGTTGGAACCTTTGGTCTCTCGCATATGGGCTTGCTTGTATCTTTCTGCTTTCCATGTTCATCTGACTTAAATGCAAAGTACTTCCAAACAGCCCTCTTACTGCCTCACGGAGGCGCGGTGGCACTTAACCTCTACAAACCACAACAAACTAAACCAGAGAGGAGCAGACAATGGCGTTAGTTGTAGGGGGGGGCCTCAGCGTGTGTGTATCAACCATGTTATCAACTCGCAGATGGAAAGTAGAGAAAGGAGAAAGTACAGCAGCTATCGTTAGTGTGGAAAATGAATATTGGTACCATTTTAAAATACTCAGTATCAATGTGTGCTGAGAAAATGATTTGTTTGACAACACTAATACACTGGTGGTTAAGGCGGGGAGACATGTGTGGACTAGACTGAACTACAAAGCGTTGCGGGAACCGAAATATGATTCACACAACAAAAACTGTGACGTGTGATCACGATCGCCTCTACATAGTTATGCTGCTCTTCATAAACAGGTTTTTTGACAAACTACGTGTTAACCAAAAGGCCTGCAATCACTTTCATAGCATCTTCAACCACACAAACACTCTTAATGCACATTGAACAGGATT
>JAQLOL010000013.1:20829088-20851745 GCA_029783665.1 Naso thynnoides
CACCGCAAACGCGTCAAGTTAAAAAAAAACAAAACCAAAAAAAAAAAATCGCCATCCTCCCGCTCCTTCACCTTCCGACGTCGCCTCCTCAAAGTGTCACAGCATTGTCCTGAATCCTCTAATCCCGGCAGCGGAGGCAGTGGCAGCCGGACAGGGGAGCGCCGAGGGAGCTGGCTGGGCTGCAAGTTGACGGACCGCTCGATATGTTGAACGCAGAGCAGATGCGACCCTCCTCCACCGCTGTCTGCTGCCCGCAGCAGCTGCTCCCAGCCGCCTCTGCCCGCCGCATGTGTCGTGAAATGTTAAAAAAAATAAAAATAAACCGATTTCCGAGCAGTGCCAGTGTTCGAGGCGCCGTAGCACCCGAGCAGGAGCCACTTTTACCTGAGAAACGCGTCGTTGCGTCGCCGCCTGGTCCCCGGCGCTCATCCCCGCCGCTGCTCTGGACGGACTGAGTTGGGATCTGCTGAGGGAACGGCCCCTCTCCGCCACCGCCGCACCGAGGAAACATCCCTCTTCTTCAGCGGGGAGGCAACTGGATGCTGCTCAGTGATGAAGTCATGACACACATTGAGACAAAGAAATCAAACTAATGCAGTCTACCTGTGTGTCTGATAACAGACATGTAATTCCTGGGACAGTTTTGCATATTGTTCTTTACTCTGAACATCAGGACCGTTGACGTCAGTTTATGAAGGTTGAAAAGGCCACTTGAAAAACAAAAAAGTGTCTAAACTGACCATCAGGCATCCCTGATCACCTGTCTGTATGTTCTCCACTGTACATTTATGACACATGCACAGGCTAAATATTGTATAGGTTAACTTCACTTACCATAATAAACTTGATTATGCATCTGAATGTTCTTAAACCCTTCCAAATGTGCTTATTAATTTCAAATAAGGATCAATCATTGAAGCAAATTTGCAGCTAAAATTCTGTGAGCTTTGGGATTTGGGCTGCAGCAAAGTGTGACAGCCTGTGCATTTATCGCTGCTTCCTGATATTCTACATATCAAACAATCTTACATTAAAAAAAAAAAAAAAAGAATCTAAAGTGATAGTAAAAATAATTCAGTTACGCTCCGAATGATGAGAGTGAAAATGAACTCCACATGTATGTAATTTAGCTGAAATTGTAATATGGGAGCTCTTTGCTAACGTTATTATTATTAAATATAACTTACAGGAGTTAATCAAACGTTGATTCACTTTTTTTGTTTTTGTTCTTTTGCAAAGTTTGCCAAAGCCTACCTTCTGCCTGTCAGGCTCCAGGCCCTCAGGGCTGAAAGCTGAACACCCTTTTCACCTCCTCAAAACAACAGAAGACCCTAAAACTTCCATAATATTGAAACAGATGTTGCTTATAATAGAATTCTCCCGAAACTAAGAGTGGCTGGCTTATGTATGTCCATAGTGGGAACACTTTTGGTGGACTGCAGTGTTTGACGATAAAAATGCGTCCCCTGATTCATTTGTGCCAGTCACTTGGTCTAATCACAACTGTTCAAGTGTCTCCTTGGCGATGGCTGCAACAATAATGATCATGTTTATTTTAAGTCAGCTTAACTTTGAATTACCTACTCGATCATTATCTCCTTTCCTGTAGAGCCAGCCATTGTTCGTGTTGTTTACTTTACTTGTGCCGTGGCCACCAGTTAATGGAGAAGAAATATCCATTATGACTTAATAGAGTTATAGAGAGTGTTGTGTTGTGTTTTACTTCCCCGTGGGGTTTGTATGATAGATTAAAGCATTTAGTCGAGTTTATGACCCGTCTGCATGACATGAAAAAGCAAGAGAAACTGAGAAAAGTAAGAGAACCCGACAAGAGCAGCATGAGATACTGTAACTGCTGTGCTGCAGTAGTTTGGCGTAGGAATATCTTCCATTTGACCAACCATCACTGAAGGTAAACACTTCTGCTGCTCCCTGTGTTCATAGAGTGCATGCTGCCTGTGCAGCACTCAGCAATCGGGCCGCGTCTGTTTTCAATCACGCCGTACATATGCAGCTCATATGCAACGCAGTGAAATGTGGCGAAGAGACGCTGATGTCACTGCTCCGATTGCCAGTTGTGGTTTTGGGTTTGAGCGTTTGTGAGTTTGGTGAGAAACGCTGCGCGGTGTGGGCTGCTGCAGTTGCTGTTGTAGGTGTGGCTGTTTCGTATGGATGTCTCCTCACTCCCCCTCGTCAGCGAGCAAAATCCAGCCTGAGAGGAAACTCTACACTGTAAAATGAGGTGACTGTGAAATCCACAGTAATTCACTGTTTTATACACACTTAAATAGTGTAAATAATTTTAAAAGTAGAGTACTATACTTATTTTATGGTAAAAATCAGTTTACCATAGAAAATCACAGTAGTGAAGGACTGCTGTATATACTGTATATACTACTGTTCAGTTGAGTTCAACTTTATCGTCCCTCAGGGGAAATTTGATTTACAGCAGTGATTAAAAGCACAAAACATAAAAAACGCAAAACAACAACAACAACAACAACAACAAAACACTGGACAAAACAAACAATCAGGCTGAATACTACCAAGAAGTGAAAGAGGTGAATGCTAGAACATTAGAATACACTAATATTAGAATATATCATTAGAATATACTATTCATAGTTGTATGTTAGGAATAGTCTGCAGTTTTTCCAACATAGCTGATCTTACTAATACTGTTTATGCTACTACACAGCAAAGAAATCAGCACTGTAAAAAAAACCAAACAATCAATAAAGTATCAAGCACTGTAGTTACACCTTACAGTAAGGAACCGTACAGCAAACAAATATACAGTAAAGAAATTGGCATCGTAAAATCATTATGGTAAACAAACTGTAAATACATTTTACAATAAAACTACTGTACAGGTACAGTAGTTTTATTGTAAGTATAGGTACAGTAAGTTACTGTAAATTTCACAGTAAATTTTTTTCACAGTGTACAATGAATAGCTGGATTTCTGACAGAGCAGGAAAGGCCGAGGCTCGGTCATTTACACAGCTACACTTTATACGCATGATTTCATGTGTTCTATTTATTATTTTAGCTGTAGCCTCAAATTCTCTCTGCATTTTATTTCTCTACTCAATAGCAGGGATTTTTTTAGGCCCAATAAGCAATCAAATTTAAAGACACTTGAGTCAGAATTTTATAATGTACACTTCAGATGCGAGTCGTGACAGTTCCCTGAAAAATGGCAGAATGAAAACATGAACTGAGTTTCCTCAACTATTGCTACAATCCTGTCTGACAAGACCACATGCTCCTTTTTTCTGTCCAATCAGTTACCTGTAGCAGATATGGTGCATTGTGTAGGTTACCTCTGCTGACACAAGGCTTACATCAGGTGGCTGTGGAAAGAGGCTGGCTACAAATAGATCAGAAGGTAATGGGCTTTGGAAGGCTGTAATTGTAGCGAGCCTGATGTAGCGAGTGTTGCCACCTTTTAAAGCTTGGCATGGGCCAGACAGATTACCATCAGGGTGTTACGGTGCCACCTGGCAAACACAACCCTTTCTGTGATCGGTCTAATTTATGGCTACTGGTCACCCAAGAGTTGGCTCGCAGGCTCCTGTCTCAGCATTTGTTGTGTTTTTCTCTGACAAATTACTGCTGATGATTTAAACTTTGTACTCAACAACAACAACAACAACAAAAAAAAAGAAAATATGCCAGGCCATTTGAAGAATTCAAGGCTCGTTAAAAAAACATTCCCAGATGGATTTTGTTTTAAATCACCTTGATGACTCTCTCCCACAGAGACAGTCAGAGAGTGATTTTGTGCTGCTTCTCGTCTATCGAGCTGATTTCAGAAGTTGGATGCTCTTTCATACAGAAAGAATGTGCTAAACTTGGCTCAGCTATAATAACTGCACATTTGTGGGCCTAGTGGACCAAAATTGTCCATTTCCCATCAGAATCCATCAGCAGACCTATAATTAGGATTTTTTTAGGCACACCAGAGGATCTAGTGGTCACTGCATTCATCTGAATCTATCTCACGTAGCCACAGGAGCTGCCCCGAATCCAAACAATTGCACCGCTGTGTAACGTAAACACAAAACTGAATCTGTTACATTCTTCTATCCGTCACCACCGGCTCGAAAACTAAAAACAACTATGAGTCAACAGCAGGAAACCATTGTCAACAATTGGGATATTGTTGACAGTGATTATGAACATGTGCTCCCTGTTTCCCTCCCCTGCTCGGCAACACTGTTGTCTGTCTGTCTGTCACAAAATGCCAGAGTACAAAATTTATTTGACAACAAAACGTGTTATTCAACCATCACATGTTACAAGATCATTACCATTGAAATACACTGAGAAAGAGTGGGGTCATTACATCATATCCCATCATTGGTTATCTAATCTACTCAGTTTCTTCCTCCGGAAAGCTTTTATTTTTCTAGGATGTGATTCCACAGCAACTGGTCAGCAACTAGCTGAAACAGCAGAGAAATTTTCAGGGATATTCAGGACATTAACAAACATGCAGTCCCAGGCTCTCACTCACACAAAAGCACTGAATCCTTTCAAATATGATTTTAAGGCCTCTTCCACGTAACAGCCACAATCAAAGCAGCTTTGCACCAACAAAGTAAATCCTTAAACAGCCAGTGTTTGATGGAGGAAAGTGTCTACCGTAACTCAGGACAGATGTGGAGAGGGTCTGACTGTATGAGGCCTGAGCCTCCCTGGAGGTATCGCACCACCCACAGGCATCTGTTCAGGAGATCTGAGAGGCCGACCGGGGATTTTTCTCTGTTTTGGTCCGGCAATGGATTGTGGTTATTGTTGTAAGGTAAGAGATCTGTGGGGAAGAGGGCATGCAGGCCACTCTCAACACATGAGGATCATGTAAAGCCCCCTCACCTCTGAACCCTCAGTGTGAACAGCTGCCTCGTGTTGATGCCGAGATTCACTTTGATCCACCTTGATCTGGATTCATGAAGACAACTTTATCTTTTCTTTGGACATTGCATGTTCATCTACCTGTTTTTATTATCTACCTGTTTAGATGAAAAATTTTCCCACCAGGGCTGGATGACCTGCAGGGCCGTAGGGAAAGATGTGAGCCCCTCCTGAGCCATCGGTGTTCTTCTGCTGAGCCCAGTGCTGTAGTGGTGCCTGGAGAAGTGGGTATACTCTTAATTTATGCCCCATTTTTTTTCAATAAAGGATAAATACCCTTTCTAAACAGTGATGTGCTATAAACAGGGCGTGTAAGACTGTACTCTTACATATTTATCCATAAATGGGACAGTAGTCGGCCTATTTGCACATCGACTCTTAACCTCTGCTGACTGACTTCAGCGAGAAAAAGGAGGATCATTATGAAATTACTAACATTAACATTAACAATAACAACTAACATTATTAACATTAGCCACAACAGAGGTGCAGATTTTAGAAATCAATACTGGCCCACAGTCAGAATACAAGGTGAGACAATTAGACAATTAGGCATTTTGAGTGAACTATTCCTTATTCCTTAGTCCATACACACATAAAAAAAAAATAATAAAAAAATAAATAAATAAAATAAACAAACTTGCAAGTAGTTTGTGAGACAGTAGTTTCTTTTGTTAACAGTTCCTTGGAATAGCTGATTTACAACATATGGGATCAAATGGGGTTTAGAAGTGGGTTTCCTCAATGCAGCCTAAAATGAAAAGCAGGTATACTCCGTATACAACGATAACTGAAAGCATTTTTTAACGAATATACACAATTTAAGCATCTTATCAACTACAATACTAATATTTTGAAAATCTTTTTCCCATGCTCCTGAACAAAATAGAGCGGGACACATGCAGAAAGCTGTTACGCTCTTGTCAGTTTACTCTATAGCCTTGTCACCCAAGGCTTAACAAGGTCGACTTTAGTGTCATTTATCTACATACAGATAAACTGCTCAGTGAGATGTTGGTCCTCACAGTTCCCAGCTGCCAACACATAAAACGTGGTCACTACTCGATAAAAACAGCGACAACCTTGCTACATGCTTGCTACAACAAAAAAGATTTACACAAAACAAAAAGAGCTGATCTGCCGACGGGTCTTTGGCATGATTGAGACTACTGACGTTTAAAGTGCAGTGTGCTCACTAATGTAAACATAGACTGAGATGCAATAATGCATACAATAAATAGATAAATACAGCCAGATAAGAACAGCGTCACTGTAATAAGAGAATAATAAAACCAAAGATACATATATAATTACATCAATAATTTATGATAATCTTTGCATTCTATCTGTTATTTGGAGTAAAAAGTTGTATTTCATGTTTACAGTGTCCTCACTTTTCATAAAACTAGCTACTTCCACTTACTAAGTGATTTCCTACAACTCCCAGAAGGCCCCACGAAAATCCACTAACACAGAGTGTAACCTAGTTATTACATTAACATTGTACAACTGAAAAAATAATTTTGTGGAAGACAAGCTCTGCAGTGAAACACTGTTTCTCAGCAACCTCAAGCGTGTCTTTGGCACTCCCCTGCTGCACTTTGACAGCACACATGTAAGCTGAGACAGATAGATCTAAAATAAGTGAATACCAGTTCATACGTTGACTCAGATATAATTATCACAATTACCTATCAGCTACGGTAAGCTGATTGCAAAGGACACGCCTCTAATGGACACCTTCACACACGGTGCTGCAGGGGACTCGGCTAATTAGCATGTAAGTAAAATGCTCTAAAGAACAGGTGTGGACATTTTCTATTCACAGACAGAAAGGGTAATAAGAAGTCCTTTCTGTATGAAAAAAAGTGAATGCAGTAGCTCTTGTAGCTAAAGCCATTTCTTACATGTGCTACAATGTTTATTCATCTGTAAAAAAAATTCCCGAAGCAGTTTCCTGTCAATAAACCGGCCTTTAAGCACAGCTTGGGAAAAAAGAGACTGCACTGCACTGAGGAAGCAGTTTGCATCAATACAATCCTCGTAGTTAATTGCTTGTTTCAGTGGATCTCAGATATTCAGCCAAGAACTGCAAAATAGGGAGCCATCTGGCTGCGGACCTCATCAGCCTCTCCTCTTTGCTTTACTAAGATTTCATTTAATCTGGTTTAAGCTGCATGTTTAAAAGTGGTAAAATAATTGGTGGGAGTGGAACCAATGAGGTAATGATACACCCATTCTCTCTTTGCACTAATTGGTAAATGAAATTAATCCGCCCCCCAATTCTGCTGTTGCTAGCCTGAGATTTCCTGCAAGGTCACCAGACCCCACTTAGAGGAAACTTCTCATTTTCGTTTTGCATAAGAGCCTTTTGCAGAGGCAAAGGAAATCAGCACTGTGGTGTTTTTGCTACAAGGCACAGCAGGATAGACACATCAGATCAAACTTGTGACACACAGATCACTGATGGAGCCCAGGGCTCTAGCCTGCCACTCTCTCTATGACACGTCACATTGTTTGAATGCCACATATCTTCCATTATCTGAATTAGATAAGATAAAGGTGTTTGGTGAAGCTAGGACATGAGGTGCCTTTGGGCGAGATATTTGACCTCTGTTTGGTATGAGTCATACAGATAAGTGCTTTCATGCAGACATCATGGCTAATTTGATACGTCCACATCAGGACTGCTCATGCCAGAAATGACATCAGTACACTTCGCAGAGGGACGGCACATGAGAAAATCAGTGTGACTGATGGCTGTCGTCCTCCGCGCTTTCATAGATGAAATATAGGGAGCCAGAGCAGAGTCATGGTGATCCAATTCACATGGACTGTCTGCAGCAGGATGGATACCGACTCCCACTGCACAAAACAGTCCCTCATTAATCTTTAATTTTACTGGTAATTCATTTCACCACATGTATCATTTGGATGACAGATCTACTCAGTACATGTGCGCTCAGATGGATCACTCTTTCAGCAAAAGCTCTTGAGACTTGGTAGAAAACTCAGTGGGTCACTCTGTGTGTATTTTGCCATCTCACTGTGTTGTTTGCACTCCTCTTTGCTCGTCTAAGTATCACTGGGCTGCTATATGGCAAAAACACACCATCCCAGTAGAAACACACACACACACACACACACACACACGGTCGGAGCAATCCAGTCCGTCCCCAATTTCTCATGGGATCTGACTGGAGAGCAGCAGACACTCAGACAGCCCCAGTGAGCCAGACATGGAACATTGAGGAAAGAGGGATGGAAGAGTGCCAGAGGGAAAATACAGGCTTATCGTGTAGAAAGCCAAGTGTTTCCAATCGGCAAAAAGTTTATGTAAGTTTGCAGAAATGTGTAATTACACCACAACTAGCCTAATTACCAGTCTGACAATGTAGGTTAAATGTATTACTTTAGGTTGATGGGGCGACTTCAGAGTTTTTACATGTTATACAACCCCGTCCCACATTTTCACACGTAACTCTTTCTTGTGCTATAGAGTGCCTAAGTCACGCCCCTTCTGGTGGACCCCATGGGACCTCAATACGGAAAAATTATAAACGGTAGTCAATGGGGAGAGGAAAATTATTTTTTGATCCTGTTTTACTTGAGCCCTGTATTACACATATGATGTTCATCAATTTAAATGATAATTTTTCACGTGAAGAAAGTCTACATTTGTTGTCAAGCAGTCGATGTATTTGAAAATAGGTAATTATACAGACTACAACACCAGTCATGACATTTTCCCTCCTGACAAAGGAACTGATGGACTCCCTCTTCAGTAGCTGCAGATCTCAACATAATCCAATTTATAATGGTTTTCACCTCTTTAAATACTTCAAATACAGCCATGTCTGCACTGATGACATATATTGTCCGAGATGAGACGAGTAGTTCACTGAGCAGTCACACCAAAAAAAAAAAAAAGTTGTTTCACTTTACTGTTTGAGGACAAAATTTGACTTTTCACATGAAAAATTATTTTTTAAATTGCCAACCATCATATGGTTGGCACCATCAAAACAACTTCTGTTTTGTCATTTTGTGTTTTTATTTGAAGAAATTCAATCTTCAGAATCCACTGTCAACCATTTTCATCTTTTCTTGTTTTGTTTGTAACTGATACATTATTTTGGAATGTCCTGAATGTAAATTTTTCTACGCTTTAAGGACATAAAACCAAATATGTTTTATCAAGATACCTGAAGTCCTGATTGTCACCCCCAGTTAGCAGGTTTTCCACTGGCCAACACCTCTGCACTTGTGAAAAAAAAAATCCTTTACTATTTAAACTAATCCAGTGCTTACTTTAAGAACATTTAAACCTTTCATGGCTTTAGCAGAGTTTAAAAAACACTCAGTGTGCTAGCATTGCTTTGAATTCAGTTTTGCTGATGTAGCTTGTAGTCAATGTCGCCATGAACTAACTGTTGGTTTCTCTCTTAACGTTGCAGTAACTTCTGCCAACAGGCTAGCAAGCTAACGTTAGCTGTCACGTGAGACTCGTTGGGAAGCAAATCTGCAGCAGCCGTTCGCACCAACTCGCACTTTATTTTGTTTTTTGTTGCTCTCGCTTTTAACTCCTGTTTGTTTGAGACTGGTGACTTAGGACAGGGAGCACAGAGAGCGTCACAGATTTTCTATTTTTCTACAAAACCCTTGTCTCAGTGTCAAAGAAAATATCACGGTAAAAACAGAGCTTAATGGAGGCCAAGTTAACAGCAAATGGTGTCATTTTTCAACCACTATTACACTGTTTAATCAGTTTATACATTATAATGGCAAAGTTAAGCCAAAAAGTTGTCTAGTTTGACGTTAACCATGAGATCTACTTACACTATGTTATGTTAGTGTCATCTTTTATACATGTAAGAAATCTTCAGTGTTTAGCCCTCCCCTGCTGTTGCAACAGGCATCTCGACAAGCCAAGGCCACTTGACCCAACTTCTCTGGCCGCAGACATTTAACCCACAAAGGTCTTGTTTGCCAGCCAAGAAGTACAGAGAATCTACAACTGGAGAGAGCACATATGAAAAAGTGCACTGTGTAGTATTCAGCATTGTTCAAAGGCAGAATTGTTAAGTTTAAGTATTTTAAATTCCTTTTTTTTTCCAGTTTCCACAGCCAAATCTGTAGTTCCCATTTCACTGGTCCTTTGTTCTGGTGGAGACAGAACTCACAGCAGATAAAACTATTTGCAATGCTGTATTTGCCATCAGAAGTAAGATTTTTTTTTTTTTGTTATTTCAGATAACCAAGATGATGATCGGTATGCTGAATGATCCAAGTCCTGCCCTGACCAGTATCAGGTGCTCATCTTTACCCATCAACCCCCAGTTCACCCTGCCCCCTCACACGAAGTCCAGTGTTGGCCACTCACATGGGATGAGATAACACACAGCTGGAGCCGCAAACTGGGTCTCCCGTCAATCTTCACTGTAGTCACTACGACGCTGGAGAGAGGACAAAAGCTTTCATATGAGTCAGCTGTAAAGCTCATATTCTCTCTCAGAAAAGCTCTCCGTCGAGTTTACTACACTGGGCCTTTTTATACATTGTACAGTGGGTAAGCAGAGTGGTGGTTAAGTTAACAAGAGGCAGAGAGGGAACACTGAAACTAACCAAAACCACAGGATTGCAGACTGTCTGTTAAGTTTTTGCTATCAAAACAAAAATAGCCGAAGGTGATGATAACATGTTTACTGAACTAAAGCCTGCAAACTTTTTTATGCCTCCTTCTATTTACTGATGGTATAAGCATTATGGTTTGCACTCATGTGTGTGCCACACCAACCAGCCGCAACGTTAAAACCACCTTCCTAATCCTGTGTTGGTCCTCCCTGTCCTTAAACTGACCTATCGAGCCGTGGACACCGGACCTCTGGCGGTGTTGGGGCATTGGTGGCAGGACTTTAGGGTCCCCCAGGTTGTGGGGTAGGTCCTCCATAGATCACGATTGTTCCGGCACATCCCTCAAATTTGGTTCTGGGGTATTTGGTGCCTGAATGACACGTTAAGCTCTTTCTCATGTTCTTATTTCTAAGCAGTTTTTGTTGTGTGGCAGGGCCAAATTTCCTACAGGGTGGGAGGGGCTACCATCGGTTGTGTTGTTTCCAGGAGGAGGTGCACTTGGCTACATTAAGACGGGAGCAGACCTACTAAAAATGGAAGGATCTTTCCTTTGCGACTTAAAAAACAAAAAAAACTGCATTTACATGATCAAGCACTTTAGTATGCTGCATGCCAGGCCAGTAGTCAGCGGTGTAACCGTGTAATGACATACCATCGGAGCTGCTTAAAGTTTTATACTTCCTGCTGCTGTAAAGCTCTAAGCAGCCACCAATTAAAGAATTTCAGCCGTAGTTTGACTTCTAAAATTATGATACCAACATTTGAATCTGCCTCAACAGACTGTCGTCATATTCGACTTGCTTTGGGTGCACTGTGGAGAGTTTAATCCAAGTTTGGTTGTGGCTAGAGCGGAATGCATTGACTTGTGCTAGCATTAGCATTAGCATGATTACAGGCTTTGCAGTGTGCCAGTTAACACACCCAGAAAGAAGGTTACAGTTTCAAAGGATTACACTCTGGAACCCGATTTCAAAAGTTTGGGGTTTCAGGGGCACCAGCACGCTGTTGTCATGTAAAAGGTCTGAACCATAACAAAAGTTTCTGTGTAAACTGCCCCTTAGTCTGCAATGGTGTTTGGCTGCGTGGTGCATATCAAAGTGAAATCCACATGAATGTCATGAGCAAATGTTTCCCAGCAGAACATTGTAATGAGATGAACATGTAACAAGATAATCTCTGTGTTATTCAGTTTGAAAACAAACGCACACAGTCCAAAACAACTATGTGCAGGTGCTAAGCCAAAAGAAGGCAAAGTGTTACTCACTCCAACCGTCAGGGGTTTTAATGTTGTGGGTGATGAGAGTGGAGTTGCCATTATCACTCACTCACTCGCTCATTCACTCACTCACTCACTCACTCACTCACTCAGGACAGCATGCGCACAAACACGTGGAACGACATCCATCCTTCCCAGAAAAGTCATTAGCTCTAAGATTTTTTCTCTGTGGGCGCCATCAGATGTGAGAGATGGATGAGCTACTAAGGTTGATGGAGTGCACACACACACACACGCACACACACGCACACACACACACACACACACAGTGTAGACATGGTTGGGATTCCTCAGCAGGCTCCCTCCCTCTCTTGACATGTTGTTCAGGGTTTAAGAAACTCTTCCTCCACCCTGAGGACTCACAGCAGCCACTCTTAGCTTATTACGGAACCCTTCCAGTGACTAATTATAGTGTCAGCCTATCTGCATCCACTCCTACGTCCAGCTGTTTCACATGCTCCCCGTCTGTTGCTGATAGCAAAGAAAACTTTACTCTTACTGGATGCAGGAAACAGTCATATTTCTCACTAACTTCTTGCATTATTTTAATGGATGGGTTCTGTAGGAGCCGAGTGGGAGCCCATGGCAAGAGAAGCACTTCTGATAATGTTACATAAGTCCTGTTGCACTTAAAAAGGTTTACCTGTGTGTTCTTTACCAAGGGATATTGGAGTTCCTGGCAACATTGCCTGATCTAATGCAGAAATTTGAAAGAAACTGAGCCAGAGAGAGAAAAATAGAACTGAAGACAAAGAAACCAGCAGAAACCACAGGGAGGTACAGCATGGGGAAGCAGTAAGTGGGAGAGGTGTGTTCTCTAGTCTATCAAAACAAAGCCACCCGCCTTTTTCAAGCTCAGTTGAACATTAAATCACTCTGGGCGAAATATGACGGTGTTATTTTTGCTGAGCTCCATTGAGAGCTCCTTGAGAGGTAAAGACTGAGCGTAGAAGTTGAGCCAAGAAGACTAAAAGCGTTTGTTGTTTTTCAGCATGTTGATCCTGAGCGGAATCTAACCTCTCTGTGCTGTTCTGTACAACGCTGGAGGTCTGCGGCGGGAAGTCACTCAAGGATGAAGTTAAAGGCTCAGTACACAACTCTCAAGGGCCCGTTTTCTGTCTCATTATTTTTGCTCTGGCACTGATTGCTGTAGGATGGAGCTGCGGAGGATGTCATCTGTGTCAGATTTATAATTCATGCGTCTGGCCGTCTGTTCCTCACCAGTTTGTGTTTGTGTAAACAACATGACGGGGGACAGCAGGAAGCTCTGAGACTAAATCTGGATGCTCCATTGTGCTGTGTGCTCCACCCGATTAGCTCTGTTTCCAATCAGCAACTTGTGGACCTCCCATGATGCAGCTGCATATGCACGCCACGCTTTTCAAATTCCTCTGACTTTCAGCAACTAATTTATTGTACATTGTCATTAACATTATCAGCCTTCACTGAGTCCATGGAAGCAGACTGGGCACAGCACACACAGTCAAATACAGTGCATCCCCGTTAATTAATACTTCCAAAGTTTACTCAGAGCTGATGCGGCTTATTGCTGCCCAAACTGCTCCAACCTCAAGCTGAACCCTAACTTATCAGCTTTTAAGGAGTATACAGTGTTATCTATGCCCAAGCTAATTGGGAAGCATGAAATTTGTGTTAAAATGTGCTTACTCAGCTCTGCAGTATAAAGTAGGGGCTCTTGAGCTACTTACCATCCTCATTCTATTCACTGTGATGGATCAAAGAGAATCTCTAAAGCCAGGTCATTAATTCAGCAGGTTATAGCGATAATAAGCACACATGTCCAAGTCAACAGACTTTATGTGACCTGTACGATATTTACATGCATGTAGGTGCTCATCAGTTCCTCCGCTCTATAGGGCGAACTGAACTTCACATTGTTTCTGACGTGTTGTTCTTCGACAGACACAGAGATTGCACCGTCAATACATAGAGTACCGTGGTGAAGGGACGTAATAGAAGAGAAGGCAGTGGTAACTGATGAGGAACAATTTTATTGACTCCCACTAAAAGCAGTGCAGTCTCTGTGTATCAGCTGTAACTACATACAATCAGTTGTTCGTGTGTATTATATGTTGTTAGATTTACATTTACAGCTAAAAGCCTGATGTCTACAGCCTACAGAATTTAAACCTTTAGTGTTGTACCATGTTTGGTGTAAGTCCTTTTTTATTTAAATCATTCATGGTTTTGTCTGATCAGTTTATTTTTAAACTGAATCTTGCTAACCTGTTTTTTGGACATGCATTAATATCCAAGAAATTATGTGTTAGCACACTTGTTACGCTGCAAACCACCAAGCGTAAGAGTACCTGTCTGCAGACCATGGGGGCAGACATCTTAACCTCTGCCTCCACAACTTACAGAAGGTCACGTCATCTCCGTAATGGAAGTTTGTCTTCTTCGTAATGTTAAACGTTGCTAATACATTTCCCACTATTCCCAACTTCATGTCTATGTTAGCACAATAAGTCAAGTTAACAGCAAAGGAATCGTTTGTTGTGAACTGGACGTAAACTGTTGATGGGTAATTTATTTGCCAGTTACGTGATCTCCACCGCAGAAGTTTGTCAGTCAGAACACATGCTAATGTTAAATTGTTACTAACACATTTCCTACTATTCCCAACTTTATATTTATGTTAGCATAACAAGTTCAGTTAGCAGCAAAGGCGCCGTTTGTCGTAAACTGGACATAAACTGCTGATGGGTACTTTATTCATCAGTTATGCTAGCTGAAGTTGTGTTAGCGGCTAACGTTATGCAAACGTCTTTGCTCGGCGCTAACTAACCACCATAATTTGAGATTTTAACACAGGCCATTGCTAGCGCCATAGCTGGCTAGCGCTACAACCACAATGCTAGTGATGATATGAATGGTAATCTTCATTATTTTAATATAATTTAAAGAAAGATGAGAGCCTGTTGATAATTGCCATATTCTTTGTTTGTTCATTAAAAAATAGTAAACTATACACATGGGCAATGGAGATGTTATGGAGATCACGTGACCTCTGTAAGTTGCGAGGGCAGAGAAAAGACGTCTGCCCCGAGGCCCCTTGTCTGCAGCTAGGTCCTTCTCCTGCAAACATTTCTAATGTGCCCTAATGTCTGTCTGCTTCATTCTTTAAGTTCAAGTTGGTGCTGGTTTGCTTTGAACATTTCTGACTGCATTGCACCGCAGTCACTCCAGAATAAATTCAATGAGAAACGAGATGAGACAAATTTGTACTTGCAGTCACAAACTGTCCTTGTCTTGTTTTACTTTGTGCCTAGGTCAGTCTGATTTAACTTTTGACACAAAATTTGCGAAGCTCTCTGTGATACTACCAGTTTAAGTGAAGGGCCCATTTGAGAGTGACCTAAAATTGATCCAACCCTGCACTCTAATCCATTCAGATATATTGGGGTTTTTGTAATTATGGTCTTTTTTATAATCATGACAAAATCCTCTTCACAACTTTTCGGCATATTCTTCTCTGCTGAGGAATATTTGTACTTTTTAGTGCTTCCTGTTCTGCAGTTGCTGTTCAGGCATGTCTGGACAAGCCTCAGCCAGTGCAGACAAGCCTTGGCAGGAGAGAAGCTGAACGAAGATCGGTTCAGTTTCAGACCAACTTTAGTCCTGCCTGAAAATGCCCAGCCATCTTATTAATTCAACTGAGACCAATTGGTCAATGTTGTGGGGGTGGCAACGCAAAAAGTTGTTCAAGCTCAATTTTTGCAGCAAAACACCTCGAGGCACTGCATCATCCCAGCAGGTAGATGCAAGCACACATTGCTTTTAAGTATTTGCAATGTCAATGAGCAGAGTTTTGTACACCTGCAGACAGACAGATGCATCAGAGAAGTGCCGACAACAGGAGAACAAAGAATTCCTGCACACTATCTTCCATGCTTGCAGTTGGTAAAGGCTTACTGGCAATTACATTTTAGGATGAAGACCTTCATTAGGTTGCTAACCTGATTGTCGATGACAGGTGACATCAGCCCTTTTGGCCACCTATTTTGATGATCCATGGCACAGTCTAGAGCGTACGGTGCTCGTTCAACTGAGGGGGTCTAAGTCCACTTTGCAACACAGCGCATGATCTGGGTACAAAGTAGAGGTGCAAGGCACAAAGGGGATGGATTTAGGCTTACAGGCTGTTTAACTTTTTATGAGGAGTCTTGCTGTGTGTCCCCATGTGTCACAAGCATAACGTATGTGCCTTGAGACCCCGCTTATGTGCTTTTAACTAAAAAATGTATGTATGTAAAACATTGCGCTAGAATTTAGATGTTGGTTTTGTTGGTCAGTAGCGCAAACACTTCTCCTACTGCAGTATAGCAACATACCAACAGTGCACCCAACCACAGTGGCTTTTAAGACCAACACTCCCATAGGCACACAGATGAGCGCAAGTGCATTTGCTATTTAGAAAATGTATATATTTACCTTTGAGAGATAATCTAAGGATTTTTGGCAAGTTACAGGTAATTCATTGTGTGACGTTGTTTGTACAAATTGTTTCAAGAACTGCACTTTCTGTTTTGCAAATGGTGAGGATGTTTCGAGAAATGTGCCAAAGCAATTGTGAAAAAATTGTATCATTGCTATTATTGTAAAAGCAAATTACCAGCTGAAAATCATGCTTTTGATGACTTGCAGTGGTTTGAATTTTTGTTAGTACACCATGGCGTCATAGTTTAATGTAATTACTCTAGATAAACTTGTACAGATCACAAAACCTAGTTTACATCATGCATCTGAATCACAGAGGTCTAAATACATTCTTAATATGAATTAGTAATTTGAAATTAATTAAACGTATCGTATGCAAACTGACTTTTCCGTTTAATGAGTATCAAAAAATTTTGTTTAATAACTGGTGGCCCTGCAAGGATTAAAATCAACTTCATCCTGTTGTTGCTTGGCCACTATTTTAACACTTATAACTGTCACTTACGCTTGTAGAACGTTACGAATTTCTTCTTTTTTTAAATGCTTCGTGTAAAATGTATCTACAGCTGTATGGTTTGTACTAACAAAGACAGTCTTCATTTTGCATATTTTTCCCTCCTCTGGTTGTGAGATAAAAGCCATCAATGTGGTGATGTGTCTGCTGGTGAAAGCATGAATGGAGCAGTGTTAAGTCATGTTGGTCATGTTGCAGGGCAGATCTGGGGCTGCCTGGCACGGCCTGTTTCGCTCTGAGGTTTGTATGCACACAACCTGTGATCTGAAGCCAGCAACCAACTACCCACCCAGCAACCTCCATCCACCTCCCTCTTCCCCTGTAAACAACAATAATCTGCAGTCCAGCTGCAGCTCAGGGACAGAGGTAGGAGTCAGGGACAGGAGGCGGTCATCCACACGCTAGTCAAGGAGAGATGGGATTATGTATTCCACAGCTAATAATTTATAACAGCTACTGCTCTGACCCTCTTATTTAGCATTATCCCCCCCAAAAAAAAATTGAAATGAAAGTGATTGTTTTTCATGACTTTAAAATGGGAAAAAATGGTGTTTAATCTCACATAAATTCAGTCATCCCACAACAGCTGGCCCTGTGTCAGCTATGAAAATCAGTGCCTGCTTTACTGTAGGCTCCAGTACCATCACTGTTTAACAGACGAACAGACCATACACATCAGGGTGCTTCCCCACATGCAACACATTACAGCATTCCACTTCTACTTGCCCCTTTTGCCTTCCAAGAAAGCCCAGAAAGCAGCGACTAGACTGTGCCATAAAATGTGAGGCGAGCAGGACCACCAGTGTAGTGAGGCCCTTTGGAGGGCCAATTTAATCGTCGTTTTCTACCACCTCTCTACCTCTGTTAGTGGGTAATACAGGATTTCTCATCAAACTCACTGATGTTTGTGGAAATGAGACACGGTAAAAGAGAACTGTGAAAATATTGACCCATGTGGTTTGGTAAGGAGGTTGGCACTGAGGTAGATTTTGTGATAACGCTGCATCCTGGGGAATAATGCGCTGGTTTTTATGTGGGACGGTAATGAATGCTTAAACTCCTGCACCTACAGTGGATTACTAAAATAAACTATTCAGCACTTTGCTGCTTTGTCAGACAGCTGTTGGTGATCTATGATAGGGCCCATTCTATTTTATCCAAATAAAAATTGTAAATTAGTTAAAGATAAAGATCTATTAATAAAACAACAGTTTAGTACCAAAGTAGAGTAACTGCAAAAGAAAAAAATGCATTGTTAAAGAGGCAGAGACCCCAGTTTTACAACCAGCTGTGACTGCAGTAACCTGTAATGCTATGCACATCCCATGTTGCTTTGACTAAGAAGCAGCTCTCACCTAGAAAAACGTTCAGTTTGGGTTTTTTTTTTTACTAGAAATTTGGGGATTTTGGCATCTTGATGAGCTGATCAACTGTCACCTAAAGTGACCAACCCACAGAGAATTATAATCCAACTCTGCAGTTCCTGTCACCTGTGCAGAAAGTTTTACTAGGAGTTTATTGTTTTGTTGTTTGGTTTTAAAGTGAAAATAGACAACTTTTTTGGCTTAACTTTGTCATTATGATGTATAACCTGTTTTACAGTGTAATACTGGTTGAACAATGACACCATTCACTGCTAAATTGGTTTCCAATAAGCTCTGTTCTCACCACGATGTTTTCTTTGCCACCAGGATGAGGGTTTTGCAGAAAGATGAAAAATCAGTGACTCTCTCTGTACTCTCTGTCCTAATTCGCTGCTCTACGCTGCAGCAGGTGACGTCAGCACTAGCTGATTAGCTCACCGTGGTCTGACTCACCTCTGCCAACAACAGAGTGTCCACAAGCCGCACCGTCAGTCGGCTCGAGCTGAGACGTGCCAGTTTACTCCACTGCAACTGTCCCTGCAACCATTTTGTCTCAGTTCAAACTGGACTTAAAAGAGAGCAGCAACTAATAAAATAAAGCGTTAGCCGGCACAAACGGCTGCAGGTGTCTCATGCTACAGCTAACATTAGCTTGCTAGCTCATTTGCAGAAGTTATCTACTGCAACTTTAAGTTCAAAACTGTTATTTTGGCTTTCAAGTGGTTGATTTAGTCCTACTGCTCACATCAGCAAAGAACTGTTTACTCTTCACTATCTGCCCAACACCAAACAGCAAACAAACACATTTATGGACTAGCTGGTGAATGTGGTGATGCAAGGAGCATCTAAAGAGGCAGACATTTTCCCTCAGAGGCTGGTAGACATCAAATGAGACCTAAAAGCAGAGTTGCTATAAAGCTGTATGTGTTAATCCAAATTTACGAACAATTTGGTTTGGATTCTGACATGCCGGCTCCCTTGCATAACACATCGTAATGTGTGATTGAGCCCATGTGTCAATAGAGCAGGTTAATGTCCAGGAAAGTTACGGTGAGCGAGTGGGCATGCTGATGTTCTCGTGCTGCTGCTGGACACAAAACCAAAACGCTGCAGCTTCAGATGCAGCTTCCTCCTTCTCTTTTCTGCTTTCCATTCTTTCTGTTGATTTTCGTTTATGCTCAGATACATGCGGTAATGAAATCATCATCATATCATCTTTAAGGATAAGTCAGCAGTCTCATCTGCCATCACGGATGTGCTGTGAAAAAAAACGTAATGCCTCGTGCACACTCTGCTCAGCGCAACCACTAACCTAAATCCAATGGAATTATTTTAATATGTAAAAAAACATCTGACAAAGATTATCCTCAGCTGAGTTCATATGTCAAAAAATTGATAGTAATACAAAATTGACTCAGCAATACAGTAACGGATTATATATCACTCTCAACAGTAAGCTCATTGATTTGACCTTAAAAATACAGAGATAAATGGTCAGGGTTGGGAATGTTACTGTGGAAATGTAATAGGTTACAGATCACTAAGTTATGTCACTATTTCAATCACTTAATCAAAGTAATGCAACTTTTGATTACTTTCTGATTACTTTTCTAAATTTCTGATGAAATTTTCAGCTGTTGACCATTTTCAGATGTGAATCAGGGAGTGGCAAACATGAGGTGTGGCAAAATCAAATTAGAGAAACGATCAAAATAATCAGAAAAGCATCAAACTTTACTAAACAGCCTTGACTGGAAATGGCAAAAGAAGACACTGTGCACATCAAAAACATGCAAAGCAACTAAATGAATATTATTCAGCATATAGCCTAAGATTTTAATGGAAAATATTCAGATCTGCCTCCCTTTGAAATCACTGACATTTTCATTACATTCAACTGTAATTTAATTACATATTCTATCTCAGTAACTGTAACTGATTCTAATTACATTTATTCTTGAATCAAATTATGTTATTTTGTTAAATGTAACTAGTAACTCCTCAACACTGTATATGGTTCAGTGACATCCCCAACAGGATTTTTTTTTTCACCACAAAAGAGGGAGTGCCCATTGTAAAATATAGTTACACTTGGAAAATTCTGCATTACTACTTTTAGACAGATAAATAAGATAAAAGTGGAAAAGTTTAACTGAAAACTGTTCTTATTGTGACTGAGGAAGGTGGTGAGGGTGAGTGGGGGAATTGTTGCTCATATTCAGATCAGTTTTTCTACCATGCTGGCTATTTATGAAGCTGAATCACTCTATGTTTTTATTGGATGCACTAAACTTCACAAACTGAGGATACACTGTTGTAATAGTGTCACTAATTCAATATATTTACAAGAAGGCTGTGTAATTAAATATTGATTGATTTCTGCAGTGAGCCCCGTCTCCCCCTCCCCCGAGTCAGCCTCTAAATCCAGACGTCAATGCCACTTCTTGACTTCAACACAAACTGTGATTTCTGCAACGTCCTCACTCGCTCTGGACAGTGTCTCTGGTAGAAGAAACGCATCCCGTCTCCGTGGGAACCCAGCCAGTAACGATCCACATTCCAAGAGATAATAGCATGGGAAAACCAATAGCACGTCTCTGTGATAGTGCTCTCAAACAAACCTGATAACATTCTATAAATACAAGACTTCAAGACGGCTTGATTCCATCAATAAGGAGTTTCTGCCTTCGAGCGCACACTGACAGCAGCTCTGGAGGAGTACAGTAACAAAAGGCATCCATCATAATTACAGCATGAGCTTTTAAGTTTACACCCACATGCTGATTACTTGTAGAGCAAAGACATACCATTTGTTATGTCAGTTTAATGGGCTACCATGTAGGTCTAAGGAGGAAGCGTGTTGTTCCAGGCTGATGCAGTATTCAATTTTCTTGGAATACACGTCTACATATTACTCTCAAACAGACTAACTACAGGAAGTCAAGTTATGTGCAAATACCAAGTCGGCAGCTGTATGATACATTCAGCATCCATGTGTTGAAAAAGCGTTTCTGTCAACAACGTACCGACTCCTAACAGACCCCTCTTGTCTCTCAGCGAGCCGTCCACATCAAACTAACAACTCTCCTTATTTGGGGGGGGGGGGAGTGGATCAGATGTGATCTGCAGCTTCGCTAAGTTATGAAATGAAGGAAGTTTGTTTTACCAGAGGTGGAGAGAAAATCATACTAATAAATTGCTCTGTGACAAACACAGCAGAGTTACACTGCAGCTTGTGCACGCTGGAGTAAACTGTGAAGTGCGTCTCAGGATAGAAATCTGAAGTGCAATGTTTGGTCTAGCCTGTGGACGAGCCCACAGTGTCTGTCAGCCTGACAAGCAGCCAGGGAGTCTATCATCTGAATGGGGCTCTGTTGAGTCTCTGTGGGGGTTGGATGAGGGTCAAATATTAGTGAAGTTAGAGGTCAGAGGTTAATCTCAAAGGGCCGGGTGGTCACTTTAATGGGTCAGAGCTTAGAGGCTCTCCAGGCCTCTGGAGTGGTGATGGTGCGGACGGACACTGAGGGATCAGGGTCACTGATTTGCGTGCTTGCGCAATAGTGCACTTTATACTAATCTGGGCTTTAGACAAACAAACAAACAAGGGAGAAATCAGCCTTTTTTTTTTTTTAAATTGTGTTCTATAGGAAAATCAAATGTAATTGTAGAAAGAATCTTTCCTCATGCAGACAAATGAAAAATTATGCAACTCATATTTGAGACTTCTTTTTGCAGAAGACTGCACATCAAACTAAAGACTCTCTTTACCAGCTTTCTAGTTACACATATGCAGCTAAATTCAGAGCAACATGGAAAGGTATGATTAAGGCATGATTATACAGAGCAGGTATGGCCACCCCTCCCCACCCTCGCAAACACACAGCAGCCTCCACACAAATGCACACACCCTCTGCGACTCGTCTGGACCTACAGATTGCTCACACATGCTTCTGGCTCCTGGCTGTATGCCACCCGCCTCCTGCTCTAACTCTCTTTCCCCAGCACAGGAAGCCCAGCAGGCAGGCGAGCGGTGAGGGTCTGGTGAGACAGCCAGAGCACGGATCAGCAGGCCCAGTCTGGACTGAACCAGTGAAGTTCACACTGGGTAACTCTGGCCTTCAAGAACAACGTCGTTGGCCATCTCAGTGTTGCTTGCGGCAGAGCACTTCTTCAAATTCAGACTAAAATGGGTCACGGACGAATTCTGGATGGACACCACGTGGCAAAATGAATGGTACACTTCAGTGAGCCTGGATGCCTTAAGACTTCATTTCTGATTGGAGTGTGTTGGTTTTAGAGGCAACCAGAGATATCTGAGTGTTTAGGGCCCTAAGCCCTTGAACCACAGTCTTCTACAAATGCTTGAACTTTCATATGTATTCCTTTGTCCCTTGGCAATCGTCTAAAAAAATAATTCTAAAGATGAGCAGAGTAACGATTCTCAAGAGCATAAATCCCAGGGGGGACACAGGGGATATGTCCCCTCCC
>JAQLOL010000013.1:20874752-20886649 GCA_029783665.1 Naso thynnoides
AAAAGGTTGTGATTTTTTTGACCATTTTGGCATTTCCATCTTACTAACTGTGGTTTGGACTATTTCAAACAATTTTATTTGTGTGCATAGATTCAAGTTGGAAAATGAATTACGGAGAGTTTAAGTAACACGTCCCCTTTTGCATAATTAGCATGACATACCAACCAGTGGGTTTTCAGAGAGGTCAATTCATTGCACAGGCCTCACCACAGAGCTGGCTCACGATGGTTCCAGAGGGCTGGGGGACCGAGTTGATGAGCTGTCCCCTTCTGAATAAATTTAGCACATGCTAGCAACATTATGTCTCTTTTTAAGATCATTTCCTGCAAAAAAAAACCCCTAAATCCAGATGTTTGTAACCAATGAGAAAATGCTGTTTGAGTCTTCCTTGTCCACTGTACTAAAATTAGTTTTAAGGAAATATTAATGTGACTATCTAAACAGTGTTACTGTCGTCATGTGCGGCAAGAAAAAAAAACCCCTCAGTGTGTGCTCTTGACTGAGAGAGCTCTCAGTTCCTCTGCTTGCAGAGCTGCTAGCAGTGCCTATATGTTCCAGGATGCATTGCATGACAGACTCAGATGCCCACTGAGCAGAGCACAGGAAAGCAGAGTGAACTAGTTTAATTTTCAAGCTACAGCGCGCCACCTGGCTACCCGAGCTGAAACTGCCTGTCCGTGGTGTTGGAAGAAACTCGGCTCTCTTGCTCACACACTGTGAATTTATCGCTTGACATCACTGCATTCACCATAATCCCCAACTATGCATCCACATAAAATGTTTTGGTAACACTTCACTTAAAGTATCCATCTATAATGCTTTATGAACATACTTATTTGTTATAAATCGCCTATAGTGCTGTGTAATCCTAGTTGTAAGCAAGGTTAGGATTAACCCCTAACTCTACTCCTGACCCTAACCACATAAAAAGCAAGTGTGCTTATGATGCGTTTAAATGGGTTATAAATGTTCATAATGTCTTATATATGTTTATAATTTGTTAAAATGCATTATAGAGACAGGCTTTATAAAAAAAGCAATAACAATTTTTTGAATTTTTGCTTTAAAAAGTGATAATCACGGAGCCAAAAACAAAAATAGGCAGTAAAACGTTGTTGGATAAATCAAAATTATATGCCAATGGATTAAAATGCAACAAGAAAAGAAATATAATGCCTTATCCTTTTCCCATTAATTATTAAAATAAATTGTTTATCTTTCCCCATCTCTCACTATGTTATTTATTTTTATTGACTTAATTTTCTCATTTTTTGGTTTTGGTGCAAGTTTGGTTATTTGATTTATGCGCTTTTCTCCCAAGAAACATTTCAAATTTTCTTCCCGCCTTGACGTGCATCATATCAGACTGTATGGCAAGCTAGCTTACCTGAAAACACAGGATCCTTAAATAAGAATCAGCCTTGGTTGATGGCTGACTGAAATGTGCTGTTGTCCTTAAGGTAAAGGAGTCAAATATAGTGTCTGTCAGTGGCTGATTACCACTGAGACTTGCTACCATCATTTGCCACCTATAATGTTATGTCAACATTTTACTGTATGTTGTATAAATGATTAGCCTCGCTTGCTCTAACACTGATATATGACTCAATTTAGCTTCAGCGGGTTATCTATGGGTGAAAAGGCTGGTGCTCTGAGTGCTTTTAGTGAGGCTACCAGTGTCATTAAGATCTGTAATTGCTTTAGTATGATGTTACATATCAGGAGTTATTGTGAATATTAGAGTGAGCTATTTAGAAACAGTGGAGTAAAATAAATAAGTTTTTAATGAATTTTATCAACTTACTACAGAAATCAGTTAAGAAAAAAGGTTTTCTCTTTCTTTGCCATACTTATTTCTCCACTCCTTCAACTAATAATGTTCATATATTCAGTTTTTTTATTGCTGTGTCTGATGTTTTTACTGCTTTTTGTTTAATTGGAGGTGCTAAAAAACCTTAGTGCTAGCAATAAAATCGTAACCTTAATTATGTATCATAACATCAGTACAAAATGTATATCCAAAGTGATTTTATTTGAGAACAGGTGATGTTGGTTATTGGTTATTGGTGAAAATGACAACAGTTGTGAATCTACAGTCTGAGCTCCAGCATCAGCATCTGGCAGGACAACAAAGTAGGTAAGTCTATAGATAAAATACACAGCAATCACTGCCTCATTTTAGTCCCAAACATGAACATTCAGGCTTCAGTCACATTCCAGTGTTCAGGTTTGAAACTCAAGTCCAGTGCAGAATCTGTTCCTCGTCACCTCAGTGAGGCATCAGAAAATAACACCAGAAGGTGTCCACCAATGAATGAGTGAAAGCAGCGGTGAGGGAATGGAGCAGATTTCTGAGATCTCTCAGGAGTCTTAGCTTTTCTTTGGCTGGCTGTTATTCTTCAAAGACTCCAGCAGGCCCTTCATCCTTTCACTGGCCGTCTCCCGTCTCCTTTTCTTGCGACTTTTGATCCCTGCAACCTGGGAGGACTGGAGGAGGGTAGCAAGTCCCCAAGGTGTGGGACTCTCTCCGTCTTTACCACCTTTGGGTGTGTTGGTTTCACTCTGTTGGAACAACCAGGAGCTCTCTTGACACAAAGCCACAAAGCGGTCTAGCTGTGAGGCGTTGACGTTCTTGCTGACGTTCAGAGAAGTTTCGAACGGGTTCTGGATGTGCAGCGGGGCTACCTCCGGCTTGTTCTGCTCTTTGCCCTGGAGAGAGGCAAGGAGACAATGCTGAAAGATGAAAACACTTTCTCGAACTGCAAAGGCCATAGTGGCAGTCCTGTATGCACAGTCTATTTTAGTCAGTATAGGACATAAATGTAATATTTTGCCCCCACTGTCTTATAAGTTGGGATAATATGCCTCTGATTATGAGGATTATGAGAACTGTAAAAAGGGTTTTGGGGCCCTGACGTCCACTTATCAGGTGATGCACCAGAAATGTAAACTTATGTAACTTAAAACCATTTGCTACTTATTATTTAAATGTCGTAAGTGAACAAAGAACACTTATTGAATATACTGAAATTCTGTGCTGGAAGAGTGTCATCCAGCTTCCATTTAAATGTAGCTGGATGCACAGAGCATCAAGGAGTATTGCTGTTTATCACAGGAGCTTTGGCCGCCATCAGGAAGATGCTGGTGGAGAGGGGGCAGAATGGACAACAGAGGACCGAAGACATTTTTAATCGATGATACAATCCACAGCTGTGTTTTAGTGGGTATGCCCTAGGCCTGCAGAATTTTAAAATATATCTAATTATGATTATTTGGTCTGATATTGCGATTAAGATATGATTAGCAATATTAGAGGTTTCTATATAATTTTGATCCATCGTGCAGCCCTAGTACGCCGTAACAATTACATGCTCCGCAAAGGGGGAATTTCCAACATCAAGCCAGTCCAAGGCCGTATTCAGACCAAATCAGATGGTCCGCAGGAAGGCCGCAAAGTTATCCAGTGGTGTGACTGTCATTTAATTAATATAACAGGACCCATTGTGTGATGTCAAGTTGTGTCCTCTTTTCCTCCCCCAGTTTCACAGGCGGCGGTCGATCACTGGAAGACGAAACCTTTTCGTGATTGGCTGCGACAGCGCAACAAACGCAGCTGTGGCGAAAAAAATGAGCCAACTGCAACTTTTTTTGCCGCTGCTGGCTGCATTTTTTCTGGGCAGCCACAGTGGCTCAGACCGCTGCAGCCAAAACAGACAGGCCTCGTTCAGATGAATGAGAAAACCTGCAATTTCGCCCCAGTCACCTGGTTTGGTCTGTGTACGGCCTAATTTCCATTTTTCCTCAATTGTAAAGGTGGAGATGGGAGCTTTCTCTGCGGTCATATCTAATAGTAGCCTTGATGGTAAAGGCCAAGGATTTTTTTTTTCCCAGCCTTTTTAATAAGACACTGCTCCATCGCAACATCAAACTTCGCTGCCTTGTCTTGGCTGCCAGAAATGGCCATGGTAGTAAGTAGTTACATACAGTTACGCATGCATGGGGTGTGAACGATGCTCCTTTAGTGAATGCATGTGAGAGAGCAATTAGAATCAAATGAAGTTTAATGAAAATATATAACAGTATATGAATAGAATGTTGCCCCTACTGCTAAATATGATTTTTGTTTTCAAAATCAATGGAGCAATTACTGCCCAACAACCTTGTTTTTTTTCGTAGCATTTCTAGGAACATTTTTGTCCTTGTCTCTGGTTAATTTCCGACAATGATTATGGTCGATCTATCTTGTTAGTCATGGTTTTAGCCCTTTGCTGCTGTATCTGGGGCACCTCTCCACAGGCTGGCAGATAAGAGGAGAGAGGAGAGAAGCATGGACATGAACATGGCTCGGGAAGACTTACTGACTAATGTCATGAAAAGTGGAAAGAACTCAGGAGGCGAGGCGAAAAATGACAGGAATGTGCTATACTGACGTGAAAATCTGCTATGCACATCAAACGTGTTAGCAACGGAAGCAAGCATGATCTGCTGCTTTGTCTAGCAGTCATGGCCATCAAATGAACCACCAGTATGGGGGTCACAGAAAAGTCAAAAACCTTCTATAGTACTTTGCATGCCATATCCTGCCTAAAGCCTGACGGTTAGGAGGCGGGAGGGACAGAAGATGGCAACATAAAGCCATCAGTCAAAGGAGAGGAGCGAACCAGAGAATTGTAGCACAGTAAAGCAGATTTATGGCTGCTGCTGCTCTGGTGAAAGCCTGTAGGCGTGGGTCACGGCCATGGTCTACCTGCAGGCTTCCTCTGATGTGTCAAACCTGATATTAGTCCCATATATTAGGCTGCAGGGTCTCTCCTTTTCAAAGGCATCAATTCATTAAATTCTGCGCACCAGCAATCTCCCTGCATCTTAAAATTATGTGCTGCCACCAAAGCAAGAGGACCTAACATCTACTTTATCTACATTTCTAAATGGGTAGGAATGATGTTAAATAGGATATTTTATCATGGTGAAATTTTTAGAGGTAGTTTAATTAACCATACTGTACTGCTACAGAGAGAATTAGCCTGAATACTCCCCTGATATTACCTCTCAGAAGCAGTATGACTTTGAAACACATTTCCAAACCTTGAGGCTTGATTTTTTCCTCTCCATTTTTTAAAATAAAAACTTTAAGCTTCATCATAAACTATCCCGTTAAGTGCCTCAGTGCCTCTAAGAAGTATTGCACAAGCAAAGAACAGACAACAATGGTCTGTGTATGGGTTTAAATATGGATTTGTTTACACTCAGTCTAATGGAGCTCCAACAGTAATTGGGATCCCAGCGTCAGAGCGCTGGGCCCCGTGGGGCTGGCATCAATCACGTATGACAAGGACAGATGTCATCTGTGTGTGTGGGAAGACGCCTTCCACCAAACATTGTCTTTATTACCAACAGATTTCTCTGCTGGAGCTCAGCTCTGCGGCTGGGAAGGGAAGTTAAAGGGGGCAGAGCTGGATTTCCTTCAGTGCTGAAGCTCTTTTTAACCTTCCTTTATCTTCTACCTTTGTCCAACAAACAGGATGGCCTCAGGGCTGAACTGATCATTTTCTGGATTTTTGACAAACATTATTACAAACATATATGATCAGGATCCTTAAAATGTATTATATTATAGAATAATCAGCGCTCTCTAGTGGAATAACGTAATACTACAACCACACAGGTGTACTAACACCACTCCTATAAGGTATCTTTGGCATTATTCTATTGAAGTTTCTTATTACATATTGTCAGACATAATGCATCTGCAACAAGCTAATATCAGTCAATATTAAGGGCGGCAATATGACCTAAAATTTATATGATTTTTATTTTACCTTTGCAGTTATGGTATTTTATCATGGTATTACAAAATAAATGGGAAAACTCAACCTCCAACGTCTTTTCACTCTACTGGCAATATGGGAAAAAATAATTACGAGAGAAAAAAATATTTTAAAAACAAATGTTTTTATTTTTTTGTTTGTATGTTAATACAAACATGGGAAAAATGGGAAAAAATGGCAATATGGGAAAAAATATGGGAAAAAATATGGGGGGAAAAATTAAGAAAGAAAAAAATATTTTAAAAACAAATGTTTTTATTTTTTTGTTTGTATGTTAATTTGGCTTCAAATATTTCAATACAACAATAAATATGGTATAAAAATGAGTTAAAGGCCTACATGTTTTAGAGCTTGTGGGTGTGTAGGAAAGTAGGTTTATTTGCAGATGTGACTTTAATGTGTGATGTAATGCACTCTGAGTCAGAGGTGACAGCCCATGCTGCTCTCTTAAGTCGGGGGAACTCCACTGCTGAGCAACCTGGATCCCAGAAGTAAGCAATATTTGGAAAAAATGCAGCTTTTCACAAAAACAAGTTTACTGTTGTTTCAATTCCAAAGTTTTTCACAGTTTGAAATAAAGGGGCCGTGTTATTTCTGATCAAACATACCACAAACACACCAGCCAAACTTATAATGTGCCTTCAAATCCAGTGCATAAGACACACTTTTAATACCTTTTTTTTGTCTTAAAACTGGTGTGACCAGCATACCAGTATAAATCGGAAAGCGATGTATCTTATTGTGTTATGACATCTTACCCAAAAGATGGTGCTATAATGGAGCAAAAACATGCGCAGTCATGCGCGCCAGTGCAGCCACCACCATCACGGTCACAACTATCACTGCGACCTCGGGCTGAGTTTAACTATCGTCCAGCAGGATTGCAAACCCGACATGCGACATCAGCTGATAGCTGCTAGAAAGAGCCACAGCTGCACAGAAACACTGACTATGTTTACATGGGCTGCAATCCAACTATGACCTTATTCGGAGTAATGTAATCAGAAAATGGTGTGTACATGGCAGTGTCTTACTCAGAGTACTGTATGAATCGGGTTAATATTGGTGTATTGGTGTCCATGGAAACTTAGTAACTGTGGACTTTGCGGTACGCAACTGAATATTGTTTGGATTGACTACAAGTTGGTAAAACGAAAGTTTTTGTTATTCTTAAAGTGGGAGAGGCAACTTCTTTGATTGGACAGTATTATTTGTGTGTAGTTTGAATATGTTTCAAATGAAAAATAATTTAAATACTGTTGATGTAACTTGCATAGATGTTTCAATTAATAATTGGCCAAATAAAACTTTTTTTTTCCCCTCTGGAGGACACCCCAAAGAGACTGTCTTTTATACCAGTGCGACTTATATTCCGGATTCTAGGTACGTTAAAAGTTTGTGTCTGGTAGGAAACAAAAGCTGTGAATAAATAATCACATACCTTTCTGATATTGATTGACATCCTGCTGAATGCAAAGGTGGCGTAGAACTCAAAGAATTCACGCAGCAGTTGCTCTAAAGCAGAGCAAGAAAAGTAGCATTAGCCGCTAACAGAAACATTAGTATCAATCAATATGAATTGTCGCCCTGCAGGCCTGATTTTACGCTTTCCTGCTCACCAAGCGTTTCTGTGTTGCTCTGGAGGTGGATCTTGCTGAAGTCGCTGACAAACGTGCAGTCGTTCCCTTCAATCACGCTCTTGTCCGCGGGACCTTGTGGGACGAGAGCGGGGATACAAGGTAAGTTACTGCCTTAACAGACTTATGATGGCCATAAACAAGACACAGATGAATGGCACTGGCGCACTCACAGAGAGGACACAGAGAGACACGGGGAGAAGGAGAGCAGGTGCATGAGCGTGTGTGTTTATGAGGATGGTCAAAGAAAAGAACAAGGATCATGTCCTTGCGTGGCTGGTTTACGTCTCCAGACATGCCCTTGTTACACTGCTTCCTTCAGGATGAGGCTGGTGGGGGAAGTGGCGCTGTGTGTTTGTGTGTTACGCCACTTTTTAAATAGCTGCCTGTACGCTCGAGCGTTTGTCCGGAGGAGGCGGGGTCATCGACCTTCCCGGAGTGATGGGCCTTTTATTGTCCTGTAAGCACTCTGTGCGATAGTTTGTGCTAAACGGGGCAGAGGAAGAGGAGGCCGGGGGTGGGGTAGATTGCTTTTGGAAGGCAATTATCAAGCAGCCAAGGTGACACGGACAGAGGAAGCAGAGATGAAGGAGCTGCAGTGAAACCACAGGCAGATTGTCGCGCTGGTGGTTCAAATAATGACAGGAGACCTTCATTACAGATGGACACCAGGTAATAAGAGAGTAAGGTAAGCGCTAATGTCATTTACATACACAGGTATTGAATAAAACAACTCCAGACACTTTGAGACTACTGATGAAGGACATGTTTCACACTTTAGGTTGGTGCCAAAGCAGCAGGGTCATACAGGACATACAAAAACTGCTGCTGTGAATTACAGAATCATTTTTAATTAAGGCATAATGTCAACCTAAAGACACAAGCAGACACTGATTCATTTTAAGGCCTCACAAGGTGAAATTCTTTCTTAAGTTCCTCTCTTGACGTTCCGATCTTCACTGGTGAACTGATTTAATCATCAAATGAGGGTTTAAATTATTTTTAAAGCAAAAATATTAAGCACTCCCTGGATCTGTTATTTATTTGATGTGGTGATAAAACACTCACCGAACCAAGCAAGACATTTGATGACATCACACTGGCATTTCTGAAGGGGTTTTTGACTATTTTCTGACATTTTAAAGTTTAAGCGCTAACCAATTACTGAAAAGCTTATCTGCAGATCAATTGGTAATGAAAATAACGACTACTTGCAGCCTTGGATCAATTGTTTAATCACTCACCACCATCAATCAGCCTACAATTATGTAAAAAATGCCCCCCCACAAAATTTTCTGGTCAAGCTTCCTACATGTGAGCATAATGTTTTTGGTCTTATGTAATTATATAAAAAAAAACATCTGAGGAATATGGGCTCCCCTTTGAAAAGGCGGGCAATTTTTATACAATTATTATCATATTTTTCACTCAATCCATGAAAATAATCGTACTTCACATTACTAATTGTTTTACTTCAAAGTCTTACATAAAATGTATTTAACTCCAAGAAATAATTACTTTATTCATCTCCTCCTCTCGGTGTGAAGATGAGTGACCAAGATTTTCCAAAGGCTGCAGGATTTTGTTGATCTTCCTTGACGCTAAAACACCTTATCGACAGTAACGATTTATCCTTTTGGCCTATCAAGCTTTGACACCTTTCTACAAAAGCAGAGTGGATCGTATCTGCTGCTCTGACCACAGCGCTGCACCATGGAAAGCCCCACACTAACCTCAGCACACACTGTTTTTTTTCTTGACATACTTTGTAGAGAAATTTCAATAAATTGAATGTGTGGTGCACAATAACAAACCAGACGTGTGTTTACGATAAGTGAGAAGGGAAGAGGTCTTCAGCAGAACCCATAAAGTTGTAACAGCAATTTTGTTTTGTTGTGCTTTTAGTTTGTTTTTTTGACTTGTTTTGGTTTGTTTTTTTTTTGCAATGGTATGAACTGAGTTTTGAGCTGTTTGTTTCCTTTTTTTGTTTGTTTCCTTGTACATTAACAGTTATGGGTAGATGATACGGATAAAATCTGCTATCACAATATATTTATTTTATACCACAATACTGGTAAATGCCAGTCTATTCAAGCCTCCGGAAATAAATAAAAAAGAATATTTTATTAAAGCAGAGCGATATCTCCATTTTAGCTCACCTACTGAATTAAACACCTGACGAATCAAGATACTTCTGACGCAAACACTGCATGAAGTCCAATAGAACCAGAGAGTAATTGTGATAAATGTTTGTAGCGTTGTCCACAATGGTTTACTAGGCAGGTATGTAAATAACACCGTTTTTGTTTAACCACTGGTTTTAATTATTGTTTTTGTTTTATGTATATTTTTATCACATTTTAGATTGTTTTATTGTTTTTCAATTGCATCAATAACTTATTATAATACATATTGTTCTGTTTATTTTTCCTATGTTGCACTATGCACAGCACTTTGTTCCAGCTGTGGCTGTTTTAAAGCACTTTATAAATAAAGTTGAGTTGAGTTGAGAGTTGAGTTTAAGTGGCAGATTAAAAGCTACGACAGTAAACATATCTTCAGTCTCCTGTTGTACATATCCTCATGTTGCTCGATTTGGGGCGGGGTTACCTGCGAGGTCCTTTAGGTGGTCCAGGGTGGGAATAATGGGTGGGCTCCTCTTCTGCAGGAAGAAGAGCACCATGATGGTGAGGGAGAAGTTGGTGATCCAGGCGCCGGGGATGCTGCTGGTGACGCCATGAGCTCGGGCCCAACACCGCACGGTAAACACCAGGTGACGCACCCGTGGGTCCAGCTGTCCATAGAGGTAAAGCAGCTCTGTGCTCTTGATCGCCACCCTGTGGAGAACATGCAGCATTACTGAGTGTGGAGTGTGAAGACTTCAAAAACAAGTTCAGCCAGCTCATCACACCGAGCAATTATTAAACCATGTCATGACTGCTGTTTTCTCAGCTTGCTCTATTAACCCCCAAAAAACTCTGAGTGAATGACGGGACAAAACTGTCATTTCCTGCTGTCGAACAGCCAAACAGGACATGCTGCCAACCACCATTGTCATAATGAAAATATCAAACAGGAAACATAGTAAATTACAGAAAATAAAGAACAAGGGTTGACTGACAAAGCGAAAAGTTAATGTAGCAAAAGCAAAACTTTCTGCATAATAAAAGAGTTGAAGTGCACATGCGTGTAACACGAGCTGAATAACTTGTCTCCTTCCATCTTAGGCCATTAACTATCAAATCAATCCTCGTGGCCCAAACATTATAAAGATTTAACTAAAATACTTTGACTTCATGAGATCGTCAGTGGCCATGGTGACATGATCACAGCCTCTCATCAATATTTTGATGAAAAATAAAATAAAAATTAACCTTTAGCGGCAGTGTTGCAATTTTTTGGGATATTTAGTAAGGCCCGACCTACATGGGATTTTTGGGGCTGCTAAGTGAGTAAGAAAATTCCAATGTGAGATATATTGGCCGATATTCTATGTATAAAATTCTGAATGTGGTTATCAAATGCTTGTCAAGTTTCGCAATGAGGGCGGGATATCTAACAAACTTCATTCCAAACATCAATGCAATGAACAGTTAACGTTTTACTTGTTACAAATTCAATAATGAACTGCCCTCTGCTGGACAAACTGTGTGATTACACCATTTTAAATTACTGTTCCAAGCATTTTTCCAGCCTTAAAAAACTGTTTTAATATCGGCACTTATCAGAGAACATATACGCTGTCACTGATATATCTGCAATAGGCCAATATTGGCTGATAATATCAGCAAACTGATATATTGGTCGGGCCCTAATGTTCAGCCTAAGCACTACGTTCAAACATGGGCTTAAACAGAAGCTAGAGCTGTACTATGTTTGTGTTAAATAAATACTCAATACAAGAGGATCCCGTTATTGTTTTGAAAGTATATTTCTAGAAGAGCATCAGTGCAAACCTCTTGATGCTGCTCTAAGTCTACAAAACCATTTGGGAAATCCTAATTCACACTTTCAGTCACTACTGTGTTCTCTGCATTCTGGTTTGCTATTGTTCTTACCCGTCCATTTATGGCTTGGAACAAAATGTGGGGGAATTAAACACTGCGGCTACAGACTATAATTTAGAAATCCTTAAAGGGAGAAAAAAAAGGCCTGCGAATGGGTAAATATTTGCATAAGCGATGATGAACACCCAATTGATCCCAACACGTCACAAATTCACAAGAAAACATTAGTTTGTAGAGTGTGAAAGGTCAGTGAAACTAAGATCTTAGCAAAACCACCACTAGAGAGCAGTCATCAGCTTGTAACAGTCACTGCGTCTGTAACACTCAGCTGCTGTTAGTTTCATCTTCCTCTCTCTCTCTCTCTCTCACACACACACACACACACACACACACACACACACACACACACACACACACACACACAC
>JAQLOL010000013.1:20910455-20922642 GCA_029783665.1 Naso thynnoides
ATTGTTTAAAATAGTTTTTCTTTTATTGAAAAACAGAACAAAACAGGCCGATTTGTCATCAGCAGGGGTTGCATAGAGTTTTCAATCGATAAATGAAAGCATTACGGTTCAAATTATAAGGTTTGTAGGCGGAGTGCAGTTCTTAGATGTGACTGATGGACTATGTGGCGAAACTGCGACATCTGCTGCTTACATCAGCATGATGAATATGCATGAGTTGACCCACAGAGTCTGTCTGTCCAACACTTTGGTCGGGATATCTTGACGACTCCGGGCTCTGGCACTCTACCTGCTCACATGGAGTCTGTCTTTAGGTCCAGCCCTGAAACTAAATAAAATGAATGTTACTTTCATCTGGTTTGTTTGTTTGTTCTAACTTAACTGTGCTTTGTGTTTCAGGCTAATTTGTTTATGTTTGCATGCTAACATGCCAAACTACGAAAGATCATGGTGAACCTTATACCTGCCAACACATCATCTAATTGACATTGTTAGCGCGTGAGCAGACTGTTCCTGAGTACAACCCACTGTTACTATTAGTCTTACTTTTACCTTTTGTACCTGAAGGCACCGTCTGCCTTTGCACACAAGAAATATCAAAATGTCACGTGAAGATTGTCATAAAATTTGCTGAGCAGTTTATCTTGTCAAGTTTTTTTGAAAAGTTGAGCCTGCCTGTTTTGGACATTTGACAAAGTTTAATCACATAACTGTGATGGCAGATTGCCAGGAAATATGTTGGGAAGATTCACCCTGTATAGTTGACAAGCCCCCAGGAAAATATACTTTTTTTTTTTTTTTTTTAGCTAATGTCTTTATATATTTACCCCCTCCCCCACTGTAACGGGTTGATAACCCTGAAAAATAAAAGTAAAACTTGTGCTTTAAATGAAAACCTTCAGTGGAAGCATAATCACCCCGGACTGACTCTTAAATCTTCTGCTTTGAAGCGACTTTGTACTTCAGCGATGATGTCTTTCAGATGGCTTTCACTCAGCCTGTCTCTGTTTCATGTGATGTTTGAGAACTCCATGGTTGTCCATGTCGTTCAATATATGCCAAACCTATGTGCACAACATTAAAACCTCAAAGGCCTGCTGGAGCCACATGTGTTTCTTGTGCACTGAGCGCCAAATGGAATTGCCATCAAACCACTCATGAATTGTTGGAGAAGCTGGTCTTGTTTAGAGAACATAACAAAATGTATTTCTGTCAGAAAGGCTTCATTCAGAGAACAACATGGATCTCATGATACCAATAATCCCAGAGTCAAGAAGGGGAAATTAGTATGACTGGCCTTTATCTCACTCCAAGGAACCATTATTAGATATCCACCAAATACTGGCCCGGGAGTCATACAACACAAATAGTAAAGTTCACACACACAAACAGACACAGACACACACACACACACACACACACACACGTAATGAATTGAATTTTTAACCCCACGAGACAAAAGTCAAAAAAATACATCTATCTATCAGTGACCTCAGCTGACTTGTGGTAATGTTATTTTCATAAAACTGCTTTGAAGTCTTTTGTAGCCCCAGCGGTAAATTCAGTTTTTATGTAGCCCAATATCACAAATCACAAATTTGCCTCAGAAGACTTTATAAGCTATACAATAAAAAAAACAATAAACTCTATCCTTGGAACATTAAAATAAAAGGAAAACGCAACAAAAGCAGAACAAAACACTGAAAGGAAAAGACGAAGAACTTAAGGCTGTTAAAATCAATATTCTGATATTTATTATGCAATCGAAAACATGAAAAGTGAAGGCTGATGATCCCGCAGAGAATTATCAACCGACTCTGCCAGCCCCCTCAGCTCTGCAGAGCATTTTATCATCTCTCAGCTCATTGTTTTGGTTTAATGGTTTACAACTTTATTGTTTTGATTAACTCTCAGCGCCTTCATTGGCCGCATTTTCAGCAGCAGGGTGAGGAAACTTTTTTTGTTTTGTTTTGTTTTGTTTTGTTTTGTTTTTTTAGACAAAAATCTTGAACCACTATATACTACCTGCCAAACACCAAATAGCAGACAGACAAGCTTACTGACTGCTGGCGAACATAGTGGATCATTTAGCAGCAGTAAAAGGCCAGGCTTATTTCTCAGGAGATGGTGAAGACTAGAACAAAGCCATAAACAGAATGAACGCTGAACTCATATTCCTTAAGTGGCCAGAAGTTTCCAAACATTAAATTCTTAATGTCATCATCGCTCCGTATCTGCTGAATTATAATGTAAGTGTTTAAAGCTCGATTTTACGAGCCCTTGAGCGAACAAACAGTTCTTAAAATCTGAGTTTAAAAGCACCATCCACGCAGAGAGAGGAGACGGGATCGATGCGCAGTACGAAGGTGTGATCTGCAACATGCGATTTGGAAACAGTGATGAACAAAGACTGGTTTAATCTGCCGAGGAACAAAGATCAGAAATGTCTGGATAAACGCCGATGGACTGGCATAACGTGCCGGGTAAAGCGAAAGGAAAAGGGCGAGGAGAGCAACACCAGAGGAGTGAATGGACCTGCTGGTGGGAAAAGGATGAGTTGGAGACAAGATGACAAACCTCCATCAGGATCAATGAGACGGAGGAAGCCAGTTTGTCCTTACAGGAGGAAGTCGTTTCATTGTGTTTATTTGTCAGAGTGCAGGCTTTATTCACTTGTACGCTCTAGTGATGAGTACGGCTGTAAGATGTCGGGGAAATTTCACCTGTTGAAATTGAGAGTTACCACGTCTTAGAAGAAGACAAACACAGTGTGATGAATCAGATCCTTTAATCATGCAGCATGGAGAGGAGACCTCCACAAGTGTTCTCTGTTGAGTGTCAGGTTTCCTGGGTGTTACATACTGTTGCTGAACAACTCATCCCATCATCTTATCTTATCTAGATTACCTCACTCCTGCAAGAATTACCCTCAGAAACACAGAAAACAAGACAAGACTTTTCAAAGTTCAGAAAAACAAGATGTTTCAACACATTACACGTCAGATTATAAGATGTTAGTTAATTCAGACCCTCGTCAAAACACTCAAAATTCAATTCCCACAAAGAGGGTGTTGCTATGGCAGCGATCACTAATGAATCCCCGAGGCTTGTGCCACATTCGCTCACTATCAGCAAAACAGGACACAGGAAAACGGGAAGAACAGGTGTTTGTTCACACACTGTTTTCTCCACGCGGAGATATCATCACTATCAGAACTTCCTGATACCACGTATTAGATTTTAGAAGCCAGAAGCTGATGTGAATAGTTGTCTACTCAGCTGTTTGAACAGTTTAAAGATGTAAAGCTTCATAAGTTACAATGAAGTGTAACAAAAGTCTGAGCAAAGGATCAAACCGGTTGACTTACGGTTGTTTTACTCTTAATGTGAGCAAAACCGTAGGCATGTATGCATCTATTAGAAAGAATAAAACACATCAACCTGACATTTTAGTTGAAGCAGAAGTAATAAATATTGTTTACCAATTTAAATATCTGGGTATAATTACTGACTGTAACATTAACTTCAAGAAACACAAAAAGCCTTTAGAAGTGTCGAAGCTAATCTAATTAACTTCAGACAAATCAGGGATCAACTGCCTCTAACTGCTGCTAAGCTTTTCATGCATTCAGTGATTTTTTCACACTTATCTTACTGTGCTACACGCTGGTCCCAGGCAGGAGTAACCACATTAAAACCATCAACTCTCTTTACAAACAATCTGTAAAAATTATTGATAAGGAAAACAAGGAGCTCTCACCACTGTACCATTACTCAAATACACAATTCGTTGACCGTTAACAGTTTTGTTTTGCAGATTAACCCGGGATCTTGTGCCACCACCAGCACTTAAACAATGTGTGTCATGCTGCAGGAGTGATTTGCCACCCGTATCAGAGAGAGCACAAGCTTCAGTGTTTTTAAAACGACCCTTAAAACACGGACCAAGACAGATCAGTCATCTCAGCATGGAGAATAGACTATGCACTGTGTGTTTTATGTGGTGTTTTTATGTGATCAACTGTTTGTGAATTTTGCTAACTGCTGTTTTTAATTATTTGTATTGTATTGTACTTTATACTTCCTGCCCGGGGACCGCAGATGTGAATTATCTACATAGCCAACTCTGGTCCAACAGTTACGTTGAATATGGCCCCCATTAAATACAATAATAAACTATTATTCAAATATTTTTTATTGGCTTTTTATGCTTAAAACACATACACCACAGTCAACAAGACGGCAAACAGCAGTCACAAAATATGGAAAATAAAACCACAACACCAACATAAACAACTACTTACAGAACAGAAAATGTGTACTGATAATAATAATAATAAAAAATTGAACAACAATAACAAACCTGAAAATAAAGAGTACAAATTCTGACCCATTACAGAGATTGTGAGTCAATTAAGTAGTAGTCTCAGTGTCTCTAGTTTGGAATTCCATATTGAAGTAGTTCAAAAATGGCTGCCAGACATTGTAAAACCTCTGGGTAGATCCCCTGATTGAGTGCTTCATCTTCTCAGGTTTTAAATGCGCCATTACATCTCCAACCCAGCGCCTGTGCGTGGGAGGCCTAACCGATTTCCAGTTGCACAGAATAAGGCGCCTGGCTAGTAGGGATGAAAAGGCGATAGCGTCCTACTGTGCCCCAGATTACAATAATAATAAACTAAACTAAACTAAGTCCAAGCCTTATTGACTGCAAGCAATGCTACGCGTAGCATAGCTGACACTAGCAAAGCTAACCAGTCAGGGCGATAACATGGTGGATCATTTAATTAAATAATGACTTTTAGGGAGTCGTACATTAGTACATGTGTCTCAGTGTGAGCTAGAATGCATGGGATTTTTTTCTTTAGTGCATTACAGTCTAAACAGTTTGATTCGAACAAGCTTGCTGGCAAACAAAAAGCGTCAGTGCAAGCACTTTCAACTGTCTTCAGAAAAACCACATGACCTCAATCAGGAAGCAGAGGTTAAAATGTGTTTTATTTCCCATGGAAAACTATGAGGAACTCTTAATGTCGCTACGTTTTCTTGTAAATATTCATCACACCACATTAACTGTCGTCTTTCTGAGAAGCGAACCAAGTAAACTTTTTTGTGCATGCAGTTCATTAAGTTCAGTATGATCGCTCATCTGTTGCTACACAAAGGTAGTAAGAAATCGTCTGAGGCCAACATTAATGTCACGTGGCAATCTGGCGCTCTACCTTTTCTGTGTCTGATTGACAGCTTTCATATTGTGGCGGATGGCGTTCATAGAATTCACGATTCAACAGCAGAACTGTCATCTTTGTCAGTATTGTTGATGGTATTTGGTAGCAGCTCAGCGGCAACAAAAGCATTGTGTATGAGATTCCTCTTTTGTAGACAAAGAGCCCTTTATCTTTCATGGTTAACACATGATTGAGATACCAAGATAGGGAATGCTTTTGCAACCACAATGCTGCATAGCTTACTATGACACTGGAGGCTGAAGTATGTGGGCTTTGTTACCAGCCTACAGGTTCTCTCCCTCCTCCTCTGTGTTTTCCATATGGCTGCCGTGGAGCTTCATGTCCACTACAGGCTCATCAAATATTCTGACTGCGGTTGGGGATCATTTGTTTGCCGTCGGCCTGTTTTCCTTGGCAACATCCTTTGAAAGTCAGTCAAGTGAAGACTATTCAAAGGAGCCAAAGTTAACAAAGAGCAGAAGTGACAAGTCAGTCTGACAGAGTCACATGGTCACCTTTCCTCCTCAGTGACTCACATCGGATGGACTATTAGTGATGGGAATTACGACTCTTTGAAGGGAGCCGGATCTTATTGCTCCGTTCCTCTCTGAGGGCCTGAACAGCTTATGTCGTTCGCATGCAGCATTTTGCATTTACAAGCCTATTAAATCCTGGAGTCACAGACACAAGAGCAGCTCGAGCGATGATCAAATAGATGTTTATCGAGGCGTGTTTCTAATGGACAGGATATGTGGACTGTTAACTCTGCCATTAGAGCAGACTGAGAATTGATTGTCTATTGCACTGACGCTGACCCCATAAGTTACTGCGGGCAAAACAAGTTAAATGTGTTTGTGTGTGTGTGTGAGAGACAACTGCAGGCTGGAGAACATTTCACAGACAGATGGTGAGAGAGCTGCGCTGATGGCAGCACACAGGAGGACGCGCAGGAGCTTAAATGGCTGATTTGTGGGAAAACTGCGCTGAAGGTTTAGCAGAGGCGTGCTGCTTGCTCAGGTTTGTCTGACCACAGGTCGAAGCCCAAAAGACAGGACTCAGTGTCTCTGAGAGGAAACTGTTGAGTCAAGCCAGACCGCTGGGTTCAAGCAGAATGCTGAAACCAAAACGGATGGAATCGCGCCTTCAAAATAAAAGCATGAAATGGATCACAGGGAAAATAAAGAGGCAGCCATGGTAATCAGTGAAATTTCACTGTGTGCAAGATTAATGCTCAGGTAAAGCCTGCACTTTTTGCATGGTATTCAATTCATCTTTAAATGTCTTTTTCCTTCATAGATGTAAGAAGTTAATGGTAAATCTATGCCTTCAAACACTTTCCAATACTGCATTCTCTACTGACAGTCACTCATTACTGCCTTTGTTATGTAGGATGAACAATTGGATGCGTCAGTGCTTTAAGTTTTTGTTTACATAAAGCCCATAATAAGCACCACTGACTCAGGATGTCTGAGGGGCAGGGCCGAAAGTAGCCCAAAAAGAAAGGGCACTTGTTCTATGAGATGGGGCATCGGCATTCAAAAAGTCCTCGGGCATGCAGCTGCAATTTGTCCACCAGAAGGACATCCAAGAGGCATAAATATGTAAGTGTATATATGTGAACTTATGGGGCACAGTAATGTTCAATAAATCTGTTTGTAATATAAGACTGAGATGTGATATTCTGTTGAAACATACATTAAGCTACAGAACAGCAAAGCAATCTCTAAGGATTAATTTACAAACGGGGCTTTTATTTTGAAAAGGTCATTCGGAAACTCGCTGCGTCGCTCGGGTTGTTTGGCAGAAGTGAAGTTTAGTTCAGCCTGTAGTTTCCAGAGGTCGGCGGATCTGTGTAAATGACGGTGGCGCGTACGTGCCGTGTGTGTGTTGGTGTGCGTCCTGTGGAGCTTTTACAGCCATCAGAGGGAAGTGTGAGTCCGGCAGCGCCGCGTCGGTAAGCTCATTTACAAGAAAGTTGTGCAGCAAAATTTATTCCCTGCTGTGGTCCGACGCGAGGAAGGACTGAACGTTTTGTCGCGCACAGAAAGAAAAAAGAGACAGTTTGAAAATGTTTCACGGCAGCGCGCTTTGAACGAAGTTTGTGCCGAGTTTTTTCTTTTTTTTTAAAAGTGTACATGCATGTAGAGACAGTAAACAGTTTTATCACGTGACACAGCAGCGTTCCTCCAGGTGAGTCCATCTCTCCGACAGGTGCAGACGAACGTTAATCACATTTGGTGAGAGCATCCGCGCCGGCTCACAGCAGCTCAGCCACAAGAAGTTAAAGGTGGCGCAGTGAGTCCGCGACAGCTGCTGAAAGTAGACCCAGGCCCGAGGCCACAGCAGCGCACCGCCTGATCGTGTCTGAACGCAAGCTGCACGGCGCCACATATAGATTATGTTACACTGTGCATGACATCCAACACCGCGGCCGAGAGGAAGCGCGTTGCTCTGCGCCGGTGCGCACACCGAAAAATCTGGCAACCTAAGTGAAAGTTGCCATGCTGGTCGCCAAACACACGTTGCAAACAGCTTGTGACTCCAGGTCTTTGCCTAACTAAGCGCAGTACGTCTTCATTTCGGCATGCAGGCTGTCCTGCGCACCGTGAAATTCAGAGTTTAATGATTTTCCTGCGAGTTTATTCAGCCTCTCAGGTAAGTGATGGGCCTGAAACAGCAGCAGTCAAATGCTTGAATTATGAAAGTGCTGCCTGGAGTATTATCAGTTCTTTGGAAGTATTCAGTAGCCTGCTGTTATTTATGCCCATGATGATGAGCGGAGCAGCTTCATCCTGTTGTTGTTCAGATGGTGATTGGGTGCAAACACCCCGAGACAGTGTGAACATGTTTTTGGATGACAGCGTTCTTTATCTTTAAAGCAAACTGCGCGCTGTCATGATTTACAGCAGGGTAAAGCAAACATACAGCACGTCACTGTGAGTTTCAACAGTACTTACTGCGGTGCTGCCTGTGATCTGTTAACAGCCACGTCAAAATGTAGACTACCTTTTGCTGAATGCACATTTTGTCAAGTTGTGTCACTCATTATATAAACGCAATTTTCTTTGTATTGGCACCAAACCTCGCAGCTGTGAGGTCAGATCAGACGTTCGGACAAGCTTTCGCAGGAGAGAGCGAGTTTGACTGCATCCCACGGCTGGAGCTGTGTCCGGGGCGACGAAATTAGGAGGGGAAACAATGAATAAAGTTACCTGCTGCTTACCAGCTGCTGAAGATGCCTGGCCCGGCGTAATTTATTGGTTTTAATAGCTGGCCTAATCGAATTAGTAATTGAAAAGCCCTGGAGTGGAATGACTGTAGATTGATCATCAGCTTATACTTTTGCTCTTCTCTCCTGGATTTGCTGGTCTGAACCTGCCTCCTCCCTGAGTCACTTCCTTAGGCTAGCCACATGTGGTACACTGTGTCTCTTGGTAGATCTGATGCCGGGGTCAGACTACACGATATCAGCCCGATAATACAGCCCGACCCCGAACACGTAGGGGATCGGGTGGGCTCGGAAATGATCATGGAGCATCTGGCGTGGCATTTGATCGTTTCATCTTGCGTAGTGTGCCATAATGGATGAAAGTGTCCCTGTGGTGCTCTTCCATGGCTTTACATTACAAAGAGGCTAACCATGGGCGCTGCAGTTCGCTAAAGATGACTGGTAGAGAAAGTTCAGTTCGGGGTGGAGACAGACTAAAAAGGCTCTTGCAAAGAGAATCGTTTTGGATACGTACTTGAAAAGCTACGCAGTTCTCAGGTCTGAATGGGGAACTTGATTTCTCTCCTTTTTTGTAAAGGTTTTCTGTAAGGTCAGTGTTCTTTGGCGTCTGAGAAAGTGAGTTTAAAGTTCAGAAACTCTTATCTGATGACTTTTTGAGTGTACTGAAACTTTCTTGTATTTCTAGGATGTTGCTTATGTTGTTTGTTTTCTCTGCTTAACATGGTTGGTCTTGTGACTCTGATTGTCTAGTTATGAACTCCACCTGTTCATGCTGACCATGTGACTGTTTGCTCACCTGCAGATTGAAGATAGTCTGCCATGTGACTGCCTGGACCAATTATGTTACAGCTTCTCTGTCCATCTTGATCATTTGACTAATGCCAACTTCTAAATGGCAGAGGCCAAAGGCGGCCATTTTACACTCGCCCCGATGAAGGCCTAATGGCTGAAACACGTAGGCGTGATTTTTGCATTGAAGCCATGAGAAAATAAAGGCTCTTTTTATATAATCACCCTCTTGAGTGCCTCAGATGTTGTCAAGAATCTAGCATGTTTGGTTTTTGTTTACCTCGTAGTTGTAGTCAGTAGCGAGCGCTTCATTTCTGGTGACTATAATCGAGTAATCTGACACAGTGAACATTTAAACGGACAGAAATATCTTGTAGTCTGACCTTGGCATTAGAGGTGTACTACAACGTGAAGTTAATAAGTTAGCAGGTGTGTTGAGTCTGATGCCGGAGTTTCCAAGTTCTGAAGGTGGCTTTATTTTAACCTTGCTAGATCACCATGATAACTTGCTGCCGACTCAACCTGCTCCGGGCCAAAAAAGCTAAAAAACATCCTTCACTAATCAGTTCTGTCAGGACAAGAGGCACTTAATGGTCATTAGTCAGTCTATGAGCCATTAAATTACAGAATTCCAGCAACATATGTAAACGTATGTGTATGAGAATATTAAAACAGAAAAAAAAGTGCACACTGTTAAGCTCCTAATGTTTTATTTTACAGGCTTGCAGGCAATGTTTCGATAAACAAGATCTTCCTCAGGCCTGAGGAAGGAACATTTCAAATAGGAAGAGGAACAGATAATAATTAGGCAAGCATTGCTTAGCCGACCAACATGAAGCCGAATATTAAAACTTAACCACCAACGCACGTGTTTGTTCATGGAAATTTCAGCCCATGTGGTTTTCTTATGCGAGGAACAACTTTAGATTTTGGTCACCTTTTGTGAGTTTTTGCACAATGACAGAAAAAGTGGAGAAAACTTTTAAGTCTATCCAACGTGATCACCGGCCGCAAACCATGCTGATTTTCTGAAGTACATAAAGTAACTTTGTCTTTTAGATTTCAGCTAAAAATATGCAAACTTGTCGAGCCAAATTGTCACATTCATAATGCCACAAAGCTGTGCAGTGACAGTGACATTTCCGTGTGCATCATGCCGCATTTTTTGAACACGAGAACACACATTATTGATGCAGAAGTGATCGGTTATGCATTCGTAACTTTGTCCCCTCTCACGTGTGACGTGGTTGCCATGGTAAAGTTTTAATGAAAACACATTTTCTTCTCCAAGTTGAAATCAAACTTGTGAGTCTTACCTTTAGACCAACACAGCCTGAGCCTTTCACAAAAAGGAGCACATAACTAAAACATTCCTCCGAAAGAAAACAACATCAACAGTCATTTAATGACATTATCTGGTGATTTGCTGTAGTGATTAGTGTCTTCACATACTTTGACCAAGAAATAATAGGTACAATGTCATTAGAGTGAGGTTTAGTCTCCAACCTGTCAGCTGTTGTATGACTTCATAACTGTCTGTGGTGATTAGCTGCGTAGCGATGGCAGTAAGCTGTTGCTGCTAGCGCATAAAACTGGTCTGATAATAAAGTGACTTTTCAAGGGCCCGATTCCAATAATTTGGTGTAAGAACATTCCATTATTGAACATATATCAGCTGATATTCTACATATATGGAGGCAGGATATCTTACATCTTAAAAATCTTCATTCCCAGCCTCAGAACACTGAACAATGAACACTTCACTCATTTGTTTTTAAATTGGGAGCTGCAAACTACGACATTTCACTGTTTCAATTCACTAGTCTGAGCATTTTTTACAGGCTTAAAAACTATTTTAATGTTTGTGAATATTGGTGAATCATATGCCGATACTGATAATCTACAACGGCCCAATATTGGCCAACCAGTATATCAGTCAGGCCCCAGTCTGCTCTTCACTTAAAGTTTCTTACTCCAGTGTGTTTGGGTCTGTGTATGACGGTGGTGGCACTAAATGAAAAAGTTCAGTCGTCTGCATCAGGTATTATTTGTCAGTTTTGCATCCAGAGGACAAACGTTCAAAGATGATATGTAATGTTTGTAGCTCCAGTGGCAACGTGAAGTGTAAATTAAATAACTTAAAAATTAAATAACTTTTTATGGGTTTACATTGTAACAGGTTTAGCTTGTTTTTAAAGTGTTTTTTTTTTCTCTTGCCTGTTTGACTGAGAAGCTTGCAGTGTGTGAACCAGCGGCCCCTCAGGTTTTCGGGCTCTGAGGTTCTCGAGGTTGTAGAAAGTGCAGGACCAAAACTTTAAGGGAGGCAACTTTTGTTTTGATGCTCAGATGTTGAGCAGCTTAAAGTGTTGCTCTTTAAAGGAAAACTGGCTTTTTTGTTATGGACATTATTATATTTATTGTGTATTGTGCTCGTATTTAACATAGTTTCATTACTCTCGTACCTTTTTCACCTTGTTCTACCGAATGTATACAATGTTGTGTGCAGTCTTAAATGGGTTTTTCCTCTGTGCTGTCTTAGATGGTTTAGTCAGTTCTAGTTAGTTTGAATTGATTATGTCAGACTATGAACAAAAAGTACAACACGATAAATTTGTATTTTAAAAATACAACGAAATTCTGTCTTAAGTTTATTGTCTTCAGTGGGGCTGGACAGTATATAGATACTGTATCAATACTGTGATATGAGACTAGAAATTGTTTATTGGTTATCTGACTGTTCTGGTTGTTCTGTTATTTGGTTTACTTCAGCAGTCAAAAGTAGGGCTGTCCCGATACTATTTTTTCACTTCCGATACGATACCGATATTGCAGCCTTGAGTATCGGCCGATACCGATATCAATCTGATATCAGCACGCCATGAATGATACATACTTTCATTACTTATTTTGTAGTGTGGAATGTTAGAAAAGGCTGCATCAA